>CAXHWN010002623.1:0-124000 GCA_964020975.1 Hermodice carunculata
AGTTATGTATCAAAATAAGACTCTGCATTTTCTCATTGCCACCACGTGTGGTTGTTTGGGCGCCATGTTGACCTCGTTCTGAACCGTGGGAAAAATGGATCTGGCATGCACTTCGTCAGTGTCTGTCGCACGTGCTCCAGCAGGCAAGCACGTGTTTGATTGGGGTTCCAAGTCACTTGGGTCAATGCATCCTTGGAACCACTCGTTATCACGCGAGAGCTTACAGAAGCTAACGAACGTGCGAGCGCTTACGGAAGCTAACAAACACGCTTTGTCAAGCGGAAGTGGCATGAGAGTTACGGCGATCCATGTAAATAGTGGCAAAATGATTTTTGAGCCGGTAAAAAAAGCAGTAGCCCGACACGGGCGCGTTCATTAAAGGTATTAGTTGCCCGACAATCCAGCTTGGTTGCCCCAGGCTTTCGGGCTTGCCTTAATGTCGAGCCCTGATGTTGATTCTGCAGAAATTTCTTTGACTGTTACCGCATTAGATTGATTTATAAAGCCTCAAATCTTATTATTTGCTCTTTTTTCAAGTTATTTACAATTAGCAGTTTGTTTTATTGGAGGCAAAACGAATCTGTTTGAAAAAAAAAATTGCCAATGCTTTGCGACATTCCGCTGTGCAAATGGAGTCCGGGCACAGGGCGTTACCTTCATCAATCATCGGTACCAAATGTACAGTGAATATCCTTGCAGACCATATGCATTGCAATAATTATTGTAACAGAAAGCTTCAGAAGAACTATCTGAGTCCTAAAGCTGTAAAAATATCAAAGTTTTTACACTTTAACAACATCAAAAGAGCCAAATTTCCTGCTTTTATAGTGCCCGGCATCCATGCTTTTACCAACGGTATGTTGCTGAGACTTGGGCGGAAGTGCAGGGAAGAAAGTGACTGTCTGAGCAATCTCCATACTCCCATTGGTCCACGTGTCTAATCTTCAGAGCTAATTATTCAAACAGGTCATATGATGATCTGACAACCTCATCATCAGCCAATGGAAACAGCCGTTTGAAAAATATTTCAAACCTTGGAAACAGCAATGTTTAGCATGAATTAACCGCATTGCTGTCGTATTTAGCCAATAAGAAAGCATTTAACAGAATCCAAACATTGAAACATGCATTGTTTAATCCAGTCCTACGGCCCACGGAGGGCAGAAATGAACGCAATTTTATCATTGTTTTTACACTGTTTTGCCCATTTTAACAACCTGAGAACCCTCAGGACAGTGCCACTGTGAATGTTCCATGTTTACATTTACCCATTTGACAACGCAAGAGTCCAGTGTTGCCAACCCTGCAAAACATAAAATCCAGGAGATGGCAAGTAAAATTCCAGGCGGTTGATTAATTCATAATATATGAAATATAGAAGGAAAATTAAATATTGACAAAATTCAGGGAAGTGGCTAAAAACAAGTGACATTGTGTCATTTTGAACTAAGCTTCAGACTGACATAGGGCCAGCCTTAAAAATATTTCTGTTTCGTATTTAACGCGCCCGGTGTGCGCAAAACGTTGCGGTTCGAATATTTTTTTCATCAGTGCAAAAAAAAAATTTTTCAGGCTTGATTTAACGCTACTCGCCCACCCCATTTTGCAGTTCTGTAAACGCATATTGTTTGCGTACCCACCATGAATGCTATCGGTACATCGTAGTAAATTTGTGTATACAGTATTGGCAAGTTCCTTGCAATAAAAGGTGTTCCTAAATCAAATTCAAACGAAAATTTTAATATTTCAAATCAGAAATCGAGTGTGCGCACCGTCGACATCTTTACTGCAACTGTACACAAACAGCTGCTTTGGCCATGTGGTCTGTCGCACAACTTATCACCCGATTGGTCAATTGAGTCACATGCAAAAATGAGCCAATCACGGCTCGTGTTACAATGTTTTCATCATGGCTTCCGCCCAGTGAACATGTGTAAATCTGTCGTAATTTACGGAGGGAACACACAAACGCGAAGCTTTGTTTATATTGCAGCATGCGTAAATAAAGATTCCAGTGTTAATTGCAACAATTATTTGGAGTCAGGCAAATACGCAAAGGTAGGGGATAGCGGGAATAGCCGAATGTGTCCCAAATCAGTCCGTGAGACTTGGTCAGTTCACCGCAGATCCACTCCGCGCTGTCACTTGCGTGTGACTGGAAGTCATCTCAAGGCACCTATTTTTTCCAACACTGTTAGAACCCACCCATAAATTGCGTTTGATGTTAATTTGCAGATGAATTCGCCATGCAAATTTTATTGTATTTTGACCCTGCTTTGACATCGTTGGGGCAAATCACACTGACGGTGAGAAGTGTGACCCCGCTCAGCAAACTGATAATTACTGCCGCTACCTTGGCTATCGTAACGTAATCGTATGTAAAGACTGGATGACGGGGTTTGTCCACCACAAAATCGCAAATAAAACTTTTTCTACCAACTTGATTTCAAATATTTTTGCAGCATATGATAACATATACTTATACACTTCATATGATAGAATGAAACCCCCCATGTACAAATTGCTGCAAAGTCCACATATTGTATAATGTCATTATGAAGGAAAATTCCTTATTTTTGGGTGTAAAAATGTTTCATTCTATCATCTGATGTGTATAAGTATATGTTATCATATGCTGCAAAAATATTTGAAATCAAGTTGGTAGAAAAAGTTTTATTTGCGATTTTGTGGTGGACAAACCCCGTCATCCAGTCTTTAGTGTACGACAGTGAAAATGTCTGCTTGTGTTGACAGAGATAAAGTTCTGATGAATACAACTGCGGACCAACTAATTGTTTAAACTTGGAATGTTTATCAATTAGCGATTATTATCACCTATCGGCACCCCACGCGCGTGCTGCGAAAGCTCTGATTTTTTAAGTGATTAGACCCTCCCTCGCCCCCCTTAATCCACGTCCCTGCACATACACACAAAAGAGGTGTGTTCATGACTTGTAATATTTACTCTCGGAACCCTCATCATACATCCCTCCCCTCCCCTGCTGTTGTCAAGTGAAAACTAAAACTGCACATTTGTATTTGATATCTTACTCTTTTTCTTCTGTGATATTTTAAAAAAAGGACAACTTTATAATTACGCTAATCCTTTGTTTCTTGAAGCCCTGTACATGTACATGTTTAAAATAGCAAAAGACCCACCCCAATTCAAGCCAAGCCGAGGTTTATTTACAGTAGGGCTACTCTGTCTCAGCGCCAGCAAACCAGCCTGAAGCATATATTGTCCCGCTACAACCTCATCTGTGGCAGTCTCTTGCTTTAATACAGATTTAATAAAAAATTTTGAACCTGGAATCTTGTTTATCTTGTATCAATACTAAGTCCATCAGTCCCCGTACTGGCATGATGCCCATATTGCAGTAATACGTAGTAGGTATGTGTAGTTTAAAAAAAAATAAAATAAAAAAAAAATAAAAATCCTCCCTGCCTCATCAAATTTTTCAAGGCCTTGTTATACGAAACAGAAATATTTTTAAGGCTGGCCTAATGTCACCGTTGTCACAGTGCAACATCACATTTGTACAATCATTTATGATTGATTGAATACAAAGTTATTTAAAAGTTACAACCAAGACAAAATTCTTTGTTGTCTTGTTGATACATTTTTATTTCATTTCAAGTCAAGATGGGATTGCAATTTTTGATGTCATAAATATGCCTAACTTCCAGACAGAATAGAATATTAAAATATTGTGATACATATCGTATCGTTAGGTGTGTATCGTGATACGTATCATATCATGACTGAGGAGTATCGTGTCACCCCTAATCCTTTATCTTCAATAAATCTTAATAAAATTTAGTGGGATTGTGGAGCAGGCTAAAATCTCGTTTATGTATTGTACCAGTGGTGTCACCCATAATTTGGCAAAAAGTGTGAGCCAAAATGGGTTTAAATACATGTTCACATACAAAAGTCAATATCTCAAAATGTAACTGATTAAGACTTGTCAAATTTGTAGGATGTATGTATTTAACAAAATCTGTGTGCTTCAAAATTAATACATACATGCAATAATCATAATCAAAGGAGTACAGTGTGTTCCCATTAGTTTGTTTAGATAAATATACATGTACATGTATGTACTGGCATTATGTGCTTATGCTGAATATATTGGTTGTTCTGTTGTTAAAAAAAATAAGAAGGAAAAATATCACAGAACATGGGGGCGACCTACCAAATGAAAATATCAGCTCTTGTTCCAAGTTCCATGGAAAGGACCAATTTACATGTACATGTATTTGGACAGATTAGGATGTTTTGCAAGGCTGGTTTTGGGGTTGTATCTTCTTCCATGTCTGGATCATTGGTACATAATATAACTTACATGGCTTGTCTGTACTAAGTAGATTCTGATGCAGACAAACTTGTGCTATCGCCTGTGTCTGTGCGTGAATCCATGCATCCGTCCATGTGTCCCTTGTGCGCAATTTCAGAAGAACCAGATATCATGAAACTCTTTTAGGGCCAGTACTTTTCCGCGATCGCGGAAAACGGACGGAATTTACGGAATCTATGATCTCAAACGGAATTTATGATTTGGAACGGAAATCGGCAAATGCCACGGAAATTAAGCGGAATTAGTGAATTTTGCCTCTCAAATAATTCAAAATCACCACATATGTCATCGCATAAAGCAAAACACACGGACTTGGATCCAAATTTGACGAGTCGGCGGCGTTATCGATACCACGTGGAGCAAATTTAACGACAGGCCGTATACCTGCGCGCTATAGACCCCATTACTACCATATCCATTCATTTGCATGGCATATAGATATAACACGCAACAGAGGTACAATGATAATAGCGCCGTCTGTAGGTGGAGGCTGTCAACGTACATAGTAAACAATATGGAGTCACTTTGCCGTTCGATCAACATTTTCCAGAGGCGATAAGATCAACTGTTTATCCTTTTTTATTGACTAGTGCTAAAATCGAGCCCTAGAATTAGTGAAACGGAAATGAAACAGCATCTGTAGTTTCCCAAAACGGAAAAACACTCATTTTCAAACGGAAAAATACAGGCCCTACTCTTTTAGGTAATCACCCTTTCAGAAGTTTATGCCAAGTTCAAAGAACAGTGACCACGACCCAATTTTAAGGTCGCCTAGGTCAATTCTCTAGATGCATTTCTTGTGTGTGATATCAGGAGAACCAGAATTGCTAGGATCATGAAACATTTACACATTATAATCACCCTTGTAAGGGGCATTTTTCACAGTAATGTACCCATCTAACCCCTTTTTTTGTCCTCGTAGACAAAACGCTAACATTAGCAACATTTTATTTTGGCCATATATTCCTTATACGTGTAATTTAAAAAGAATTAAAAGTACACAGTAGGTAAGTTTTATAACTACTAGATTATGTTAAGTTGACTTACATGACTTCAAACTTTGTTATATATTTTGAAGTCTTTGAAAAATGTTGCTAATGTCATTTCTGTCCACTTAAGATGACATTAGCGAAATGCCAGTTTTTCCCTTTATTCAGAAAGTTTGAACATTTCAATAATAGCCATTATGTAGGACTGAAATGACATAAGCATCATCTTATATCTGGGGCTTATTTTAGTATCTATAATTTGTTTTATGTTGAAAAAGTGAACATTGCTAATGTCAGTTTACCAAATTTTAGACAGACATGACGTTAGCAACCCATTATTTTGCTATGGTAAATCTAGTGCCAATGTCAGTAAGATGGACATTTTATCCAAAATAGGACAAAATGACAGGAACAAACAATACATTTCAAATATTTCATTTCAAATGGATACCTCAAACTGAAAAATGATGTGTTTCTCTTTTTTTTTCTTCTTCTTCTTCTTCTTCAAAATTTTGACTAAATGTATTTTTATGTGAAGAGTCTCTATGGTATTAATTTTTTAGTATTTTGGCTTCCATTACCCACAGGACGGACATAACTCCCATTGGACATGCTGACATTAGCAACAAATTTCAATTGTCTGAAAAATGAACTAGCGTGATATATACTGTACCCTAGCATTAAAATTTGAATTTTTGCAATGAAATAAGCTTCTACATACTTGTCATACATATACAATGCCAAAATATAATTGTTTTTATGGCACTTGAAATGTTTCTACTGTCAGCAAGGACGGACAAGGACACAAATTTGGGGTATCTTTTGGGTACTTTACTGTAAAGCATGCCAAAGGACATCAGCAAGTTTGAAAGACAGTTACTTTGACCTAATTTGTAGGTCACCAGAGGCAATTTTTCTCTTTAATAAATGTTTTGTACATGAAATCTTAAGAACTGGATAAGATAGGATCACAAGATTGGTACAGTTAATCACCTTTGTAGGAGTCTAGCTCAGGTTTGAAGGACAGTGACCTTGCTCTGGTTTCAAGGTCACCAGGGTCAGTCCAATGTATTATTTTATTCCCTTTTATGGGCTGCTTAGGGGTTTTAAGGTCTTAACTGTTATGTTATAGCCAGTCATGGACAGATGTCAAAGAAGGATCGATGTTCCTTTGAGAAATGCAACTAAATTGTTACCATTATCAGATTTATGATTACATATATCATAAATTTATTACTTCAGTGCGTGGGTCAAAGAGAAAAGTGAAAAATATATGGCGAGACAAAGTAAGGTGCCATCGCCACAAATATCTCCTGAACCCAAGCATAGTACTTTGTCCAAGCAGTAGATGTTGAAGCAGCAACATTCCAACATTTGCACATTTTATTAGCCAATTGAATAAAACATTAGCATTTGGCTAATCACACCAGGGATCCCTCTAAGAGCAAAGGATGGTGACTGAAGTCCTGGAAATTTGGTGTCATTAAGTGAATATTTCAGATATTTCATTTTTGTTATAATGAGAGACCACTCACAGTCTGGTTATTTTTGTTGATATGTTCAGACAGGATGAAACGATCAGCGAGTCCCCAGTCTGGGGACAAGAAAAAGAAACAAAAAGTTGAAGAAACAGAGGAGGAGCAAGAAGTGGAAGTTCCAGCGGCAGATGGAGTCACATCTGAGGAAATGGTAATTCCCGAGGAAACATCTCAGGAGATACCTGTTGTTGAGGAGACAGAGGAGGTCCATATTCCTGTGCATGGAGAAGACGAGGTACCGGTTCCAGAAGAAGAAGAGGTGTGCGTTCCAGAAGAAGTGGCTGTTCCAGAACATACAGATGACCAATTGTAAGTTGGAAGTAACACAATCTTCCTTTTGTGCACAGGCGTTTTGAAGGCATGGATTTGCTAATAAAAATCAAAACCTATATATATATTGACTGGTACTTCGTAAGCTGGACTGATGTCCAGAATGGGTCCTATGTGAAGGTCGTTCTGAAAATTCACACTGAGTGATCCAGGTGATAGAAATAGGTACTAGACATTTTGTAATAGGAGATATGCATATTAAGTTCCCGCCCCAGCTGCATACCTGTTCGCATAGTCTCGCTTGGTGAGATATTTCGAGATATGGGTCAGTACCTGTGGGGACAACCTGGATGTTACTGATACTGTGAATTCATTTAATTTCGCTGTGTTCTTATTTTCACTTATTTCACTGATGCTTCAAAACCGTGAAAATAAGAACCCAGTGAAATATATTTCTAACATTGCAGTGATAGGAATTATAACAAACATAGTGAATTTAAAGTTTCAGTGAAAGGTCCAAAATGCAAAAACCGTGAAAATTAATTCCCGTGAAAATAAATGTATTCACAGTATTTTGGAAACACAGAATACTTATTAAAGGCGTATGGAGGGTTTTCTTTATATGTGGCTCAGGAAGTACTAGACAAATACCTGTTTGGCATTTGTGAATTTGAATTTCTCAAAAAAAATGCTAATTTTGTCAGAAATGTGCTTATGGCCTGTTTGTAACAGATGCGACCCGTACGTCCCCCTGAATTCCAGGCGTCAAACCCGTGCTCAATACTGTGTATCGAGTTATTATTGGCTAATGATATATCATTATGAAACATACATCACATGTAGTAAGAGGTCAACATACACAGTTCATTCATATATTTTTGTGATGTAAAAAACTGTGAAAGCTTAGAGATCTTATTTTAATGGGTATAAATTTTCGTTGTTTTTGTATTTGACACAAATTAAACTGAGGTTTTAATTTGACAATTTTTGTGCTTAGTTCCTAATTAACTTAAATGTTAAAATACTAATTTTTTGTGTTTTTATTTTCATGGTTTCATGCTGTCTGTAAAATAAGCATAAATAAAAAATTTTAAAAATCAGTGAAATTATATGAATTTACAGCAGTTTCTTATGTGACATAAACTTACTTCAAAGTCATTAATGGGAAACCTAGAACATCTCTACATTTTTATACATGTACATATACATGTACTCCATCAGTAAAATTCAAAAGATGATGCACACACCTAACAACTGGAAAAGCCGGGCAGATTGGGGGGTGGGTGGGGTGGATACTCAAGAGCAAGGAGAGGCACAAAGTTGATCATATATATGTGTGTGTGTGTGTGTGTGTGTGTGTGTGTGTGTGTGTGCTTTAATTCTTAGTTCTTGTTTCATGGATTGGTTTCAGTCAAATAGGTGATACCACAAAAAAGGATTCAGATGATTTTTAAGTTCCCTTGTGATTGTGATTATTGCTCAAGATGGGTGGTAGGGGAGAGGGGTCACACTTTCTCTGCACAAGAAAAATTATGAGGGAAATGTGACACCCCTGGATACTAATGTGGAATTAAATATAATACCTATCGTTTTATTATTGAACAGTTGAACATTGACCAATTATGTGAAGTGAACAATTAAGTAAAGGCTAACATCAAGACATTTTTAGAGATACCTATTGACAGCTATCAAGATTAAGAGGTTGACACATGCCATTGACTACCATGTTAACATTGAAAGTATTGTGTTGATTTCTTCTTATTGCATTGGGCCAGCACTACTACTCTGAGGTTTCCCAATTTCAAAATGCCAATCAAATTGTACATACATGTATTCTAAATTGCCAAATATGGAAATTTTAATATTTACCCCTCACTTTCTAAAACTTGAAGGATGAAATGAGATTAGTATGGTATGTAGTACACAATGTATACATACATACATACAATTAAAGAATATTGGTGTTGGGCCTGTATTTTTCTGTTTCAAAAAACTAGAAATCCCGTTTCACCAGCCAAAAATTTCCAAATTCCGTTTCAGTAGTTCTCTTTGTATGTAAAATACATTGAGGCAAAACAGCAAATTCCCTTTCAGAGGTGACAAAAATTCATTATTCCGTTCGGTTACGGATCAAAGCGGAAAAATACAGGCCCTATTGGTGTGGGGTACCACACTTAGCTCTGATACCTTCTCTGGCTGAGTACATACTAAATATACTAGAAAGTAATTACAAGGCATAAAACATTTTCAAGTAAAAATGAAATAGCAGACAGCAGCTACACAGGGCCCATCTCAAAATATGAAAGTGTTCAAATTCTGATATTTTATTCGGAGAATGAGAGTACGACAGTTTACGCTGTCCTTTCACTATTTGCACTACAGTGGTCCCCCTCTTGCAAGGACAGTCCCAATGCAGCCAAAAAAGTGGCTTTATAAGAAGGCTGGCCCTGCTTCAGGGGGAGAATATAATAATGAAATACCATATTTTCTGTTCAAGAGGGGTGGCCTCTGGTGAGAGGGGCCTTATAAGAGGGTGACCACTGTTATTGGATAGTTGGATTAATAGATCATTGCTGGAGTTTTTGAAAACCTTTGCTACATGTCATTTTGTTATGCTTTAGGGGTGAAATGGTAATCATCCAAGAAGGAGAGGCTCCAACGGTGACGGAAGTGATCACAGAGGTGCCAGTAGATGGCGTTATTGAACATGTTGAACAAGAAGTGGTACAAACAGAGGAAGCAGAAATACCGGTGCAGCAGGTAGTTGGAGAGGTAATTCTGTTACACAGGGAAACTCACTGGCCTTCCTTTTAAAGTGAAACCTGCCCTAAAAGACCACCTTTTCAGGACACCTTGCTCAATACTTTTCATCTTATGCATATACCTCCTATGAAAGGCCACCTGTCTTAAACTTTTTGAAGACTGTCGTTTGGTCATCCCGATAGGTGAACTATCAAGTGCAAGTTTCACTATAAGGCCTTCCCTGTGAGAGGCTACTCATGCATGCAGCAAGTATGGTGTTTTTATTTTACAGTAATACCTGCAATTTCAGACCACTGCCATGAGAGACCACCTGGCTTTTGTGACTGCATTTCAGATGTTATGCAATTTACTGCATTTGATATAAATTAATTTGAAATTTAAGACAACCTGCTGTATGTGACCACCTTGGGCTGGCGGAAGGGGTCGTCTTAAATGGCAGGTGCCACTGTATTTCCCCCAGCAAGAGGGCCACCCCTCTTATAAGACCATGTTTCTGGTATACTTTGGGTGACTTTATAACAGGAGAGACTGTGGTCCCTGACTTCCCAGGCAGGGCGTGTTTAAAAAAATTGCTCTCAGTTGTGTCATGACCATTTTCTTTTGAAAAAAAAAGTAAATTTCACTTGCCAACTGCTCAATCTCATTTGTTCATCCATTCAGATCCTACTTGTTAAGTAGTAATTTTTAGTGGCCTCCATTGCAAGTGCTTTGAAACATGGACCTGCTATGATTATAATCTGACCAATACAAGCTTAAAAGATCGACTTGTTACTGGGCCATGCAGTGTGTATTTAAAGGTGCAGGTACATGTACATTTACCTGTAAACGGTCTGAGCTTTCAGCCCAGATTTCTCATTTTTCATACCTTATTATTAAAATGGGCAAACACAGAGCACACTGCCCATGGCTATACTAGCCAGAGGCAGTTAGGGGCTCCAGGCACGTGGCCCATAATTTTTGTGGATGCTTGTGATGTACTCTTTTTTTTTTTTATTATTATTATTTTGTGCACACAGAATCAGTTAAAGGTTCAAATGACTGGCCGTACAGCCTTTGTTTCTGCATTTCCTTCTTGTCTTTAATTACTTCCTTGTAAATGAGTGCCTATAGATGGGATAGGCTTTGGCATACTACAAACAGAAACGTCATATGCTTTAACCATTAACGGGAACAGGAAGTTTAGTTGTTTTGAACTTACCTGATGAGGCAAAATTTAACCCACATGACAGAGTTTGAGCAGGAACTGCTGGTGCAAGTAGCCAGTCAGCCAGATGCTAATGTTTCCTTGATTTGGCCAAGGAAATTTGCAAATGGCTAATGTACTTTAACTTGAATTATATAAGAGTTAGATCAAATTCTGTTGTGATGAAAGTGTGTGTGAACACCTCTCTCTCTCTCTCTCTCTCTCTCTCTCTCTCTCTCTCTCTCTCTCTCTCTCTCTCTCTATCTCTCTCTCTCTCTCTCTCTCTCTCTCTCTCTCTCTCTCTCTCTCTCTCTCTCTCTCTCTCTCTCTCTCTCTCTCTCTCTCTCTCTCTCTCTCTCTCTCTCTCTCTCTCTCTCTCTCTCTCTCTCTCTCTCTCCATGGCACCCAAATTTTGCCTGGCGGTTTTCTGAGACACTATTTTTCCAAAACCACCACACTTGCCATGGTGACTGATCTACCAGTGAAATTGTGCACCTATTTTGGAATAGTCATGATGTTTAAAACTAATTTTAAAAGCTCCATATCTTCCGAACTATTGCAGATAGACTCCAAATTTCAACGTGCATGTATAAGTTTGTGATACCTGCCAGTAAAATGGACAGTAAATGAAAGTTGTAGAATTTCATGTTATGCTAATTGGGGGCATTGAAAAATTTAAAAGTTGAAAATCACCGCAAACATATTTAGCAGTTCTCTTGTCCCTATTTTGGGGTTGCTGTTTTCTTGCATACATTTTCCATTGATTTCTGCAGGCCATGAGACAGATTGAACACTTCCCTGTTCAAATGACCCAAAAGCACTCGGATGTAAATTTCCATCTAGTTTAACGTTTTTTACTTGAATGTAGATTTCTTGTTCTGGAAAGCGTTTTTGCTGAGATATGTTTATAAGACCTATCATGATGGCATCTGTCCCCCCCCCCCCCTTCCCCGATCCATAGCTTTTCTTGGAACCTGAAGAAATTTGCAAATGGCTAATGTACTTTACAAAGAAAACCATTGACTGTGTTATGTTCTGACCAAGATGGGTGGGAAGATCCAAAGGTGAGCATTTATGCTGGCACTGAAGTAACTTTCAGAGCTATAAGACCTCAATATTTTTTATAATTTTCAATTTATTAGATTTCCGTTTGCAACACTGGTTAGACAGTTTATCATAAGATGGACCATGATGTAAAACAAAGTTTAAAAACATATATTGATGGATGACCTGAATGTCATTTATAGGTTACATGTACGTTGTACGTATCTATGTACATGGGAACTGCGTTTAATTCTCATGTGACATATGCATGGCGGAGCTGATACATGTAGGTGTCAGTCTGATTGAAAGATACATTTAAATCCAAACAAGTTGAAATACAGTGGTCCCCCTTGGCCACCCCAAACGCAACCAAAAAGTGGCCTTTCTTGAGGGGGAGAATATAATGGAAATATCATACTTTCTGCACAAGAATGCTGGTCTATCAATAGGGGTGACCTCTGGTGAGAGGGGCCTTACAAGAAGGGGACCACTGTAATGAATTCTGTCCATCTTTCATCATCCGAGAGGAGGAAGGGTAGGCGCAGGCTGAAGTTTTTAAGCTGTCAACAGGAAGAGTTACATTTTGAAAGTCACTTACAAACTCTGGCCATGTGTTTTTTCAAGAAACGTTGGCACAGATCCTCTACAAACTTGTGCATGTGGTTTGGTCCGCTGAACAGTATGTGCCAAGACCAACTTTCTACCGGGTTTATTTCGTATTTTGCAGAGTTGATAGTATTTTCTAATTTGTTGGCCAGCAAGCTAGACATCTGTAAAGTGCATTTTGTGGTGCCAGATTTGGTCAGACAGAAATTTTATTTGACACTTTCCAGACTCAGTCCACGTATTCGTGGACTCACCTTCCTAGATCCTAGAGCATAAATCCAAGATAGCTTGCATGTCACTTGACCTTAGGTGACCTTGAGGACATTTTGTCAATGCATATTCTGAGGTTTATTTGCAGCTTTCCTCTGGCAAAAGTTTTCTCACTCGCAAACTTTTTAAATATGCTCACAAATGTGTTTTAATTGAAATGTGCTGAATTCATGTGGCCATATAGATTGCAGTAATTGACCAAGTTTTAGTCAAGATTTAACTGATGACAAAGACTGATGCCCATTGCATGCACAGGTACCTGAAGGAAAACTGGTGTTGACATCGTCAATGATTTGCTTCATGAAACAATCAAATAAAGGTTTTCATGTACCCATTTTTCAGTCTGTATATTTACTCATCACTGTTTTTCGCAAAATTTTCCAACTTTGATCCAGAATCATATTAACGTACAAATTATTTATGAGCAGGACCGGGCAAAGGTCACAATGTTCAGTGTTGGATGTTTCAATGGGTTTCGTCTTTTGCAAGACTCATCAGGAACTGTTGAGGAGATGTCGCGCACCCTTTTATATACTGGAGAGTGACATTTCTGTTGCTATGCAAAGCATGTTATTGTGATTGGGAAAGACAGAGGTCTGGGCTGGCTGTGACAATGATCGTCACATTTAGCAGTGATTCAAATAAACGTCGAATCACTATTGACACAAGAATTCTGTTTTTACTGTCAGTACACTGATGGGGTCAACTAGTGTACTTTCAGTGCATTGGGTATGGAAACTGTGGTTCCCCAATAACCCTGAATGAGGAGTTATGGACTGTCTGACTACACAGAGAAAATATGTACATTTTCCAAGGGGTGATAGAATGTCAACCCAATGCAGTTACCAAGGAAATGGGAGCCCTGAATTAAAAATTCAGCATAAGACTGCGCAAGAAAGCTCACTTTCCCACGATATTGAGACCAAACGGCTCAATGGAGTGTAATTGGTGCATCCAATGATGTTTCCTGTCTAGTCGCAACTGTCCACCATGCTCTAGACATGGGGGCAAGGTTGGATGTACTCAAGAATATGTGCTGTGAGGTTAAGTCCACAGTGATCTGGTTGGGCAAAATGTCTGCCCAGCGGTTGTTCAGTAACTTTGTTACCGATATAACAGAAGTGTTCGCACAATCTGTATAACCTTTCTTGGAGGGAGGTTAGAAGGTATACTAGATTATCACCTACACAGCATCCTCCCCTAGGATTAGGTTATATGTTCTTTTTGTTTGTGTGCTGGTAGCTTTGCTGGACTGGTCAAGGCAAGAGCGATATTAGCAATGAAGTCTGTTACATTCATTTGCTGTGTCGTTTGCCAGATGTGGCTTGATTAGTCTGTGCATGTGGGTGATAACTGATCCGGGATCGGACCAGTATATCCTGTAAGCCATTGGCTCGTTTAAAGCCTGTTATCACTTCCCTGTTGTTGAAGGCCCCAGCATTAGGTGAGGCCTCGAGAGTTTTGCAGTGACCCTGAATGATCTTTTTACTGAGGGAAGTGCAGGGTTGAATGTCGTGACCAGGAAAAGTTCACTTGATCGCTGTTTGTGGATGTTTTTGATGTCTGTAGGGAAGATCTGCTCACATTTTCCACTTTGGTTTAGGCATCAATTAATACTTTAGCTCGGTAGTCTCTCGTCTTATAGTATTGAAGAGTTTTAGAAGCATTTTCCTCATAGTCCTCTGGTCTGCTGCATATGCTTTTGATCCGGAGCAGTTTTCCATGCAATAATGCAAACAGTCAGCAATCCAATCGTGAAGACAAGAAACCTATACAATGTATTTTACTTTGATAGCACAATAATTTTAAGCTGATTTTCATGGGTAGGCTGATGGATAAAGTGGTATATCCCATTTAAGACTTCCTAACCCAGCAAGGAGGACTGAAATGTGTTTTTTGATAGGGGAGTGATCTTACCATTGATAGAATTTAATTAAGGTGGCAGATCTTTAACCAGCAGCTTTGGATAACATCTAATCACTTTTTAATATTTTTGAATAGTTTGATACTTAAACTGCATGCTCCCCCAAACTCAGATGTGTGAACATAAAATTAATATGGGAAAATTGAGCTCAAAACACTTGTTTACACTGAAGAGTTTCAGCAGCGCTGACCATGGGGTTTGTGTGCATGGGCATGATAATGAACCATGTCATTGTTTGCACAGTCATTAGTCCGCAATCCCTGGCAACCAGGTGGGCCACTGACAAGGGTCACTCATAGGGAACAGGAAACCATTAGCCATGAAGAGAAGATTGGGCCAGTTCAGACTAATCACTACCATTGTTGTGACTACTGTGAAATTCTCAATTGGTATAAAAACAAATTAGCACAATCCACTTACTGGGCCCAGATATGGAAAGCCGCATGTGAATCCACACCCAAACAAGCCAAGTGTGGCTACATTTGATGTTCTCAAGTTAAAAAAAAAAAAAAAACTTGAGTTTGAAGCCACAAAATATACTGTTTTGAATGATAACATCACAGAAGTAAAGCTACATGTTTGTTTCATACAATAATAAAAAAAAAAACAGGACAGAAATGAGTGTATGTCATATTACAGCCATAAATGCATGAGAATCCAAGGGATTTTTCTGAGAAACTCTTCCATAACTTTTACAGCAATTTCCAGAAAGAAAAAAATATCAACCTGTTAGGATCAACTTCAAAATTTTAAAACTTTTTATTTACTTCAGGACTCCCTGTTGGATTTGATCCTGGACACACACACACCTATATAATTTCTGTGATTTTGATTTTTTAAAAAAACTGTGAGACTTCTGCTTGAAAAATGTGGAAATCCTACCAGGTCAGAAACAATGCTATAAAATCTCAAAGCACTGCCAATCCCACAAAAAAGTATGGATACAAATCTATAGATGTGTAGTATTGAGAAAATATGTATGTTCACTGTACTTGTAAAAAAAAATATATGGGTCATATTGATCCAGAGTTGCCAGTCTCACTGGGCACTGGCTACAGATCTTCCACCTTAAGGATATGTAAAAACGGAATGTAAATTGGTGGTCTTAAAAAAGAAATGGTCTCTTTGTGGAATTGATCTTAATTGGAAATTCTAATATGATGTGTCTGCATCTGTGTGTGTGTAAAAGTGTTCATCATTTTGAATTCCCTGTAGATGACAGAGGTATCAGTGGCCGAGGTCAATGAAGAATCAGCCGAAACAGAAGTGTTGGCGGAGACAGTAGTAGCTGACGCAGAGGATATGCAATCGATTGAACAGGTAGAAGGCACAGAGGTGGCAGAGGGCAGTGTGGCAGACCCCAACTGGCAGCCTGTCGCCATGTATCAGAATATAATAGTGCAGCACATGGATATTGCTGAGCCACTGACAACCCTACGCAAGCTGCTGGAGAGTCGGTTACAGTGTACTTTGTCAGATCACGAGTTTTATTTGCAGGATCATTTAAAGGTAAGCATTATTACTTGGTATGGACATGAATTTATTACATTGTCGGTTTATGAGCAGTAAGTAGCATGAAATACAGAAAAAGTTCAACAGTGTGATAACTCTCGTACTTCTATGACATCTCTTGACAATGTCTATGTTCCAGAATAACAATGGATTGTTGATTTAAGGGTGTGGTACACTTTAAGACTCGGGTGTAAATGTTTATTTCTGTCTATGGTTACCACCTAATACCCAAAAAGGTAAATATTTTCTGAATGAAAACATGGCATCAAGTTTCATTCTGGCACTGAATATAAAATTTTAGTATTGCTATTGATGTAGTTAAATTTTTACCATAAGTCTTATTAAATTTAAATAAAATTCTAAAATTGTAATAAAAATCTAAAGTAGCATTTAGAAAATAAAAATCACATTTAGTTTATAGTGTCAAATGAGAGAACACATTTCAAATGCTCTCCAAAAGGTGTGTTACAAATTTTTGAACAAGGGCTAAGGCTTAATTTTACTGCTATTTATTTATTTTATTTTATTTTTTGTTGCACTAAAAGTTTACTGGTTCATTTTCCATAAGGAAATAATGTTTCCATTTTTGTGTTTGAGCTATTTTTTGTTTTTCGAGTAACTGACTCATTTCCCACAAGACAATAATGTTTCAGTTTTTTGTGTTTCAGCTATTTTTTTTTTGTTTTTTGTTTTTTGACAAAAACAGGCAAAATTAATTTCTTAACACTTACACAGATTTCATTATTTTAAAAAGCTTAATTAGAATGTATACTTTTAGAAAATAAGTGATTAATATGACCTTAAATAAGATGTCTAGTACAAATAACATGTATAAAGACATGTTTGAAGTATAGCCATGTTTTTTGTCTAAATATGCTATAAGAGTGTGTTTTTCAAACAGTGTCTACCTCCCTAGCACAATTAATTCTGGGTTGTAATTTGAGAAACATCAGAGAAACAAGCCAGGGTTTACCTTTTCTACAATTTTTGTATCACTTTTTTTTTTTTTTTTTTTTTGGTCTTAAGTTGTATAAAGTGGCCAAAACATGGTAACTAAATTTGAGGCCTATTGGTCTTTATTTTCAGCTTGATCCAACAAAGAACCTGGTAAGTCAGTGTGTTCAGGGCACTGGAATGGTACAGATCAACGTGGAGGTCAAATCTAACCCAGGTCAGTCACGTATAAGACAATGTATATGGCAATTCAGAATATTGCATGTTAATGTGGCAACCACACGTTAAAACAAACAAAAACATAATAAATAGACAGTGTGGGTATGCAACATGGGATTTATCAGTTATTCCATGGTTTCTTAAGCGGTAAATACTTATTTTTGTAGTTTTCACTTGTGAAATCATTATTTCTTAGCGTTTTTGGAATAATGGAATAACCAGTTCCTAGTCTTTTTGGTGTAAAGCACACTTTGGGCACAGTGTACACAAACTGCTCTAAGAAAAGCTGACCGTTGGCTTGGACCATTGTTATAAATGTAGGAAAATATTGATAGTTCAGTGTGGTACAAATTAGAACATAGTGCATGCTTTTCTGAGAAGGAAATCTGCGGATTTAAGGTCATGTTTCTCTTGGTCAAATTTACATAATACTGAAGCATCCCAGCGTCAACTTTGAGTCCCACCTACCACTTTTTTGTCCAAGGAATTGAATAAATGTAGAGCCACAAGATCAAGCTTAGATGGTTTATATTAAAATACTTATATGCCCATGAAAAAAAGTCAAAGTGGACTATGGCACTATTAGTTCCAGAGGGTGTTTCCTGGTACCAGTAGCACACATACTATTTAATGCGAGGATTACATGTGTAGAATGCAACTAGAGCGCAATAAAATGTCCTATTCTCCACATAAGCAGGTCTGATGAAGCCACGCTTGAACATTGTGGACATACTGAAACCAGCCGATGAAGTCGTTGAAAGCCAACAGGTGGCAGCACCTCCCCCAGCTCCTGTGGCTCCGGCCCCTGTCACTGCAGCCACAAAAGTAGTCATTCCATTCCCAGAAGAGTCCGAACATGTCACTCGCTGGATTGTCGACCAGGGTTTTCGTAGGGACCAAGAGAGACTTAAAATACCATTTGGTAAGCCAGTACTCAGGCATTAGGTGCCTGTAAGCAGAACATGATAGTCGTTGATAGACCATTTGATTTGTTTTTGCAACATAAAAACAGTGTTTCAACGCTTACTCTGTATGGCAGGCAAGGCTGATACTGCCTGATGTTTAACTGTGTGTGTATATATTTTGATTCATCTGTGAAAAATGTTGTCAAGATTTTATAAACTTTACAAATTCATAAAATATGGAATATCCTCATCGGGATGTTGGTGTCAAGGAAATAATTTAAGGAGACTCATTGAGTACATATAATGCTATACAAATAGAGAAATTGTTTTCATAATGTTCTAAATATAGCATGTGCACTTATAATAATGCAGTGGTGCACATTTTCCTTAAATGATCCAATGTACCTGAAATCTTTGTCCCTCTATGCTTCAGACCCAGCACTTTGGAATGAGATCCACGTAAAACACTGGATCCAATGGGCCGTACGAGAGTTTGCCCTTGAGGGAGTTGACATCAATAACTTTAAGTTGACTGGGAAACAGCTCTGTGACCTCAAACATGATGACTTTGTACGATACATCCCCAACGACAAAGGTGACATCTTCTGGACACATTTGGAACTACTGAGAAAGTGTAAATTTGTGGGTGAGTAACCAAAGTTATGTGGGCGTTGGTAAAGGAGAAGTGCATGCAAATGATGTAAACTCAGCCATTGTCGTTTGTGACAAACATAAGTAGGGTGCTCAAAGACGGCAACATATGGATGTGTCCATGTACTGAGTAGCAGGCGTTCATGGACTGTAACCTTGTGATACAAAGCCTGGTTCTCATGTAAAGCAGAGCTTAGAAGCAGAAGTTACAGAATTCATTGAGTGCCATGCCCGGTGCGTCTTTATTGTGCATGTCTTTGGTGCATCCAGTGGCTCTGTGTGATATAAAATTGCATAACGCACCAGTAAAACACACTGGCAACTCTTTCAAATGTTTCAGTAGAATTTTCCAGCAGCCAGTAGAATTGGCAGTGGTTAGCTAAAGCCAGCAGAACTGGTGCCTCCATAGGATCCCCCTATATCGTTATATGTTTCCGATGTGCTCTCTTCAGCGAGTGCCCACATCATTGAATGCTACAGCAAGTCGGGGGGGGATGCTTTGAAGGGGAGCGATACTGCCGCTGGCATCCATATCGTTTGCTGTCTGTCAGTGGTAGAGCTGCCTTTTATTGTAATTAGTAAATGATTTGCTTACGCTGAACACTGCCCTGAGCTGATCATTGGTATCTGGAATAAGAATACCCATGGAATATTTATAAAAGCGATATGGCCAGAAACGGACAAGATGAATAAACATTTTCACTTCTACAGTCAGGGACTAACTGCATGTATTTGGGCTTGTGATCAATCTTCGTTCCCTGATTGATTCATACCTGCAAACCTATACAGAAAATGTGGACTGTAGAAAGTGGCCACCTACCCACATACACACACGAAAGATGACTGTCCTTAATTCTGCTGGCTACTGCTGAATAGTAGTGAAAACCAACAAGACAGGTTACTAATGATGCAGGGACCACTGGTGCCACTGGCCAGTTCTCCCAAGTTATGCATATGTTTCATTCATTTGGCTAACAAATGAAAATAGCTAATTTATTTTTGTATGAATTATACAAGAGTGAGGTCAAAAATTCTTATCTGTGGCATTCTACATATTAGCGAGGTTCAGTTTATGTCCACATTCAGGACCGGAAAATTATGGATTTCACAAGAAAGAACTGCAAATTTTGAAATCACCATTGTATACAAATTAAAACTTTATAAATACGGCCTATGGAAAGAAAGTCAGTACAAAACTTGTAATGGTACATACATGCATGAAGGTATTGCTGATTCCATTTGTGACAAACAAAAGATTACAATGATTACACAATAATTGTGTGTTGCTGTGTTTTTGTTTTTTCAGCTGTGATACAGCAGCCAACTCCTCATGCAATAACAACTATAACTGTGTCAACCACAAACTCGGAGGTTGATGGTAAGTTTTTCTACATTGTAAGATGTAATCTTAACTTCACATGTCCAAGAGCACATGATAGAAAAAAAAATGGCAGGCAAAAGTATTTCAGTCTACTTCAGGAAAATTTTACTCCTCCAGCAGGGTTCATACAAGCCTTGAAAAGTTTTGAGAAGTTTGGAATTTCATGTCCTGGCCTTCAAGGCCTTGAAAAGTCTTGAATTTCACACTTGTCTCTTGAAAAGTTTGGAAAATCATATTTTGTACAGCTTTGGGTATTTTAATTCATTTGGGACAGAAATGTGGAAGTTTAGTTAAATGATACCTGTTATTTTTGTTACGTGTTGGCCCTGATGTTACTCAAAGTTTGTTTGGAATTTTGGACAAATCAGTCTGGAGAAGTCTTGAAAAAGTGTTGAAATTTGTGGCCAGACAGGTGTATGAGCCATGTCCTGTAAATCTAACAAATGTTGGTGTTATGTTTTGCACTTTTGTACTCTTTGAGTGATCTGTGTGCTCATTTGGGACAGGATGGTCTTCCATTGTAGCAAAATACATTTTAACATGAACGTTGACACAAAGCACATAGACAGGTGGTCTGTTGCCGTCTGTTCCAGATGCTTGGTGTAAAGTCCCTCACAGAGAATGTTCTACAGATTTGAATTTTGTTACTTGTACATTTGTTTTCAGGTAAATCACCAAAAACTTTTGGCAAGCAACAGCGTCCAAGGTCAATAATGTTCACTAGTGACAGATCGTCACCTGGAAACAGAACAGGTAAATTTATTATCACAGTGACTCTGAGATTTTCACCTACTTCTATTTTTCAGTCAATGGAACAAACTTATTGTACACCAAATGAAACAAGCAAGTTCTGGAGAAGAAAATTTCTGTATTTAAACACATTAGTGCAGTAAAAGCAGAAACTACACAATTTAAAGCAATGTGAGAAACCTTGAAAGAAACAATTTTACTAAAATTTTCACACTTACAACAGTAATAATACTGTAATGTGTGTGCTATATCATTTATAATACTTATGAGTAACCGTCTCTGAATCAAATGTATATTGTGCTTCAAAATCATAATAATTGTATCATAAATTAGTTAAAAAGAACATGTATACTGTACATGGTATTTTTACACATTGCAACATCCTACTTATATATGTAACATGTTTCTGCAACATTTCATATCTTGCATACAATGTGCTATCACTTGTATCATCCTATATGGCAGCTACAAGTTGCATCACCTATTGTACCACATGTATACTGTAAAGAGAGGAACTCAACAAATATACTGTAATTTTTGGGGTTTTTTCATTTTGCTGTATATCTATTTTTGCTTATTTTGCTCATGGCACAAAACTGTGAATATGAAAACACAGTGAAATACTGTAAATTGCTTTATTTCCGTGTGTGTAAATTTTTACGTTTTTTGTATTCTTGACATTTCAGTGTAGTTTTGATTTCACTGTTTTGGGCACGATTCTCATTCAAACAATGTCAAAATACCATCTCTTGTGTTTTTATTTTCACAGTTTTATGCCTTCATCGAAATAAGTGAAAATAAGAGCACAGCAGAATTAAAGCAATTTATAATAGTATTTGAACATTGGTTTATGTTCAAAATAGTGAAATTAAAAATTGAGTGAAATGCAAAAGCCATGAAAATTAATGCATGCAAAAATAAGTGTATTTGCAGTATTGGAAAAAGAAATGGAAAAAAAAAAGTTCTGGAGAAGAGAAGTCTTGTATAGTGAAACGTCATTATGATGACACCACCTATTTCCTGCAAAATGTAATGTGCCAGAAGTCTGAATATGTCAGATAAGTGAGTCAGATACCAGAGGAATTGGACTTTATGTCCCACTGAACGTGTTGTTAAGTGAATGTGTCAGATATCTGGGTGTCGTTGTAATAAGGTTTCGCTGTGCTTATAGTTTTAAACCAGTGCAAGAGAATGCTTAAAGACTTCTAAATACCAACAAAATATCCAGTGCATGTAAGTTCTCGAAAAGAGAATACTCATACTTAATTGGTACTGTAATTCAATCCAGGACATGATTCCGTGGCACTTGACACAGAGTCAGTTAATACATTTTGGAATCTTCAGTCCAACACTCCCATTTACATGTACATGTACTTGGAGACTTCTATTGTATGTCAGTAGGTAAAAGCACCAATCAGGTGCCAGAATTTTCACACCAGTGCAACAGACTGATGATATCTCAATACTCAACAATGGCAGTTGGTGTGTTAATGGCTTGTTCTCAGAAGAATGAGTCAACTTATATTATGTCTAAATGTCAACAACATTTGGTAAAAAGAATATAATCATTGAAAAACCAAAAAACTCTAGCTGAGTATTTTGATGCTACCCATTGAAATCAAGGTATTACTCTGGCTGATTTCAGGGAACAATGGACAAATTCAGCTGTGGCAGTTTCTCTTGGAACTTCTGACCGATAAAGATTGCCGGGAGGTCATACAGTGGATTGGTGATGAAGGAGAATTCAAGCTGAACAACCCAGAGATGGTAGCGCAGCTGTGGGGACAGAGGAAAAACAAACCTACAATGAATTATGAAAAGCTGAGCCGTGCGCTGAGATATTACTATGACGGAGATATGATTGCAAAGGTGATGGAACTAATATACATGTAGTTGACTTCCCGGCATGCGAACTTCAGTTTTATCATTACACCTCTTCCCCTAATGAAGTTTGTGGGGACGGGATATACTGCCTTTGGCTTATCCGGCTGTTTGTAGGACAATCCTTCCAAGCAGAAGGTCATATAACTATCAGTCTGCGTCAAACTCAAATTTACCTCAATTTTATCTTGACATTATTTCTTGACCATATTACATTTTGTTGACATTATGATCTTTGTCACAGGACCCAGGTATGTGCGGAGTAGGGTATCCAGTCTGCTGGTGGCAACTGTTCTTGTTATCCCATATTCATTCCAATAGTAGCATGCTGTACCAAATTGAATGCAAAGAGGCTCTAGTATGAGACTTTCCTGCTTTATCCAGGGTTCATACAAGTTCTTGAAATCCTTGAAAATGAATCTTTTTGCAATGAAGTCCTTAAAAAGTCCTTGAATTTTAAATATCCATTAATGCAACTTCCTCCAAAGCTTAGGTTAACTTGATCACTTCCTCCCCTCTCAGCATAGAAACCCCCAAAAATGGACAGCAAGACACAAAAAAGAAAATAGATCAAGCTTGAAAGTGCTTGAATTTTGATAAAAAGGTCCTGGAAAGTCCTGGAAAAGTCCTTGAATTTAAAGACTGCCAAGCTGTATGAACCCTGTTATCATATGCCTACAAGTGACAATTTAATTTTCCGCGTTGTGACATATATTTTCTACTCTCTTGCAGGTCCATGGCAAAAGATTTGTCTACAAGTTTGTGTGTGATCTGAAGATGTTACTTGGCTATACCGCGGGAGAACTGAACAGGCTGGTGACAGAATGTGCCGAGAAGAAATTACAAAGGGTCCGTGAGACACTGCGCCCAGGAGCAGTCCGTCATGTCATTGAGAAAGTCTTGCATGTATAGCCTCGTTTGACAATATGCCAGTTTATATTCGGCAGAACTTTTGTATAGAATTTCAGGACAGAATGCATTGTCCTATGTATGGAGAATGCCTTATGTAGCTCTTTGTGTGTCTGTGTGAGACGTAATACATGTAGTTAATGCAAACCAATGGCAGCAAATGAGGGTATATACTAGTACCCAGACAAGCAATAGGCCTGTCTAATATACATACATACATACATACATACATTGTTTTGCAGCAGTGAGATAATATTATCTCGCTCTGCATAACTTCTAGGCATTTTTGTGGAATCCACAGCAGCATATTAGAAGCAAAAAAAAACAAAACAACAGTATATTGAACTCACCACAGACAAGAAAGAGATGGAGAGAAGACCAGCAGGTTTTCACATCTACGTGGTGATATGTGCTGAAAGCTACCATGTTATAAGCGACTCGCTATCAAAACTGACCATGTGGGTGGTGAGGGAGGGAACGCACCAATATCATATCACACCATAACATGTAGGAAAGTAGTAATATTTAATTGTCATTTTCATCACTTGAGTTCAGTATCGTTTGGTTTTCACACATTTATAGGCATGTCCTAGAAGACTGATAAGTATCATGAAGTATACAGGGGATATTTTATTTAGGAGTACACATATTCCTCAACCCTAGAGACAGAGACTTAAGTTTGCATAGCCTTAACTAGTTAGTTCCTCCTTCCAGTTTACTTAGCAATATTAGTGGTAGACAGATGCTTTGAGCTCCTCTATGGACAGGCCAGGCATGGAGAACCATGCTTTTTTTTAATTTATTTTGTTGAAATCAGATTGTACCAACTTTGTACAGAATATTTACCTAGGGACGTGGAAGTATGTCTTTATGTAGGTAGAACTTTGGCAAACTCGTGTGAAGCTTCACAAAGACAATTTCCACTGACAGTGGACAAGCAAGAAAGGAAAGGAAGTCTGGTGGCAGACCTCTGTATTGTTATGAATATCTCTCTTTTGTGTGTGTGTGTGTAAGCATTGAATTGTATTGGTCTCAACATGTGCAACCGCCGATGTGTCAGGATTGTTTGGGTGAGAGCTTTTGCCATATTTTGCTGAAATAAGTGATTAGATAACAGGTCTCATTTATGCCTTTGCAACTTTGCATGGGTGCATCATGACCTGAAATGCCCATTCAGATATAAACCAGGCGGGGTTTTTTTTTTTTTTTTTTTTTTTTGGGTGGGGGGTGGGGGGTCACAGCTTCAGAAATTTATAACTGGAGACAGAGCAGTTTTAGCATAGGACGACCATCTTGGACCAATGGAGTGTCCTCTCCAGTGTAGAAACCAGTGTAGGTAGAATTAGAACAATATGCTTTGAATAGTACCTACAGCCGTTGTTGGACAAAGAAATACTGGACCCTACTTCATTGTTCGTCACTTGCCATTTGTTCATCTTACATTTCACTTCAAGTGAAAACATTAGAATGGCTGAAAATAAAGCATTCCAGTGATTTTAAAGGAACTGTTGAAAATATACATGTTTTATTTAAAGTGTCTGACAGGTTGATGTTAAAATGGCATAACATACACATTATGATGTGTAAAACATGTATGTCCTGATATCCTAAATTGTCAAAATGGTTAGAAAGGTAGATTGCTTGCATCCATCCTGTTCCCCATCTTTTAGAAAGGGATCATTTAGTAGGATGATATCAACCTGGTTTGCAAAAAGATTTGCCGTTGCTGGGTACAGTCATCTCTTAAGACGGAATAAGGACCATAATGTAATGCCTTGTTGAATGCTGTTTAAAACAGACTCTTTGGGACAGACTTGTGAAAGTGTTTAATTTTTTATTAAGGTAATGTCTAACCAGTTTTGGATAATTTTGTTCATTTTGAGATTTTGGGACATTTTGGTAGCCATATATATATATTGTTTATCAGTTGTCCAAATTTGGTAGTTGTAGTCCTAAAACAATCGGAAGAAACTATTTTCTTCAGATTGTTTTAGGACTACAACAAGCAATTGAAACTTGTATTTTTCCCACATATACCAATTGCTATGCCCTTATCCACTACCTGCTCTTGTGGCTTCTCTGAACCTCAAGTGCATGTAAATGTTCCTTTTGCCTTTACCAGAAGTATTGACAAGTTTGTTTTTGAGTTCAGAAATGTCATATCTATGATGAAAGACATCATGTTACATTGTATGATGGCATGCTATTGGCCTTTTACTTCATCTCCAGTTATCAGCAGCCAATCATTATTGATTTAACAAGTTGATGTTCACCAAGTATGTGACAGTGACCAATCCAAAAGTTGAATTGAAAAAAGGACCAATGTTAATTTTTTTTTAAACGTAAAATGAAAAGAAGCAAAAGCCACCAATATCAACCCACCTTGTGTCCCTTTACTGACTGGCAAAAGTTGTCAGCCGCTTTGAAGTAGATTTGTAGCTAATGCTGCGGCCGTAACATGTCACTGTCCTGGTGGTTTTCGCCACATTGCACCAGCAGCAAGCAGGACTCCACGCCAGCCAGTGCAATAGTCCTGTTCATACCAAGTTCTGCAAACTTTTCCGGACGGTAATTAATTATGCATTCCATTGTTGGCCTGACAGTCCAATCAGCAAGTAGCCGAGTTGGGCCCACGCCGTCATATGTTTAAAAACAGATGCCATGGCTAACGCTAGCGATTACAGCATGGACTGTGCTGAACAGTCCAAATCTTTCACCTAAAATGTCACATCACTGGCTAAATGTGCATTTTCAGTTTGCTGGCGGTTTGTTTTTCCAGTAAATCCAACACACAGCCTGTGTTTTACTTTCTGATCCTTCCATGTGTCATCCGGCCAGCCTGGCCGAGCACAAAATGTAAACAAAGCAGGGTGCGCTTCCCGATGTGACCCGAATAAACCCGAGTCCTATGGACAGGTCTATTGGCAGTGGCCAGTCATCCTGTCCCTGGCATCCACTCTGTGCTATCCAGGCCTGTGTGGGCTCAGTGGTCTTGGTGGTGGTGGACTGTGATGGTCAGCACCAAAGCTTATGGACCCAGTCAAACTGATAATGGGCAGTAGGGCCTGTATTTTTACGTTTCAAAAAACAAGAAATTCTGTTTCAGCAGCCAGAAATTTCCAAATTTCGTTTCAGTAGTTCTCTTTGTGTGTAAGATATATTAAGGCAAAACAGCAAATTCGGTTTAAGAGGTGACAAAAATTCATCACTCCGTTCCGTTTCCGTTAAAAACGGAAAAATAGAGGCACTAGGGCAGTGGTTATTATACGGCAGTGATTCTGGTTACAGACACAACTGTGATTTTTTTTCTTTTTAAGTTGTACTACATTGATTGGGGTCAGTACATATGATCTGTCTCTCTGTAGGCTATTGCTCCACCCATTCATTGGTTATTAAGTAAATGCAAAAATCCAAGAGTGACGTGAATTTGACTTTTGGTCCGTCAAAATCTGTGTCACGAAGTAAAAGCGTTGGTGTTGCGAGGTTTCACTATAGAATAATAATCTCAGTAGCTCAAAAGGCTAAATTACGGCAAACATAAATCTGGGAACAAAACACAGGTTCTGACTTGTGGCATATTCACCGAGTTTTGATCTGCTACTGAATGAAATAAACTTGTTTCATCACAAATTTAATCCCGATTCAAATAGCATTATTTAATTTTAAGATAAAACTCCTGATCAGAACAAATTCTTGAGTACAGCCACTGGTGTTCAACACTATGGCATTATTGTGATGGAAAGCTGGTTAAATATCAGGAAAACCTAGTGTTATTATAGCAACATGATATATGCAGCAGCAAATTTTGTTTAAAAAAAGAAACAGAAAAAAAACTATTTGCAACAATATGAGTAATATTGTCTAGTAATTTTGTGACAGCCCACATGGCGTGTTACGCTGCATTGTCCAGAAATCCTGGCATAAGGCTGTTCATTCATTGAGCTGAGCAGGTGTCATATATAGTTGGTGCTGCCTGCTGTAGGGAATGAGGAAAATGAAAGGGCCTTGCTGTCAGAGGTTTTTTTTTTTTATTTTAGATACTGTAAATTCATTTAATTTCACTGAGTTTTAATTTTCGCTTATTTCACTGATACTTCAAAGCTTTTTTTTTCTTTTTTGAGGGGACGGGTGGGAAGTTGGCAACTCATATATTAGAAGGAAAGCTCATCAGAGCACATTAAAAGTCTTGAGATCAGCAGCAGAGGTCAAATACATCCAATCTCTCATGACATTTCCCTGACAACAACTATTACTGCCACCTGACTTAACTTCGGGATCATTTATTGGTCTCCAAAGAAGGCACAGAATACTTGACATGTGCATGCTGCAAGTGCTGTCTAACATAAAGAATAAAATTGATTCAGAGGGGTGATTTTGTGAACCAAAACTGGATATTTTTTCCAGTTTACGTAAGGAAAAAAAATGAAGATAATTTTTACCCAGAACTGAGTGCTTTGCATTGAAAAAATTAAATATGTGAAGCTTCTTGTGCTTTGACTTTCATATGACTTCTCTCTAATTTTGTGATGATAATTGGAATGAAGTGATTGATCCGATGTGGTTGTTATTTGTAATTCAAAGTGAAAGCGACACCACAGCTGTAAATATTGTATATTTATACTAGACTTGTCTTTTTGTATGCATATTCATTGCAGAAATGAATTTATTGTTGTAGGATAATTGTAGATTATAGTGGGACCTGTCAGTGCAATTTTCACAGTTAATGTAGTTTTAAATGGTAAAATCTATGTTTTTTTGTGGAAGTAATCATGGTAATCTGAAGAATAAGCTTGCAGGCAACACAAAAAATACATGATGTTTTTTTCTTTCACTTTCTTCGTTTTTTAGTTTCCAACTGGGGGTCATCATGTTTTTGTCTTTCCGGCCTTAGATATATGTAATTATGATTCTTCCAGTGATCAATTTACATGTTTTGTGTATTTGTAAACAGTGACTGCCAAGTTGAACGCCTTATTGAAAAAATTGTTTCAAAAAAAAAAAAAGCAAGATGCCAGCTTACGTTTCTGCTTGCTAAACAGACCAATCATGTTTGCTCCATGCCATTTGGTCTGGCCTTGGCTACATGATCACGGTTTTATTCTTGATGGCCAACTTTGGTTACTATGGTGACAGGCAACGGGGCACACACACTGCCAATGGTCAAGGTGATAATGTAATGATCAGTGCTCCCAGTTTGGTTCATCAGTCCATGAGAAGGGTGATATTTAATATTACGCTGACTACATAAAAGGAAAAATTGTAGTCGTATGGCAGACCAAGAGTAGTTGGGATAATACAGAGCTTGTTCTGCTTTGAATGCAACATATCTTTTACTGTTTGAGGTCCGTCAGCGGACTCCATGTACTGTAAATTGCTTTAGTTTTGCATGTATAAATTTTCACGGTTTTTGTATTTTTGACATTACACTGTAGTTTTAATTTCAGTGTTTTGGACATAATTCCTATTTAAGTAGTGGTAAAATACTGTTTCATGGTGTTTTTATTTTCACAGATTTGTGCCATCAGCAAAATAAGCAAAAATATAGCATAATTAAAGCAATGTACAGTACCTGACAAGCTGGAATATGTCTGCATCTTTTTGAGCCTCTCTTTTTCCAAGGAGAAAATGAGGTCCTTCAATTTGCCACCAATGGGCTGTTCAACATGTTAAGCTTTTTCACAAGTATGCACAAAATACAAGCAGGGGAGGGGATGCAAGAATGTTGTATTATTTCCTCACAATGTAATTATGGTGATTAACATCAAGGTCAAAATGAGTACACTAAAGGACCTAAAGGTAGAGGGAGGGATAGGGTACATGAAAGACTGCTGTGGGTGCACTTTTGAAAATTTTGATGGGATTTTTACTGGTCCCCCCAATTTTAAGTACATGTGCTATGTTAACTCATTCCATACCTGTCCCTGATTTTTCCGTATATTTACCTAGATTTAAGATGGGAATTGCATATCTAAATTCTTCATGAAAAGAGCTTTCGTTCAAGTACCAACATGCCTATGATCTTAAGTCAGTGGTTCTGGCACTGCCTGTGACCATAGTATGGAATGAGTTAACAGTTGTTTTAAATGGGAAAGAGTCCAGGTGCAAACAGGTTGGTCAGATACCTGAATGTGTGGCACTTACAGACAAATGCTAATGAGACATTGACCAATTCCTCCGATTTGAAATATTTATTTAGCCATCTTATGAATACTGACATGGTAAATATTCTTCTTCTGCATTACACACTGACACAAAGAACAGTCGGGACAGAAAAAGCCTGTGACACCTAACCGTGTGGTATTCAATATGAGAGATGGGCAATTGAAGTTATGATCCACAGTGATGTCTGAATTATGGGCAATTGAAGTTACGATCCACAGTGATGTCTGCTCCAGAATTCACCTCTTCTGAGAGACAGCCTGCCTGTTGAAGACAACCCTTTCATCACAGTCGAGTTTCATTTCTCTGATAAATTTACTTGTAGTTTAAGGCAAGGGGAAGCAGGACCAGTATTTAGAGGGAGAAGATGTGGTATTAAATAGCAGGTACAATTGTATTTGACCTGTTTTGTTCAATGCTTTCGGTGACCTGTGAATATCTGGAAAAAAAGGCATGATTGCTGGCCAGTACATCTATACATCTACTTTTTTTAATTGTTTTGTGAGAAGGTTAAAGCCATATTTGTTTGACAAAATGAAATCATGAAAATATATGAAATGACCATGTTGCATTTACAATGCAAGTCTGCAGGGTAACATGTTTGATGTGCTTTTTAGATTTTTATGCCCCCCACCGCAGGAGAAGGGGGCATATAGCAGTCACTTTGTCAGTGTGTGCGTCCTTCCGGGCAGTTTTCACGAGATAAGTTGAAAAGTTTGTGACTTAGGTCTTTCACATTGCATATGCTTATAGTCCTACATAAGGTCTCAGACAAGTTTGAAGATGGATGATCTTGACCCAATTTCCATGGTCAGAGAGCCATTTTAGTGAATTTGGTTTTTACCGATAAGCTGAAAAGTTTTTTTCCCCTAGGCCTTTCACATTACATATTATGCTCATAGTCCTGCACAAGGTCTCAGATGAGTTCAAAGATGGGTAGCCATGACTCAAATCCCAAGGTAACAGAGCCGTTTTAGTTAATTTGTTTTTCACACAGAACTTGACAAATTTTTTGACATAACGTTGGCAATGACGCAAATCACAAGGTCACACAGCCAGTTTAGTGAATTTGTTTTTACACACAGTAACTTGACACCTTTTTGACACAGATCTTTCAAATTGCAGGTGATTATAATCCTACATAAGGTCCCATATGAGTACAAAGATGAGTGACCTTGACCCAACTTCCAAAGTCACAGAGCCATTTTAGTGAATTTGGTTTTCATGCGGTAAGTTGAAAAGTTTTTGACATAGGCCTTCCAAATTTGCCCATGATTTTAGTCCTACATGAGGTCTCCGATGAGTTTGAAGATGGGTGACCTGGACCCAAATCCTAAGGTCACAGATCTGTTTTAGCACACTTGATTTTCACGTGATAAGTTGAAAAGTTTGTTACATAGGTGTTTCATATTGCAGATGATTTCAGTCGTGCATAAGATTTCAGACCAGTTTGAAGATGGGTGACCTTGATGCAAATTCCAAGTCACAGAGCCATCTGAGTGAATTTGGTTTTTGACACGATAAATTTGTAAAAGTTTTTGACAGAGACCTTTCACATTGCACATGGTTTTAATCCTACATAAGGTGTCCGACAAGATTCAAGACGGATCACCTTGACCCGCATCCCAAGGTCACAGAGCCATTTTAGTGAATTTGGTTTTCAAGCAATAAATTGAAAAGTTTTTTACTGAGGCCTTTCAAATTGCAAGTGATTGTGGTCCTACATAAGGTCTCGGACGTTTTTGCAGATTGGCGGCCTTGCCACTTTACTGGCTATAAATGTTCATATAGCACAAAAATGACTCCTGTCGGTACTGACAGCTGGGGGTGGGGGGTGGGGGTGCTGGTTGCATTAAAATTTATTCTTATAGAATAACTTTACTCTTTACGTTATTGATACACACACAGTAAGTGTTACAAGCCACAAAGACAACTGTTGCTAACCTAAGGTTGAACAACACAAATGTTCCACATCCAGGTACCTGTATCTGTTTTCAGAGACTGGACTGAGAGTAGTCATACATGCACATGGCCTTAACTTTTTTGGTTGGGTGCTTCATCTGCATTTTTTTATGTCTTTCCTGTACCTCAAAGGGCTTTAACCATTACCTGGCAGTGGTGCATGCCACCTGTAGGTTGTGCGGCAGGTGCCTCCCCTCTGAGGGTCCATCCCCCTCCCCCTCCCCCTGCCGATATCCACCTGTTGCACATGGAGACACCTGGGGGATAAACAAAACCTGCTTCATTCATTGGTTGAAGATGCTGTGACACAGGAAGCAGTTGCTGCCACCATGCAGAATAGTGTGAGAACACTCATGCTCTTCTGAATTATAAAATGTCATGATCTCATATTTAAATCCTTGGTCAGAATATCTTTCTTTAGAGTTACAGCATGCCTGGTATAAAATCACACAGAAAGCAGATATGGCCACAATGGAAATATAGAAGTGAACGGGTTAGATTTAATCAAGAAGCAACACGTCTGAAAATACTTGAGAAGTGCATGTTAGGACTTGTTATGAAAAGAGCTTTCTGTCCAGTGATAACCTGTTTTGTCTAGAGGTGGTTTTCATGTTGCCTGGCAAGTTCCTATTCACGTGTACGACAAAGGCAAGCTGAGCATGTGTTGTCATGTATGGCAGCACCACAGGTTTAACCTATTTTTGCATCAAATGTCGTGTTTTTGTTAACCTAAGTTAACCCGTAAAGTGTTTATCATGACTATGGTGGTTTTCTCACTACTGCTTAACATATAATGGTTAAAAGATTCAAATTCCTCATGAACATACTTGTCATTCAAATTCCAGCAAGCCTGGTCTAAAGCAAAAAAGTGGTCTTAGTCAACAGCTTTCCTCATGACATGCACGTAGTGTCCTGAGGAAAGCTGTTGACTCAGTCTGAAATCAGCGCTTTAAGGGTTCAATACTTCATAAAAATTTTAAATATCACCGTGTTCTTTAATATCTGGTAAAACAAATAAAAGAAGAAGATTGTCTTGTGTAAAATTTATTTGTTAATTGTATGAATCAATGACTTCTTAACTGCTCAGTCATGGACACACTGCATCCTGGCCATTGTCTTTGTGTTTGCATTTATTTAAAGTAACTTTTTGTATTGGTATATATTGCAATTGTATGTAAATGACTCCAGTCTTTGCCTGCTCTCATCTAAACAGCAGTCTGTACATTTGAAATACATGTATTAAAAAAAAATCAAACTGAATGACTTTCTTGTTTCTTTATTTTTATTGTTTTTTGACCCCTCTGCCCAATAATAAGGACTCAGTCAACATTTTTGCCAACAATCGGTAGGGTTACCAGTGAGAATTTTCACCACTTCCATTGTAATTTGCAGCATGATATTAACTTGCAAATTACAGCATGCAGAAACACGTTTCTTATCAAATTAAATCTAGTTATATAGCTTAACTGATTCTGAAAAATTTTACTTCATTAGCCAGTAATTTATTTGATTATGGTATATGTTAAATAATCCAGCTTAATCAATGCTCCTTAACCAAAAGATTTATTCGGGATACACAACTCTGCAACAATTTTGTATATGGTGTATTGGTTGTGTCGGCAGCAAAATTTTTTTTTTTTTTCATTTTGACATTGAAATTGCTTTTCAATGCAGTTGAAATTAATGAAAATACATTGCAGCTGGTGATGTTTGACCACCTGCAGGATTTGGCAAGGGTAAAGATAAATTGAAAAAACTGGTAGTCCTCGTAGTAATGGATGGTGGGGGTGGGGGAACTGCAGTTTTGCAGCCCGTGTGTTTGTCATTCCATTCAAAAGTGCTTGTCGCAGAGCCATATTTCCCAAACTCGAATGCATACACCTACCAAACTTGACATGGATGCTTCTTGAGATTGTGGATTAAAATTAATTTAGGCCACTTCAACCATTGACCCCATCACAGAAAATCCGCTTGTATGGTGTGTATTTCTTATACTGTAAGGCATGCAGATAGGCCAGCCAAACTTGGCATGTCCATCGATACTTCTTGGGATAACAGTGTGTCATGTACCAATAACAGGCCACTGTTCATTGACCAAGTCACAGAAACTTTGACAATGCCATATTGCCGTCATACTATAAGGCTCAGAGATACAATATTCTACCTTCCCAACAGTGTACTGCATACCGAAGTCAGGTCACTGTGACCCAGGCTTTGGACCTTTCTCACGGAAAACTGTTTGGGTCCCATTTCCTCTGCTGTAAAACATACAACATACAGGTATATACCAGTGACCTTTTTTTTTGGGGGGGGGGGTGTCGCTATGTATTGCGATCCCTTTTTTACTCTTATCCTTTCTGTATAAGTCACCCAAAATTGAAAATTGCAGAACCAATAGGGAGGAAAGGATATCAATGTTAAAAAATGTGATTTTTCTTAACACCTTTTCAGGACAGTCATGTTTAAGAATTTAAAACATGCTACAAAAACTTAGTTTAAATGGTTGTTGTGACAACATGGCACTGCAGTGATTTTCTGATATTCAACAAATTATCAAAATTATGAAAAGTCTGTAAGGGATGATTTATGTGTTAGCATTAGTTGTGACAACAGTTATATGATGCAGATGTGATGTATTGTCTTGTATCTCGCTAATAGGTTATCCTGAGCCCATGGTTACTATTAAACACTAACAGGAAGGTACCTGTGAAGTTTCTTTTGGTGTTGCTAATTTTGATCTTAAGTGACCTAGAAAGGCCCAACTGAAGGCTTGATTGCCTTAAATGTCAGTGATGGTGGATCCTAAGGCCATGGTCACTTGAAACTATAGAAGGAAATTATTCATGGCATTTCATTTTGTGTTGTTAATTTTGATCAAGAGTGATCGTCAAAGTTCAAACTGACATATTGGTGCATATCTTGGCAATAGCAGACCCTATCAATTACTTTTATTTAAAGAATGATACCACCTGAACTCAGTGAGCAATGATATTGCAAGCAGCAGTGATGGTCTTGAAGAAAGGTGACCATGATATTATGATGAAGGTCACAGAACCACTACCTCCCAAAGTCAGCTGAGTAGAGGATCTCAGAATCGTCTTGTTGGTGGATCTTTATCAAAATTTGGCTAGATTGAAGAGGATGAAAAAATCTTGATAAACTAAATATACTAGTCACATTACCTGCATTTTGATATAAATTATGAACCAAAATATGGTGCAAGATATGGGAGACTAGAGCACAGTATAGTGAGGCGAAATTATGTCTGTGTCCTAATACAGGCATACTGTTTTTCTTTTTCTTTCTTTCTTTCTTTCTTTCTTTCTTTCTTTCTTTCTTTCTTTCTTTCTTTCTTTCTTTCTTTCTTTCTTTCTTTCTTTCTTTCTTTCTTCCAGGCAAATTCGTCTGATATTTCGTTTGAAAACTGTTTTATGCATAAACTCCAAACTTGGCATGATTATACTCGCAAACATGAAGTCTTCAGTTTTCATTAAGAGGCTTGGCGGTTTTGAAAATTATACAAATTAGGGCCATTTGAAAATGCAAATCTTGAATATCTTCAAAACTATTATAAGTATAAGTACCAATCCAACTTCAATTCATAGGTTTGTAATACTGCACATTTTTTGTAATTTACATGTGGCCTCTAACTGTCAAAGGTCAATCTCGTTTTGCTATTTGAAACTTTCTCCTAGCCATATCTCGGTCAATTCACATCCAGTTTTGACCATGTTGGGATTAGATTGTAGATATTGTGACCCTGCACATTTTTATAACATACATGTGGCCTCTAAAAGTCAAAAGTTTAGGTCGTCTGAACCTTTGACAGTTTCGTGTAGCCATAACTTGGTCAAATTTCATCCAATTTCAGTCACGCCGGGATCAAATTGTAGGTTTTGCTGCACATTGAGTAATTTACATATGACCTCTAAAGGTCAAGGGTCAAGGTCGTTTGGACTTTGAAACTTTCATCTGAACACTCTTCGTATGACAGATCTCTGGTTTAATACACAAATTAATCCACTGTGGCTCGAATCTGGTATTGCACTGCGTCCGATCGTCAGTACTGTCACAGCTGGTCTAACGATATTGACAACCCATACATATTTATAGTAAAGAGAGAGTAACTGTTACTCTCACAAAATTAAGGACAAATAATTTTCTGTTCCCAGTTAGTTTCGTGCAATATGCTGGTGTCGACAGGGTAGATAGGAGATGTGAGCTGTGTGATTGTCATGAGATAGGTGATGAGTTTCACTACATATACTTGTATGCAAACACTTTGATACTGAATGAAAGCTGTATCTAAAGAAGTTTTTGTACAATAGACACAACACACTGAAATTTACAGATTAGCTGTAACAAAAATGGACCAACAAGAAAGCTTGTTAAGTTTATCAAAATTATTAGTGATCTCTTTCAGTAATATCATTCATTGTTTCCCGCATATTATTAACCTTTTGTGTAGCATTAGTATTTTATATATTGGTATCTACCCTGTAAGCCTTAATATAGTATCGTAGTATGACCATTGCATATGCAGATGTATCATGTGAAATTAATGTCTGAGGATATAAATTAACTTTTCCATGTGTAAGTGTGCACTACGTAATTCATTGCTGTCTCCGTCTAGAATCTGTATAAGTGTATTTTACACTCCTGTAGCCCCATTGGGTTTTCCTTTTGAGTTATAATAAAATCTTGAAAAATCTAGCCATAGGCTTCATGGAATGTGAAGTACCAAAGGCTTTGAAGGTTGTTTTGCATTACTAGATTGCATTGCATTTGATCTTATATTAGGCCACCCCGTTCTCCTATCCAAAAGTATTGTTCAGACCTGAAAAATGCACTGAACAGGTTTGTTGAGTACTGCATAAGACAAAAAAAAAAAAAAAAAAAAGGGGGGGGGGGGAAATTAACAGTACACCTCCAAAAGACCCAAACAATTATCTTCAAGAAAGGTGGCCTTAAATTCCGTAAAGACCACTTTTCTATGGACAAAATGAAATTGAAAAATACCTAAAACTATTGGTAATTGGGGATTGGAATCACTGCCTCTGGATCTTCAGACTTGCTCTGACAAGACTAAAGGAAAAAGCAAACAAAGTTCTTTTCTGTTTGCGCTATTTGAACTTACATGGATATGTTAGTCTGACTTCCAAGCTATGTCAAAGTTTGAAAGCTCCAATAGCTACCAAAGCTTGTGAGATTTGGGCGTCATTAATTCCCTAAATAAATAAGGACCTCCTCATTCTATATGAGCGACCGTGCCCCTAACGAACAAATACATCTTAAGCTTTGTTGTTTTTTGCTAGGGGTACACTGAAAATCAACTACAGCTGCAGTAAAAGGTGAATTGGCCTAGCTTATTACCAGTCCTTGCTCTATTATCAAGTATTGGTGCCTGCTCCACAACCATGAATGGACCGCTTGATGTTCCATAGTCAACAGGAGAACTATGCTCAAGTGGGAAGCAAGTTTCTGGAAAATCTCTGTTGCAACATTTTCAATTTTTATTTAAAAAAAAATCTGTTGGGAGAATGCAGAAAACTTATAGGTGTATCCTGCTCCAAACTTCTGGCTGAGAAACTTTGCTTATAATATATCCATCTTTGTTCAAAATATATAAATGGGGATGGTCGTGATTCTAATAAATCATGTACATACTGCACCTTTAAAATTATATTTTTACTAGAGAAAAATATCTTGAATTAAATTTGCACAAACGGAGATACTTCACAAATTAAGGATTAGCACCCATGAAAACAAATAGAAAGGAACAGATACACTAAAACACCCTTAGAGAAAAGACTTTGTATTGTCTACAAACGTGCAGCTGTAGAAGATCTAGTGCATTTTATGTTGGAATGTGAAATGTATGCAGCAGATCGCAAATCACAGTTTGATACTCTGGAACCTGATCATCCTTGAGCAATTGCAGATACAAATAGGTTCAAATTTATCACCATATCCTGGAAAAGTGGTATGTGACTTTTTCGTTACAAGTATTGAGGTTTTTAAATAGTGCCATGAAACATAGACGATTCTTTCTCTATTTTAATCTAGGCCCCTAATTTTTTTTAGGCTTTTATTTTTTTCTGGATGTTATTGTCTTTTTTCATTTTATTTCGTTTTTTCTCTCTTCTCTCTTCTATATTATTATTGTGTTTTATTTTTTGATTTACTAACATTTATCCAGACTTGTGACAGACACCTCGAAAGAGACAGTTGCAGAATCAGACATGTACTTGATGTAGACCTAGCCTACTTTTTGCCATGCCCATCAGGTGGCTGTAAAAGTATAATCAAGACTTCATGGTCTAAATACATTTTCATTGCTGAAAGGAACACTTTTTAAAGTTTTGTTTTGATATTTTCATTTATTCTGGGGTAGTTGGCTAATTTTCAAAACACAGAGTGTAATTTTGTGGGTATATTGAACTTGCTATGGCTATGCAGGGCACCCCCGCCCCGCCATGCAGGGGTTAGGTGCCGAAGCTAAGTTGAAGATTCATCAGTGATGGTAGGGGACAATTTTATTGTGACACCCTAAAACGTCAGATGGCGCTTTTTGACGACGCAAGTGGCATTGGCCATTTCCGGAATCAAGACGCAGAAACTTCTCAAAAAACGAGTGCTTGGGCTGGAATCTTGAAGACGAGGTGATAATTTCAATGACTACAAACGTCATTGAAAGGTAATTTTCCAATAATGTAACATGTTCATGGTGTAAATTGTCACAGATGGAAAAAGTCGCCAAGCCAGCACCGGAGGCCCAGAGACATGTGTGAGCTTGCGTTGGCCTGGCAACATTGTGCTCAGGAATCAGTTTTTTGACCCATCACTGGCACTGCATCGGTTCGGTCATATGAATATGAAACGTATATGATGCCTTGCAATCTCGTCAGTGTATCATCATTTTTGAATCTGAGACGGAGACAGCCGACGGATTATGTCGTGCTGTTTGCCTGGTAAGGGTTACCGTGGACCGCGTGGTTTTTCCCTCACCTCATCTACTATATAGTACTCCCTCCATCCACCCCCACCCTCGCCTTTTTCCTCTAGGCCATCAGGACCGCGGCAGGCAAGCGGAGAGCCACAGTATTCCATGGTATGGAAAAACATGGAGGTAGAAAGGCTCTTGTCTACCTCCATGGGAAAAAAAGGGGGAGGGGGGGGGGGCAGCAGATGAGGCCGAAGGAAAACCATGGTAATCCTTACCAATACAAGGCATATTCACAAACAAACCAAATTGGATATAATGTTTTGCAAATAACAAAATACTTTTGGAATTTCATTTTTATGTTGAAAACTTTTGAAAGTATTGAAGAAATAAAGTCACAGGTATTGGTCAAAATGTCCTGTGTTCTGCATACAAGAAAGTGTGGTCAGGCACTGTGCCAGTCACGGGTGTGAACCAGAAAAAAAACAAACTTATTGTTTCTTTTCAGTTTTGTGTTGATGGAAGTGAACAATTGGGAAAAAAAGATCAAAATTAAAGCTACAAGAAATCCTAAATATTTAGCTTTTGTAACTTAATGTAATATAACTTCATTATAAGTTCATATTTTGCAGGCAGATCAAAATAAATCCAGTAACACTGAATAAAATTTAAGATAATGACTGGAATAGAGCCCTGGTCACAGGCAGCAGAAGGGCATGAAGCATGCAATGGCACACCAAACAGGGGACTGAGTGCCCGTACACAGTATACCATGAATCTACAGTATCATGTACATTTTTTTCTGAAGACCACTGTGTTGCTTTCCGACGGTACATTTGTCTCAACTAAATGCCAAATTCTTCCCAACATCTGTAAGAATTGAATAATTATGAATACATAGAATTATAATATATTTCTTGAATGGAGACTTCAAATTGACGGTTGGGTTTAACAATCTCCTGTGCAGCCAGCAGAGACGGGTAAATTTACCCATTATTTCAGACACATACCTTTTCTTATTTTCAACCATTTTTCTTCAAATAAAGTTCATATATAAGCGTAGGCCCCGTAGAAAAAGAATAAATATTCACATATCACTAAAATGGAAAGATAATGTAAGGAAATCAACAATACTTGGGTGGTGAAACACTTGCTTGCTGGCTCACAATAGTGGCCATTAGTGGGTCACTCTGAAATTTTGTGCCGTCGAAACACTTTTTGTGTCCACGGCCCCTAACTTTTTTGCGCTTCAACCAATTTTCATCAAGTAAAGTGCATTTTATGTTTTCAACATAAAATGTATGTATGCAAACAGCAAAAGCTGTGTAAGAACTCAGAATGGGTTAACACCTGGTTTTACAATTAAACAGGGTGTCCGACAAGGTGAAATTCTCAGCCCATCACTCTTCAACTTATATATAAATGACCTTCCAGATGCCTTGATAAATAGTCAGTCAGACCCAGTTCTTGTTGGTGTATCTAATGTAAATTGCTTATTGTATGCTGATGATATGGTGCTCTTGTCTAAATCTGATACAGGTCTGCAGACTTGTCTGAATAACTTACATGCTTACTGTTCAAAATGGAAACTTGAAATCAATCTATCCAAAACTAAAGTGGTCGTATTCAATAAAACTGGAAAAATTTTAAGTCAGCCCTTCCATTTTGGTAATAATATGATAGAATGTGTTAAGAGTTACAAATACTTGGGCCTTGATTTCTGCAATGCTGGTACCTTCACTCAGGCTATTAAAAATTTGAAAACCAAGGCAATGAAAGCATGTTTCAAATTGAAAAGTATAATTGAACATAACTCCCTAAACCCAAAAATTGCACTTAACCTCTTTAATTCTCTCATCAAGCCAATTGCACTCTATGGAAGTGAAATTTGGGGTATCTCATTATGCACCACCAGTCTACAAAAGACCCTTAAAAAGTGTGAAGAATATATTGGTGAGAAAATATTACTTAATTTTGGAAAATTCATATTGGGCCTTCACAAAAATACAACTTCAGCAGCTGTAAGGGGAGAACTTGGTGTATTTCCTTTGGGATTAACAGCTTTAAGAAATGTCATAAAATTTAAACATCATATTTTAGATGCTCCACTTAATTCCCTATTGGGCAGCTCAAGTATAAATGAAAGAAATGCATTGTCATGGTGGTCTAAGGTAAACAGTCTGGGAACAACTATTGAATCTGTGGATAATGATAACCCAGAAATATCAATCAAATTGTTAGAAAATGCATATGTGAGTTATTGGTCAAAACAAAACAACATGAGTGACAAACTGAGAACTTATGCACAATTCAAGCAACATTTTTACTATGAATCATATCTTGATCAAGTGTTTAATATTGCCCACAGAACAGCTTTGGTGAGACTTAGAACAAGTAGCCACAGATTAGCTATTGAAGCAGGCAGATATTGTGTTCCCAAGATCCCTGAAAATGAAAGATTGTGTAAAAAATGCAAAGTTGTAGAAGATGAATTGCATTTCTTATTCCACTGTTCACTGTATACAAAGGAGAGAAAAGAATTATTTACAAAGGTTGCAAAGTCATGTACTTATTTCATATCATTGGATGATTCAAGGAAATTATTTTACCTCATGAACACTGAAGAATCGTTAATCAGAGAAACTGCAAAATTTTGTTTTTTGGCCTTCAGTAAGCGCAAAACCTTTCTTGATCCAAATCCAACATCATCATAAAGTGTACTTGTTTCATTTTAAGTTTTGTGAATTCTATACCAGGCATGGACAATCAAAGCAAGGACAATGACTTTTTCAATGCAAGGACATTTTTTTTTTTTTTTTTTTTTTGATCATGAAATCCACTTGATTCAGCTTTTATGTATTATTTATTTGGTAGACATGATGTAGGTGCTACATTTTATACTTTAGATTTATAGGTGCTTCAGTCATGACAGTGATGATCGAATTAGTGTGAAGACTGAAATATTAGTGTATGGGCTGATCACAAGATGGCAGTCTCTTAGTATTGTCTTTGTTCTGTTTTTATGTGTGCCCGCTAAATGGCATCACCTCGATGTAGCCGGCGGACCACACTTCTGTTTATGTACTGCTGTGGCCCAGGTAGGGCATCGTAAGCAATAAAGTATTACTATGAAAGCTAGTTTTGTAAGGAATTGTCAAATATAGGTTTTATTGATTTAAGTTGCTGACTTATCTTGAAATTTTCTCGCTGAGTTTGAGCTTAATCTTTGGATGTGGATTGTGACTGGAATATTGTAGTTGAAATATTCAAAATGGCGCAAATGGCAACAAACATGCTCATATGTCAATTTCAGCATGTGACATGCCTGGTATATTCATTTGAACACATTTATGGTGATCGATGTGCACCCAGTGGGGCTGGATATACCTATCTTTAGCAGCTTCTGCTGCCATTTTTTCCAGGACCAGAGCTGAGGCAAAGGGTCCACCACCCACTCTCTCACAGCTGTAGTGGGCCCCTGGTCCTGGGTATATCCACCTACACTCATCGCTTGTACTTTCTGAAAAAACAAAACTTTTCCCTCACACTCCCTATCCCCACCTCTAAGACTCAGGCCTTTCGCATGGGAGCCCTTATAAGGGCTACCACTATTCACTTCCCTCACGGTACTCTGGAATTCTATTAAAATTTAACCTGTTGCCTTCTAACCCTATTATTTCATTCCTTTTAATTTCTCCTAGCATCCTACCAGATTGTCCTGTACAGTTTTATTACCTTTCCTGCCTCCCAGAAGGCCACCTTTCACACCTAAAACCCATGCTTCACGTTCCTCTTCCTCTTAACACCAAACCTCTTCTGAACCCTTGTAATTGTAATCTTACCTGTGCCACTTTCTGAAAAAAATCTTCACTTATCTCTGTAAGTATGGCACCACAATAGCCAATGATCTGCTATCTCATCTGCCTCATGTCTACACATCTTACACTTTCCATTACTACCTGTTGTCAACTTCTGTTTTCTGTTATTCTAGAGTGAGTACTCCTGTCCTACTTTGAAAAAGAAGCTTGGATCCCTTCCCTCCATCCCAACATACAATTTTTTTGGGCTTTTCTAATGCCTTACATGTATGCTTTCAGTGTATTTTTTCCCCCGACTCCTCTTTTCCAACCCTATTGTATTTGTGTCTTTTTGCCCAGAACCACTTCCTAGTAGTCAGTATCCTATTCCGCAGTCCGAACTCTTTACTCTCCATAAGCTAACTTGTCCCTGTCTAACCTATATACATATGGAATTACTATTGTCCATATTGCACACGTTCCTCTGTAAAATTTTGACATAGGCTGTATCAGCCCAAAATAAATTAAAGGGTCTTCAGTGGGTACCTACTCAACATGTTTCGGAGCCTTTTACTATGTAACAGTCTTACCAATATATATACTTTCCGATCATCTACCTCATCATATCCTTTTATTTCATATCTCTCTGCTAACTTCTCTATGTCTTTGACCCACCTTGTTGTCCCCCACCACCGAAGGTGGCATATAGGGGGACATAGAGTTAGTGGGGATAGGAGCCATGTCCGTCCGCCAACAGCATATCTCTAGAACCCTAAGAGATATAAAAATGAAATTTATACGAGAGATGTATCATACCACGGGCATGTGCGCTGTGTATTGTTTTTGGCCCAAGAACATATCCATTTTTTCCATTCCCCGGATATCTCCATCACTTTCTGAAATCGCATCTAAGCCATATATCTTTCCTGGTATTGCAACTCTAACCCATAATACTGTCGCTGTGTATGCTCTTTTTAAACTGTTCAGTTCCGTACCTTTATCATTCCCTTGGTACGATTCAGCTTTTGCTTAATCTTCTCCACCTGATACCTAAACGTGCCTTTACCCATTGCTTTTATCTTTAAAATTCCTAGGTATTGACACTGGTCAGCCTACCCAATTTCAGTCATATTGCTCACGTGTCAGGCCACAGGCACAGACCACAATTATAAATCCTTCTATTTTTCACATTAGCATTTTTTTCATTCTAAAAAATTCAGTATTTTGGTGTTTTAGAATTTCATGAACAGCATTTAACAGATAAAAATGTCAGAAAAACACAGATGGATTTTTGTCATAATAATTCCCAGCTCGTTAATTGGTAATCACTGAAATATGAAACACCACCTGAATGTTGGCTTATAGGTGTATGAACTGTGCTCTGGCCAGGTTCACATCATTGTCCTTCCTCACCATAAAGTTCCCACGTGGCCTGGAAGACAGTACATCTATATGACCACCAATGAGGCAACTCCGTGATGCAGCAAACCTGACTTAGCTAACTTTATTTTAACAGACGCTACGCCATGCTGAAAACACAGTGTGTTCACAATTGAAGTATCTCCATTGGGATGAGCAAGCAGCCAATCACAGCTGTGGACTGTAACCACCAATCGACTGAATACGAATGCGGATGTTTATTGTGTCATTCATTACATGTATAGTGAACATAGGCAAGACAGAACACCAACATACAGGCTTGGAATTGAAAACCTATGCTGAATGAAATTCTTGATATTTTACACGAAAAGAGATGTACTAAAGGAAAATGTTTGTATCACCAACTGTGCCCTTATCGACCGATTGCGCTGGGCAGGCATCAGATGTGTGCATGGGGGGCAAACACTGGTTCTGATGTTGAATAGTTCACCAGCTATTTATCATGATTAACTGATACTTATTTTGGAAGTTCTTCAAAATAAGGCACCAGTGTTCCACACGAAAAGTACGGCATGTTACATATGTATTATTAAAAACTTTTGCAGAGGAGCTAGGAACTATCACTGGTTGCTTATATATTAGTTGTTAAATTTAGTATCTGTGTACTCGAGATTAGTTATTTTCCACTTTAGTATAATACCCGTAGCTTCCATAGTTTTCCTGATGCGCCATATTGGTATACATGTAGTATTATTTCTGGTTCTCGCAAGATGGCCCTCCTCGTAATCGATCATCACTTGAGGGTTCAAGTTGGGCATGTATGCCACAGATCACTAACAGTCCTCGCTAGCTCAGGCGGTAAGAGAGGAGGGAAAGGGTTCCATCGTGTATGGGTTCGAGTCCGCACAGGGTAGCAGAGGAGGTAGCCTGAGGGGTGTGTGTGTACGTGTGTGGGGTTACCCCCCACATAAGAAATAGGGTGTGTGTGTGGGGAGGGGGGCAGGGAAAAGCACCATTATTGGCAAAAAGTAAAATCCAAAGTTCTAAGCTCCAAAACGCTGGTGCCGTATTCTGAAGAACTTCCCTCACATTTTTAACTTTTTCGTACTTAAATGACGTCACTGTTTATGATTAAGGCTCTATGCAATATTGAAATGTATCCGTAGTTTTACATTAATATTCCTGTGGCTCTCCACTTATCTGCTACGGTCCTGTCTGATACAAGTATATTGTAGCGACCACAATATGCAAATCAGTATTGGAACCGACAAGTAGTGCTTGAACCTTGATATCTTGTCTAGGGCAATGCATTGACGACGTTCCTATCATTTCTCTCAGGAACCAGGTACCACTATCTTCATGTGCCCTACTCACCAAGCAACGTAAACTCTTGCACTTTGAAAAAAAAATCAAGTACATAGGGTACTCTGGTCTTCAATCATTAAAACACTGTCGTTCAGTCATTAGGTAATATGGTGGAGTTCATTCCATGTTTTGTATCAGAAAAGCGAAACACGTGGTACATTAAACTTGATGTGAACATGGCCATGATTATCCAGCCTAACTTGCTGTTACTTTCAATCCAACTGGAAGCTGAAATTTAGTGAAAAAATGAACCACAGTGGGGAACACTTTTGAATAAAATTGAGTATGATGCTGCATATAAGTCTATTTTGTTTATTACATACTACATGTACATGCATTAAGCAGGAAATTCTATTTTGACAGGCTGAACAATCAGTATCTTGTTGTTGATATATGGCACTAATATTTGCCCATATTTCAAAGAAAATTTCTAAATTTGTCCGTCTCAAGTAATGTTGCAGACTCCTCCAAGGGAATACAATCTGGTCATCAGTACCAATCGATTCAGCCATGGGCTAAGAATTTTTTGTGGACTGTATCTCTGCTGTAGTAAACACAAGACTCTGGAATGCAGCAGCCCTGCACATTATTCAGACAGACACCATATTGGTTGTGTCAAAAAGACATCAAGTGCGGATGCAGTGAAAGCTCATCACAATGAAACCACCTGTTCCCCTCAAATATGTGTTAAATTGCTGAATATGTCAGGTAAATTGGCCTAATCACAAGAACACTTTGCTTATTGTCCCTGACAACTGGTGTCATTAATATGTTGAGACATCCGAGTGTGATTATAGTGACATTTCACTGAACCCTTACTGAAATTCATGGTTTTAGGTGGGTAATCTATTTAATATTTATGAATAATTGATGTTGAAAATCTGCAACATCCTCACAAACAGAAGTGTCAGCCTCATTTCAATTTGTAGCCTTGTGGCATAGGTGGAATTCAATGAACAGATGCAAAATTGACATGAAACTGGTTATGCCCAATGTACTGAACTAACATACATTGTAAAACTGAAAGTTTCCATTTCCATTATTGCAATTTTAAAGGCATTGAAGTTTTAAAATGTCGCTGGCAATATGTTAAGTACTGCTTGATGGCACTTGTAAAACCTGTATCTCTGTACACAAAAAGTATGACATGAAGCCTGCTTAATTTGTAGCACGATCCACAGATTTATAACACTCACGGACTGTCACAATGAACAGTGGACAATCCATCAATAGTGCAGTGCCATCTTTCGATTGGTGTGCGAACAAATCCATTGTGAGCACAGGGTTTTAGGTTGATTGTGCAGATTGGTTGATAGTGCGTAAAACAGGTATCCGGGATCACAGTGGTGAGCAGATCCACTAAGACTAAGTCCAATTCGAGCAAAGTGGTGGTACCAGTAGTAGTATAGTATTTGCACAACAAGCATGGCCACATCCACTGCAATTCAAATGAACAATAAAATCATGCAAATTTGGGGAGAGTATTGTATTTATGTAGAATATCCAATTCAAATCTGCTGGCCAGATGTGCCATGTTTGTTGTGCGTTGTTTTTTAAATTATTCAAGTTTGGCAATTTTTGTTTTCTTTGCATGAAAGTTTTTACATGTTACTACAGATGTACAGTAGCCCTCCTTTGAGAGACCACCCCAATGCCATCCAAAAAGTGGTCACATAAAGCAGGTGGTCTCCCAAAGGAGGTTTAACTCATCCACCACCTGCCCAATGATGATTTGAATAAACCACTACTTTGAATCCACAATTTCGTTTCAAACATGATTGATGTCCACTTACAAGACCCCATTCTGTCTTGCAGTCATGTGTTTACTCATTTATTGGTATTGTATGTACATACATATATTCTGAATTTGTAAACTGGTTTTGACAAATCATTTACCATACTTGTATAAAATATGTGTGTTTTACTTATCTGAAATGGGTAATACCTGGATGGATGAGTGGTTCTTTGGTGTAATTTTGGCCGGTCACTGGTCAGGTTCTGCAGGTGGTCTCCCAAAAAGAGGTAAATTACCATTAGAAGGTGTTTTTGCACACAGAAAATAATCACAAAAGGCAGGTGGTCTCCCAAAAGAGGGACTGCTGTAATTTATTATATTGCAGTGTTGTCCCCAGCTTTTCAGGAGGGCAGGGCACCTTTCATCTAAAAGGACACTTTTAAAGCACATAAGGACAATCAAAAAGGGCATCCAAACGTAGCGGTCTAAAAAACAGGCTTTTTTGTTGTTTTTATGGAAATAGTTCTGAATTTGTATCTTATAGTATGGTCAATAGATAAATTGATACATTGTTTTGCCAATTAGTTTAAATTATATATTGAATTTTTATGAGAAAATGAATGTAATTGCCCAGAATATCAAAAAAAAACATAGGAGAAAAAGGCAAGGAGCGAAACAAAAGGGCAGGGCAAATCTCCCTTCTATTTTAAGCTCCAGACGACATTGTAATATTCACAGCTACATTTGCTTTCACTATGACAGGTATGGTGAGACACAAGCACGGTGATGTAGATGTATATTGCTGCTGCGAATACCAGACAGCTCAGGGTGGACGAGGACACATACTGCAGTGTTGTTGTGACTGTGAGGCTGTCGATACAGCTTGTGACAGGTATGTCTGCATTGAGGTCACACAAAATAGCTAAAATGTAAACAGCAGTCAGCCTCTCAAAGAGGTCAAGATGGTCATTTCCAGGCAACAAGAGACATGATTTTGATGGACAACATTGCCAGTTTGGTACTAGAAACATATTTTTGCATGTTTAATATGAGAATCTGTACATGTATACTTCGAGGATATCCTATGCCCAATTCCCTATCATTGCCTACGTGGATCCCTGCAGAGCTTGGTATGCTCTTGAGACCTGAAGGAAACCTTGAAAACAACTGTGCTGAGAGAGGAAATATCTTGCAACCTGAAACAACACAAGGGGAGTTTCAAGATGTAAATTCATGGAGCTACCTCGTGGTAGCTCTAGATAGCAAAATATATACAGTGATTTTATTATGAAAACTCAACATGGAAAAGATAGCAATGTGCGATAATATGGGTTTTTATGTACCAATGTATCAAAAGCTTCACTGGAGCTTCAAATTTTTGCTTTGCTTAAACGGTACTCCATTTTGTATGTTCACCGAACATATTTTCATTAAATCTTATCTAATATATAATCCCGAAGCTCCAACAGTGTGGATCTAGAGCCTCACATGTATTGCTCTTGAACTTAAAGCAAATGGCATTTTCAGTAATTCCTCAAAATGACACTACAGTTCTATATGGCACACTAATCAGTGTGTTCTGACAAACACCACATACATTCATGATGTGTTAAATTTATAGATTCATTGATTAGTAATGTACAATAACAAAGAAAAAATACTTTTTTTGAGAAATTTGGTACCTTGGGTAGAAGGGTTTTATAAGAAAGTTGAATGACATTTTAATGAAAGACAGGTGCCAGATTATCTTTGATAATTGTGTGAATAAAAACAGGCCTACATAAGCATAACAAAAACAATAGTAACACTTCACAAGATAAATTAATTTCAACATCAAACATTTTAAATATATATACACTGTAAAAATTTGTACGGAATATAACCAAAAGATCTTAAATTGTGGTCTAATCTCAAGCAACATTTCAATTGTCAGACTGTTATTGTGAATTTCTTTCATGTATTGCAGATGTGTACTCAGAAAAATACAATGAAAGAATAGCCAATAAGTAAAACTGAAAAAATAAGTAATATATAAGAAACAAAGGGAATAGATAGGTCTGCATTCCCAAATTGATAAATTGGTATTTAGAGCTTACGCTGCAAAAATATGGGACAAGTAGATTCAGATATAGTGTGGAGTAAGTGACTTTCTTGGGGGGGGGGGGGACAAGTAAATTTTCTCACCAAATTGTCATGGGACAAGTGGTCAAAATCCTTAATATCAAGCTATCCTTTAAAGAAAGCAGTCTTTCAATTCAATTATGATGATTCTTTGTACCAATGCCGTATATTAATAATTACTTTCCTTGACAGTATTATACTCTCATGGCATGATAATGGGATTCTCATTTTCTGTATGAGATCCCCCCAAATATATGCAAGGAGTCCCCTGGACTCCTAAATATTAAAGGCTGAAATCCAGCCACATTGCATATCCCATTCTTTGGTCCCAGGTGGGGACATCTGAAAATTTTGTACCACCTGCTATATGTACTGTAGTACTTGACCTGTCAGGGGGTGGGAAGGAGGGTGAGTGGTATGGCCGTACGACCCCGTGCTTGGTGCTCAAGATAAATTTACAGTGAAGTCCATAACACCCTTTGGTTGCATCTCACACTCAAATACATGCATTTTTATACACTTCTTTTTCTGTTCTGTCAAATTTATGTTGTCTAAGACTTTCGCATGGATCTTAGGATAGAACACAATAAGTTCACCAAAAACTGAGGAGTCGTATGGACTGCATTTTTATAGTTATTGACTTGGAGGACCGCAAACCACGGAGTCTAAGGCGATACTGCATAGTACACTTGTACAAATACATGTACTTGTAATGAAATAAATGATATGGAGTCATGACCTTTGACCATGGTGACAGTTTGGTCATAACTGTACATGGCAGCATCACATTATCACCTGTAAAACTGTCACAGTCAAGAGTTGTAAACACAAATTGTATGTACATAAATTGCTTTTGGCAAGTCATGTGGAAATCGTGTTCATGTGTAAAATGATACCAAGGATAATGTGCTAATACACTACATTTTGATAAGATACTGCAGAGACATGATCATCACATAAAAAGTTTAAAGTTCTGCATCTAAACATGTATAGACTCTGTTCCTATTTATCAATGAAAAGATGTCGAATCAGTTGACAATAGAAAAAATGATTAAAACAACCCCTCTTGTATCCAATAAATATCTAAGGATGGATCAAGTGCCTGTTCAAAGAAAATGTCGAGCCACATGACAAATAGGACCAGACTAAATTCTTAAATACAGACCCTTCTTCAACTTCAAGCTTGGAGAATACAGCTCCTGTGATATCACAGGTGACTGGCTCATTGAGGATGCACATCACCCAGGTCCAATCACTTTCACAAAGCACACTTGATATAAATGAACAGTCTACTGGCAATAAAACCAAGAATACGTCTGCTATCTTTTCAATGACGACACTTATGATAGAACCAATAAACAGATGATGGACTCATTATCTACACAAAAGTACATGTACCTTGTATTCTGAAAAAAAAGTCACGTTACATTCATGGCTAAAATAGACTGGAAATAGAAATTTTAAAATGTCTTGTAACAAATAGTAATTAATCTATTGACTCTGTTCTCCTTTTCAAATTACTAAAATGTCAAGGCAGTAGACTGCACTTTTCTCAACATGCTCAAATGCAGCACCTTGATTCCAACTTCAAAGCGAGGGACTGCAACCTTCTTATCATTAAGTCTTGCAGGATACACAGCACCTGTCACTGGCAACACACTTCTACATGACCAGAGAAGATTACCCTGTGTTCCGAAAAAAAAAGGAAAAATCATATTTCATTTAGACCCTCCCCCCCCCCAAAAAAATAATAACTGTTTGATTCCCCTACCACGACTGACCCATCTCTATACCTCCTCCCCCCCCACTGACCCCTGTGACCTTACTTCTGACCCCCAAAAACATAATAAAAACACCTACATACCCCAAATTTTGGAATATTTAGAAGAAAACATACTGACCCACCCAAATTGTCAGACTTCAGAAAAAAAAAATTATGGCTACCTACCTACCCCCCTACCCCCCCCCCCCCCAAAAAAAAAATAAAAATTTGATCCGTTAGGGGAAACACGCTTATATTTTTTGCATTTCACAGAAATAGAGTGGATCTAGAGTTGCGACATGAAGTGCAAGGAGAACTAGAAATTATTATTTGCTGCATAGCAAATCAGTGTGTGTCTTTAAAGCATATTGGTATGGCAATGTACAACTATTCCATCACACTGGAGTAGAAGTTGGAATGGCATCTCTAGCTATTATAGCTTTGAAGTTATTCAAGATTTAAAATTTCTTATGGTGCTACTTAACATAATTTAAATTGGTACAACTTTTGTTTTTAATTCATTAGGTGCGCAATGGTCAACAACGCCCAAGTAGAAGTTGAAGTGACATCTCAATAGATAATAGTTTTGAAGATATTTAAGTTTTAAAATTTCACATGCTGCTAATTAGCATAATTTTAATTGCTACAACTTTTGTTTTAGATTTATTACATGCGCAATGGTCAATAACCCCTCAGTAGAAGTTAAAATGATATCTCTGTCTATTATACTTTTGAAGATGTGTAAAATTTCAAGTGCCCCTAATTTGCATAACTTTAAACATCTTTATTCCTTTGTATAAAAAGGCCCAACTCCTTGTATGGAGGTACAATCATGCCAAGTTTGGAGTCTCTATGTGTAATAGTCATGATAGTGTCAGAGAAAAGTGTCGGACAAATTCAATGGTAAAGAAGAAAGAAAGGAAATCTCTCTGTCTCTCTATCTCTCTCTTGGTACAATTATACTTCTATTGATGAAGTCTTGCCTTTTATAATGAGAGGTCATGCTTTTCAAAATTATGCAAATGAGGGCTAATTAAAGTTTTAAATCTTCAGTATCTTATATACTGTTACAGTAGTAGATGTGTGTTCTGTGTGTATAGGAGTTTGATCATAGCAAGGCAAAGGTCATCTCAAATGTCAATATCATGTCAAGGTGAAAGGTCAATTATAGGTCAAAATGTCATTTTAAAGGCCAAGGTTCACTTCAGGTAGAGGTCATCTCAATGTCAAATGCCACTACAAGGTCAAAGGCCACTTTCCATGGTAGCTTTCTTCTAGCCATAACTTGGTCAATTTTTATCCAATTTTGATCATGTAGGAGTAGGAGTCATATTGTAGCTATTGTAACACTGCACATTTTTGAAACTTACATGTGACCTCTAAAGGTCAAAGATCAAGGTCATGTGGACCTTGAAAGTTTCATCCAGCCATCACTCGGCCAATTTCCATCCAATTCTAATCATGTTGGACTCAAATTGTAGGTATTTCAGCACTGCACAATTTTGTAAGAACATGTAACATCTAAGGGCAAAGGTCAAGGTCATTTGGTCCTATGAAAGTTTCATCTTGCCATAGCTTGGTCAATTTTCATCCGATCTGGTTCATGTCGGGCTTAAATTGTGGGTATTGTAACGCTGTACATTTTCGCAATTACATGTGACCTGTAAAGGTCGCGGTCATTTGGACTTTGAAATTTTCATCCAGCCATAAGCTTAATGGAAGTACCTAAGGGCAAAGGTTGTAGCATTTAATATTTACAACTTATGAAGGCACACAGACAGATTTGCTTTGAAGCAAATCATCTTTTTTTAGTTCACACTAGTTTTACTTTAGTAGATTGACTTTGGACGCGAATGGCACTGAAAGAGTTAAGATGAAATGAAAGCACAAAGAAGAGGTTGCCTTATAAATGTCAGACTTCTATCCAATGGAAATGTTGCCAGATCAGGGCTGTCAGTGAATCTATGTACACACTGCACCATTCATATGACCTTATGTGATGCATGACCAATGCTTGTTTCAAACATTTACTGAATGCAAGGACAGGGTTTCCTCCAGAAAAAAAAAAAAAATAAGGGTATGCAAACGTGCCAAAAGCATATATCACATGCTGAAGTCATGTTACTGGGTGGGGAGTTGGAGAGCCCTCCCCAAACAAATCTTTCACATTTAGATGCTCTAGAATCAATTCCACAACACCTCAGGAGGCCAAGGGATCAAGAAAGCTTTGGAAGTCTTAATTTTTAGTCCCAGAATGCTCCAGCCTTATTTTCAACCCACTTCCATGTGATAGAGGAGATCACCCCTGCACTTGATTAAAAGAAAAGTGTGCTTTTGTGACACAAGGGTGGAAGTGTGCTAAGTGGCCTGGCCTATTGTCATGTGTCAGAAAAAAAAATTAAAGATTGTCAAATACAGGTGTTCCAATTCCACAGCACAGGCAGTCACAGGCGTCTGTTTAAGTTACTTTCTTTCTTTCTCTTTCTCTTTTGTCTTTGAGGATCTGAAACAAAGCAGCAGTTATGTTTTCCATTTGCCATTAGCTAATCTGGAGACCGTATTGTTTTGTGGATAAAAAAATCCAGAGCATTCTATTTTTCTTATCTATAATGCATACTGTAAATTGCTTTATTTTCGCGTGTTTAAATTTTCACGGTTTTAGTATTTTTGACATTTCACTGTAGTTTTAATTTCACTGTTTTGGAAATAATTCCCATTCTAACAATGTTAAAATACTATTTCGCTGTGTTTTTATTTTCACGGTTTTGTGCCATCAGCGAAATAAGTGAAAATAAGAATACAGCGAAATTAAAGCAATTTACAGTATATATTTCATAATTGTGTTGTAGCTTAATGAACACTAAATTAAGATAAACACATAATTTCTTGTACTGGCAAAGAGCTCAGATCCAATTAGAAAAAAAAAAAATAGTTTTAAAAACTACTCGACATTATTTGGAGACTTACAAATTTTTTATTTGGTTTTTATTTTGCTCCTCGCACTCTGCGCATTATCATTACTATTTTTTTTTTATGTTGGCCCAAGTTGTAGTCTATACAGATTGTTTCACTCATTATATTTTCAAACCAAAATGTTCCTGGTACTTCAATTTACTCTCCGAACTACGTTACAAATTTATTTGACTTCTGGTAAAATGATGGGAAAATTTTGTGCATAAAAGCTACTAAAAATCCTAAGAAAAATCATAGGTTTACTTTAAATCTGAGAAAATTTCAAAATTAATCTCATAGTTTTTATTCATGAGCCAGTATGTTCTCTTATGCAAGGTTTGGTGGTTCATTAAATAACAAATTATCAAAAAAAATAAAAATATTAGACATTTTCCAGTACTTTTAGAAATCATTGCCAAAAAAATTTCCTGGTTAAGCTCAAAAGCCTCTTAATATTTTGAATAGTTGATAGGATTATACAAAATATCTTCAGCATCTCCTAAATTAATTAAAATTATTGTGAGAAATGTAAGCTGCATGTTTTAGCTCATTAGGAGTACAGGTGCACTTGTAATTTAATTTCGCTAGTGTCTAGTAATTTGTGTAACATTGTGACCTACTCGGCACTACTAGAACCATGAGCCAAGGTGGTTTTCTTCACCTGGGTATAGAAGGAGTTGAGAAAACCTACTGAAGCAAACTCTAGAGATCTTTTTATCACAGTACACGTAGACTCAACATACCATGTGCACAGGAGAATATTCCCACAAAACCCTTACATGTCTCCACACAAAATTATAAGAGTGATGATGTCAGAGTGTAGGTGGTAGCATGTTGCAGGTGATGCTGACCAAGATGACGACACAAACACATTCAAGATTTATCCTTCCTAAAAATACCTTGACCCGGAAATACGAGTACGTAAATCTTGCATCAGCATATGCCCATTGGTCAAGACAGATCTCTATACATACTTCCTAGAAGCTGTGTGCCTCAGGCAATAATTGCACATCCTTTATAACGTGTATAAGTCAGACATTCATGTAAGAAATGTGATATTGTGAATTTTTTTCCAAAGAAATTTCTTCAGGTCTTCGGTGTGAATGTATTTTGTTGCATTTCTGGAATTTCTGTGTGCCTGAACTGTGAATGAGGCTGTCGAATCTACGAAGAAAGTGTGACATGTAGAGATAAAGTGGAGATACACAGCTGCGATGTAATGGATAGTTGTACATATGGATACTCAAAATATGACCCTGTTGATTTATCATGACAGACTCATACTTGTGTAAGTATTATGATGTTAACATTATGTGATAATGGTATTATGAATATAACAGGGACCACTCGTACGATTAGCCAAATGCTTATGTTTCTTGAATTTGTCTAATGAAATGTGCAAATGCCTAGAATAGTTTGACAAAATGGATTTTTAAAGGACCACCACAAAATAGTTTTAAAATTTCCCTTACATGTATTAAAGTACGGCTAATGTTGTACATGTTGAGCACTAATCCATGTCTGTAAATGTGTTCGCAGGTGTCTCACGTGCCAGAAGCTAGAGAAGGTTGTAATACATCGAGCCATGGACACAATCATGGATCGGTGTCGCATCCCTTGGTGTGGACAGAAAGGTGCCATTCGCCTGCAGTTGGATGTTCTTATTCCCATTGTTGTTATACCGCTTGGCATTCTTGTCGGTACCATCAATGTATATTGGACGGTGATTTCTCTGGTAGGAATGCCGGTAGGGGTTCTCGTTGGATACCGATTCTGGTCCAATAAAAAACATAAAGAGCGCACCAAATTTTTCTACATATGGGGCTTGGTTTCAGTGGCTGTGATGTACTATCTCTTTGAGTTTATAGTGGTAGGATTTCGTGAGATTCTCTTGTGGGAGAACATACTTCTGAATACCATTCTGGTTATTATGTTCTATTTTCTGTACTATGCGCGGGGTGATCCAGGATGTCTCGCGAAGGGAACAGATGAAGACGTCATAAAACGCATGAGAGAAAAATCAGCCAGACAGCCTGGGATACCAAAATTTTCAGCGGAACAGTTGAAAAGCAATGGATATGCAAAACCAATATATAGTGACGTTGAGAGTGATAAAGACAGGAATGAAACCTGTCAGGATAAAGATGATGATGATGATATAGCGACAGAGTATCCAGTTGCAAATTTTCTCGTGAACAATCTCGGATTTGATCCCCAGCAATTGGAGGAAGGGCATCTACTGAACACACACAACACTACATGGGTTAATGACTTGTTACCAGCATCACAAGTCACGTGGATTGACTCCAGACCCATCAAAGGTAGGAATTGATTTGGCGGGCTAATAGATGTAGAGACTTGTGTATCGTGTACGTGTGTGAGATTTTGCCCTGCAGCATGTGCACAATATGAAGTATATCAAGATAGAACTCAATGAATCAACTTGAAACAATAACGTGTAATCAAAACCATTAATGTCTCATTGGTCATATATCATACAGACCTGTGACTTTCAGTCATAACCTTTGTTTTTGCTGTAATAACTTGCTTACACAATATACCATGTATACATGCACCCTTTTGTAGTGGTGAGCTCTGCTGGCCTGCTAATCAGCAGATTCAGTTTTGTGCACCATCCATCTCTCTATCTCACTGGCTTCTTAGAACCCGTTACAGGAAATGTTTTGGTTTTGCACGTGATGTTCCACAAATAAGCCTCTTCAAAGTCTGAAGGAGATGATGAGGCAATCATTTAAATTTTTTTTTATGAATTATCAAATTTACTACAGTGAAACCTGTCTATTGTGGACACCTCTGGGACTGGCAAAAAGTGTCCACAGTTGGCAGGTGTCCACAATAGACAGGTGTTTTTAACAAGAAAATTGACCTTTCGGTCCTGGACATTTGTGTCCACATTATACAGGTGTCCGCATTATAGAGGTGTCCACAAGGACAGGTTTTACTGTATTTTAAAAACAAAAGAAAATTTCTTCTTCTCAAAAACTAGATGGCTAATTGCTTCATTATTGCGTACAATGTATATATGTACAGGGTCAGGTGGGGTCATGTCATTTGCATTTTGGCCACTAGGTGGCATTGGGGTTTTTTATGCTCGTCTTAAATTTTTGTGTTTAAGCTATTTTCAACTTCTCATGAACAGCTGAACTGAATTACATGAAAGTTTATCAGAATATAATCTTACCAAAGGTGATGAAGGTTTGCGAAAATGATGTGTACACATACATATAAATTTTTGATGAAGCTTCGGGGCCATGTTTCGGCAAGTGCTGCTACTGCAGGCACATGGAGCTATACAGTGCATATTATTGCAGTGTTGTCAAACAGGTATGGAATTTTGTGATTTTACATGTTCCTGGAGCCACCAGCTTTGTAAAGGAGGTGATGATGCAATAATTTATCGACTTTTTATTTTTGTTGTTTTTACATTGTTTGCTTTCATATATGCATGTATACCACAACAGGGGGGTTGCATATATTTTTTTGTACCAAATCATGTCTGATGTTCAAAAATTTATTATAAGTAGAGGTTAGAAACTTAGATATTACGCCCACGGAATAATGTATTATAACTTTAACATGGGAGCTAGAGTCAGCTTTTAAAGTTAATTTGCTAGTCAAAACACTATAGGCCTGCTTGGAGCAAAATGGTGTTAACTGGGCCCATTAATGAAAAGTCCCAGGTAAAAGAATAATTCACAGGGAATCAGCAAAGTTATTGCATATCAGTAAACAGTGGTTCCTTTAAAGTATTTCACTTTTCAACCTACATGTACATGTACAGTGGTACCTCTTTTGAGAGACCACCCCTATGGCAGGTCAAAATGCAATCTCTCAAAACAGGTGGTCTTTCATTAGAGGTACAACAACATGGAAAAGAGAGCACAGTGTTCTGAGAGAGCGGTCTTAAAAAGATATGCGGTCTCTCAAGAGAGGTACCACTGTACACTAATTTATCATCATGTACGGACGCAAAATCCCTTGGGGGCTTGTTTTGTGTGTGGTTTCCCATTAGTGACAGCGTGATGTTAGAGCTCTTAAATAGGATATTGAGGTTTAAATATAATGTTTTAATAGGAAGCTGGTCAGAGTTGCTATCAGCCTTTTAGGTTTATCAAAATCTAATAATTTGTCGGGAAACAATGAAAAAAAAAGCAGTATGCTTTAACATTAAAAGTGACCATCATGGCATCCCATCAGTGGCACATCTTGAACAGGAAATTTGAATCACAGTGTTCTGTGTGTGCAAATTTGCATCATGCATAGGTATGCCTCCTAAAACGAAGTGTCTAGATCATTTTCAAATGGTTAATACATGTGGGAATAGGAAGAGTATGCTGAATGTCCTGCAAATGACATGTCCTGCTTTTTAATTAAATTAACTTTTATTCAAGTGATGTCCTGTTACTGACACTAAAACCATCCACCCTGTGTTTATCAATCTCTTTATCAAATTAATTACATTTTACTCGCAGACAGTTTGTCTACATGTACACAAGGATGGCCTCTAATATTAGTGGATAAGCTTTACTGTGTAAATACTGTAATTTGCTTTAATTTCGCTGTCCTCTTATGTTCGCTTATTTCGCTGATGGCACAAAACCGTGAAAATAAAAACACAGTGAAATAGCATTTTAACACTATTTGAATAGGAATTATGTCCAAAACAGTGAAATGTCAAAATGCAAAACCCCTTAAAATTTATACACGAGAAAAGAAAGCAATTTACAGTACATTGACTGTCTATCCATGTTTCTAAACTCAAACTCAAAAACTCAACTAGTGGTGCACATCTCACTAAAATGGGACAGTAACAATGTTAGTGAGTACACAATGTAAGACATATGTCAGAAACTACTAGTGTATAACAAATTTTGCTCTCAAACTGTAGGTGTCAGGAAATAGATATAGATCTACTGAGTACCTGAAACTGCTGCAGAACTATAATATTTTTTTTTGCATGTGTTGATATGAGGTCTGGAATTTCGGTCACTGGATGTGTGTCTTGTTCATGAATTTAGTTCACTGGGTGTATGTCCCAATACTGACACTAAAATAGATAGTGTTTACATTAATCTGTCTGTCAGGACCTCCAAATAACAAAACTATGTGAACTTGCAACTTGAGCACTGCAGTTCATTGTATATGGGTTACAGGAATCAAAGCAATTTTACCATTTGTCTACATTAAATTTTTTTAAAAAATTGAGAGGTTTTCAACAATAACATTTGAACAAAAACCGAGTGAAAATATTGCAAAGTTGAAGCTAAGAGTCCAAGTGAATAAACATTATATGTCTTCCAAAAGAAAACTAATTTGCACTCAATATCCATGCAAACTGCTAGGTTTTCAAAGCTTGGCACTCTTTTCTGTATTTGAAAGCCAAATAATTATGTGTACTTTCATTTTAACCCTTACCCCAAGGAAAGCTGTTGACCTGACATGTTATTTGGATAGGTTTTATCTATATTTTCGTTCACAATGTTTTGTCATTAATAAGGCCTGAAAGAAAAAATTGTTTGTTTCCAGTTACCCTACATACCCTATTTTGTGGTCCCTACCTTAGACATTTTTGGACTAAAAGAAACAAATTCTTTGATTCCTGTAACCCTACCTACCGTAAATTTTTGTCCCTACCCTTGACATTTGATTGACTTTGAACATGTTGAAGCAGACACACTCTATCCAGTATCACAGCATTTCTTAATTATGTCCTGTGGTCCACATTATTTTATAGTTTTCCTTGTGACTTTTGTTGTAACACAATTAAATGTTTATTTCAGACATAATAGTAATTGTAAAAGCTGTTGATTATCATTTCACACTAAATTATCAAAATTTTTTACAAGAACAGATGACTAAAAATAAAATGTCGAAATAAAATATTTTTCCTATCTACCAACCCTGTTTTTCAAAAAGATGTTACAGGAAACAAACATAATTTTCTGCTTGGCCTAATGAGAAAAAGTGAAAAAGCATGGGAGCAGACGACATTTTACTCTGGTTGCTTTTGGCCAGTGTAAGGGGGGAAGCAGGATTTGTGGGCCTGTGCTAGGGATTTGATGAGGTTAGTCAACTTGGCTGACATCTAAAATTTATCTTTTAGCCAAACGTAATTTTTGTCAGCCCAAGTCAGCTCACATGTTCAAATGTTTTACAGTAACAGTTTGATGATAGAACAGTAAAACTGATTTTGAAACTACTGTGTATCAAAAATATCTTCAGCCAAATTCCACACTCATTAGCCAATGGCTAGTGGCTAGCGCCGGCCGAGGATGTTGCTTCAATGAAACGGGTGGCACTAGCAGAAAACTGCGAGAGGTACCATAATTACAAGCACGAAAATTAAATGTAAACGAGCTCAGCCCTTTTTCAGGACAAGATGAGTGGATGGTGCCAGCATGGAACCATCAATGCCAGTATGAAATTTTATACTTTTTATACCTGCGTTTCTGATGCTCTGGTGATACAAAAAGTATGCAGTTCATGGAGTACAGATTGCACTTGCAGAAGCTGCAGATTCCAGGGAGCAGAGCACAAGATCATCATGATACTTTTCTGATTATTTTTGCAAGGTCAAGAAATTGTAAGAGGATATTTGCAGCTTAGTGTACATGTATAATGATTTCTCCCTCATTCAATCAATGAAGTACTTGCATATTAACTATTCAGTAGTCAAATAGTAATGCTTGCATTTTTCTCTCTGGTTTCAGCGGGACATCTCATCACGTACTGTGACATTTGTAAGATCAACAAGCCGCCACGATCTGGGCACTGCCCATTGTGTAATGCCTGTGTGGAGATTCGAGACCATCACTGCGTGTGGTAAGTGCTGATTACTTTTGCTGTGCTCAATCAAGTATTTAGCTTGGATGTTGATGCTTGTTATCCAAATTATATGTATAATAGTACCAATTATTTCTAGCACTTTCAGTGCACTTACAACAATTTTAAAAGAAGAGGAGGTTCGGGGGAGGGGGGGGGGGTCCCAGTATGCTGGCACAATTAATAATTTTGCTACAGTCCAAGGTATGGAAAATTAGAAAATGAGGAAATATTGGCTGATATGAAGTACATTAAGGAAAATAAAAGAGCTTCCACTTTGCAAAAAATATACGGCCTAAAATATACAGTAAATAAATATGAAAAACCCATTTACCACCCCACCTCCCTCATTTTTATACCTTCTCCATGGGGGTGGGGGGGGGGGGTGCATAGGTTTGAGCTTGTCTGTCTGTCCATTCATTTGTCCTTTGTCTGCATCTGACATGAAACTTAGATCATGCCATCTCCATAACTTTGACCTATCTGAAACTTACACAATTATTAATCTGTTCAATGAAGATGTGCACGTGAGGTTTTGTTTGTTTGCAGGGCAAAACAATTCTCTAAGGTCTACTTGTCAGGGGACAAGTGCTCCTATCTTTTACATGTTAATTTTCATACATTTTACTTGTCCCCCATCAATTTTTACAAGATTGTCCCGGACAATAGGACATGCAAATTGGTGAGCCCTGGTCTGTTTCTCTGTCTGTGTGTCTGTACCAAACCCTTCATTTAGTGAAAATGGCTGTTTTCTACCGGAAAGCTGGATGTGGGGCTCACATTTTGCACCCTAGCAATGTATTTGTCTGAGTTGAAGATTTAAATGAAATGGCCACATGGAATATAGGGGTAATCTTGTGAATGCGGTGCAACCGACAACTTTTGAGTGAGGCCCATATAACTTTTAGAACATGTAAACTTGATAAAGGGTATGAAAATCTCTGTCAACATCAATATTGGTAATGCAGCCTATAGGAATATGTAACATACAGGTCAAAATGTGAAAATCTTGTGAACAGGCCAGCATCCTTAATTTTTTTATGGATCTTCATGAAATTCTGTGATCTTGTAGAAGAGGTCAAAATCTTGGTTATGATACTAGTGGTGCCACCTATAATAATTTGACAGAAATTATGAATTGAAATATCTTGAAAGATGCAAAATTCAATATCTTGAAAAAATATTTGAATTAGACACGCAAAATTTATAGAATATATAGATCATGTCCAATGCTAACATATTATGTAAGATCAGTGACCTTGACCTATTTTTGTAAGGTCACCAGACCTGTTAACTTGGAAGAGATGATTTTGTAATTGTATGGTGTAGTTTGGACATTAGTGGCAGAGAGAAGTGAGCCGGTAGGTCAAAATTGCAACAGTACATTATATATATCATATAAACTTCTACTTGGTGACCTATGTTTTGGGTCACCATGACCCAATGAATTCGTGACCTTGACCTATATTTCAAGGTCATTAAGCACTTTAAGAAAAGGACATTAATTCAATATCTAGATAAAGAATAAGGCTGAATGATGCCAAATGTACCACAAATGTGTATCATGTGGAAGTGTGATATTGCATAATATGGCTATTGACCTTAATTAATTTTTCAAGTTCGCGGCTTAAAGACATTTCAGAAATTAATATTTTGGTGATGGTGATCAGCAGAGCATTAGGCCCATGGGCCTCGTTTTTTTTTTTTTTTTTTAATCCATTGGGTAAAGAATCATTTCCCTTGTTTGCCCACACTTGTTCCGTTGTATTGTGTTTATGATTCAGGGAGAAAAGTTTCTGGTTTTTATGACACATTTCCAGTGATTTGTCTGAAAGGAGAATATATTTACGTCAGACTCATGTTCAACCCTTCAAACACAAAAGAAACATATGTGTAAGAAATTAGAATTGTCCTACATTAGGAGAATATTAGAACTGTGAGTGCCTGTAGTGGTGAAACCTAACGTGACATTTACATGTATGTATTTCTTGTTGGGAAGTTAGGAAGTTATGTAGCCAGGCCATAATGTTTGATTTTAATGACCTGTATGGCATTTGACTCACAGCGGGTAAGTCTGCTGAGTGATATGGTTGCGGTAAAATAGTAAAAGTATTTTTACATTGCTCCTGTGGAAAAACCAAAGAGTTAAGGTAAATACCATATATATTGTCCCCTTTTGGTTGCACTGTCACGCTAAGTGGTCACACCGTTTTTTATTGCTCAAAATATCAGAGTGTTAGTAATATGAATTTGTGCCATTTGTTATGCATAGATGATGTTGAATATAAAATGAAATTCTGCACGGCTGAGTATTCAATAGCTGAAGTTTAAAACAGTTCACTGCGAGGGTCTGCACAGGACCGGGAAATTGCACTTCCCTGTGATGGTAATATGCCGACTGGATCCATCCCCTAAGCCATTCTCATACATGGATTCTGTTTCTCTCACACTTCATCTACATGAAACGTTCAAATAAATCAATCATGTTTCGCATCCTTAAGTGTCCGGACATGTTTTTTCTGTGGTGTTGGCTGTTTGTCTTGATGCTGTGTTTGGTAAAGGTACAGGGTAAAGACAGCTCTCTTGAATTAAAAATAGCAACACAACACATTTGTTAAGCCTGGTGCATTGCATTAGCGATACTTTTTAAGAGCGAGAAAATTCCTATGGTTCTATTCCCTGGGACAAGTGATTGAAATCCTTTTGAGGACATGTGTTTCAAATTCCGTTGGTCTTGTGGACAAGCACTTTGAATTGTCAAAATTCACAATATGTTAAATTTCAAAGTTTGTTGGCATAAGAGACACATAAACTCACTCTATGACATTATGATTTCCATTAAAACATGCTCTTTCAAACAAAGACTTAGGTACACATCATCACCATTAGGGAGGACACATGAAAATTTTGCGTCATTTATCCTGCAGACAGATAATTGCAAAACAATTTTTGTTGCCCTGCTTTTTGCGGGAAAGGCAGGACATTTTAGGTTGCTGGGTAAAAATTAAAAATTGTTCTGTCTTAGTTTTTACCTCTGTTGACCAAAGGTCGCAGAGCTTATATGCGACCGCTCATGTCGGTTGATCTGTCTGTAAACTTTTGCTTGTTAGTGCAACACCATCCATTTTTCAAGTTAGCCCAATATAATTTTCAGGACTTACAGGGTGTATGAAAATCTAGGCCCCTTTCGATATTGGTGGCGTCACTTACAATATGCTGTAATATAGGGGTCAAAATGTGAAAATGTTTTGAACACTCTGGCATCTTTAATTTTTTGGCAGATCTTCACCAAATTTGGTGGGATTGTGGGGGAGGTCAAAGTCAAAGTTGCTAATGATACTAGTGGTGCCACTTATAGTTTGATGGAAATTATGAGCCAAAATGTGTTTTAAGATGATAAATTTCCATATTTGGAAAAATAACAGGATTAGACTTACCAAATTTAGAGGATATATAGACCATAGCCAAAGGTAGAATGTTATATACTATCAGTGACCTTAACATATTTTTGTGAGGTCACGATGCCTGTAAAGTTGACAAGTTGATTTTGTAGTGGCACGGTGTAGCTTGGACATCAGTTGAAAAGAGAATTGAGCCCCCAGATCAAAATTGCAGTTGATTACATAATACATAAAACAGTACTTTATGACCTACTTTTGGGGTAACTGTGACCCAGTAGTTAGGGAGTTTGGCACTTATCTAAGTTTATTGTTTTTCGTCAATAATTGCCGGAGTGTCCCAGGTGGTATGTACAGTGAAATCTCGCTGTACTGACACCATCTATTCCCCTGAAAAAGAGTTTGATAAATGCATATGTCAGATAAGTAAGTTAAATAACAAGGAACATGAACGTTTAGTCTCTCAGATCTTGTGTCGTTAAAGGGAATATGTCATATATTGAATAATTGTTATCATAACAAAGTTTCACTGTAATGGGAATAATATATATATGCTCCTTAATGGTAAGCTGTCATGTTTCACTCAACAGGGTGGACAACTGTATAGGAAAGAGGAATCACCGAGCGTTTATCTGTGCCTTGATTCTTTTCATCATCGGCGGTTTCTATGGTAGCCACCTCACCCTGACCACTGTGTGTACTCCCGACATGTACTGGGGCTGGTTCCTCTTTCCGACAGATTGTAGATTTGTCTACAATGACTTTGTGTAAGTATTTTTTGTCTCTGTGACTGTCTGTTACAAGTAGGCTGACCAGTTATGTGGAGTGTAGATGCTCTTGAAGTCTTTCAGTGCCAAGGAAAACTGTTGAGTAAGACCATTGGGTTCTCTGGTAGGCATGCCGGTACTTGAGTCCTTTCACAAAGAATAGGAATCGGGCATCCTTTACTATGATTGAGTGTCCTTTGTGTAGCAATGTAAGACAACAACATGGCATTCTTGCTTCTAAAAATATTCATAACCAGGGTTTCTGCCAGAGTGAAATTTTAGGGTACTCTGATTTTCATATTCTCAAGTAAAAATTCTAAGAATGAATCCTTTATGGGGTATTTCCGGGTAATATATATGCTAAAATTGTTCTTTTCTGCTAAAATCTTTGGGTAAGCAAAAATACCCTTGAGATGTTTGTTATTTTACCCTTTTTACCGTCTGGCGGAAACCCTGATAACTTTCAACAAATGCTGCCAAGCACTGATACAAAGGTTGTAGAATGACTAGCAGCTTTTTTGTTATAACTCTCTTAACAAAAACAATGAATATATATCTGAAAACCTTAAGTTTATAAGGATTCATGGTGACCACCTGCCTATCTGAAATGTATATATTTCATTACTATGGGCCCGCTGGCTTAAACAGTTGGGAATAAATGAACTTGAACAACCTTACTGTAATTGAGCGCAGTTCATCTGAGGTAGTTCAACTTAAGTGGCAGTTGGCGTTCAAAGAGTTAAAGTGTGGAGTGGTGTTGGTACAACAGGGTGCAGAGTGTCACATCCATATTTCCTAAATTGGCTGACAGGTACATTGGATAAAATATCACCAACTCATTCTATAGGCACTATATGTTACAACTGATTAACTGTATACCTGAAAATTCAAGAGGACATCTGGTATAAGCATAGGCGTATTAATAGCAGGCGCACAAATACACTATAGGCTAACAGTATAGTCTTACACTCATTTGAATACCAAATGTGACATGTTTTAACACGGACTGATAACATCAATGTTGTTACAGACATGCATCAATTTTCCAAACTAGGATTAAGCCTAGGGGAGACAGTTTTTCAAGTTTCGTAATTGCGTGTTCACCGTGTATGCATTTTATATAAACTTCAAATAGAGCTACAGGCTACTCAACCACTCTGTGCACAAAAATGTCATGCATTTTTTTGGATTTTTTACCAATTATTTTAAGATATATATCATATGTACTGTAAAACCTCCCTATACCGAACACCCCCTTGAGACCAGAAAAAAGTGTTCAGTAGAGTGAGGTGTTCAGTATAGGGAGGTTTGCTTACATTGGAAGTATGTATTTGGGACTGAGAAATGGTGTTCAGTATAGAGAGGTGTCCAGAATACAGAGGTGTCCGGTTAGAGATGTTTTACTGTATATTGTAGTACCAGCATTAAAGACAACTTTTTGCGAAAGACTGCATATCTCCTTTCAGTAAAGTATAAAATCCAATCAAGTAGCCTCCATTTAAGACCACCTGTGATGTGAGACCTCTTTCTGCTGGCAAAATTAGAATTTATGTACAGTAAAAACTCGTTATAATGACACCGTCTGTTCCCTAAGAAATGTTTCGGATAAGTGAATGTGTCGGATAAGGAGTCAAATAACAAAGAAAATAAACCTGTTCCCATGAAAATTTGTGTCCATATATTTAATATGTCGGATATCTGAGTGCCGTTATAATGAGGTTTCACAATATTACAAAGGGATGTTTTATTAAAGCCGCATGTTGTCATATATATTAAACATACATGTAATTTCACGCAAGATTCTGATGCTTATCATTTTATGAAAATATCATTAGTCAGTCATCAAAATTAATGGCTTAAATAGCAAAATTGGGCCAAAGGATGTGTTATAGTATAGTTGATGTACCTATTATTGATATGTTCCTATTGTTTATAGAGTGGGCAAAAACACTGTTATTATCACTTGCTAATCTATCTTTATATGTGATGAGTTGCTAGTGGTCTGAACTGTGAAATTTTGTGCACTGATGTCGAGCTCCCTTTTCCAGCGTCTCAGTTACGGGACGGATAATTGCCAGTAAATGCACACTTGGGTTCCTTACGCTAAGCAAAAAGCACACTTTTCAGAGAATGCACACATTTTATATTTTAACAATCACAGAGACCCCAGCCTTTCAGAATTTTCATAAACTGATTTCATGTTTTCTTACACCAAAAATGTTTGCCCTGTGGACCCACTCCCAACTTCATCTGTGCAGCGTTTTCAGTTGCTATATCGAGAATAGGAACTTTGTTTTTACAAGCTCGTCAGCAGCTGGGATATCAATGTGGGTCCTGTCAAAATTATGGCCTCCAAAAAGTATTGATGGATACAAAACACACTGGCAGAATCATTTTTAGTCAAGTTTCATGATTTGAGGAAATGAAAACAGGACAAAAAGAGAGAGAACAATTGCCATCCCAAATTTCAAAGTTCTAACGCAACCAGTTTTCAAGGCAGGAGTTAAAAGTACATCTGACAATAATTTGACGCTCAGTTGAGCAAACACATGCAAGGGTCAATTGTGAAGATACATGTATCTATGCCTGGGACACCGACACAATTACGCTGTAATAGCTCAACTAAGAACTGTGCTGTGAACATTATAGGAAAAAATACTGGGGAAAAAACTCATTAAATCTACAATTTTTTAACTGGGTTTTTGATCATGGAAACTTGTCAATTCTTCATGCAAACTGATGGTAGACTGTTCCCCGAAACAGCTAAAGTTACAACTGTTATATCCTAGTACTTGATTCTGGGAAATGTGGTCTCATGACAAATGAATAGCCCAAGTAGCAGTTTTTAGTCTAGGATGCCACGTGGGTGATGTAAGCAAGCATTTCCCTTTTCGATGCTTTTATCAAGATATATTGAAACCCTATGCCTTGCAGTACATCATGGCAATGTGGACCACAATATGATGATAAATAATCTGACTATTCTAATGATTTATACAAAGCAGAAATACTGGGACAAATGTGCCACAAGCCAGTGATACAAATTAATTACCAACATGACAAGAGAGAATGACATCTAATTGTCCTCATATCAATGCCCACTTGCTTAGCTAAGGCTGACGAAAGAAGAGAATTTGGTTGCCCAGATTGTATGCACAACTGACTTGGAATAGAATTATCACCTCAAAAGTGAAATCATACAATTGTTCTTTGTTCTGGGGAATAAGAATAATAAGAAGGTTTTGTTGCAGACTTACACATATGCATGCATGTACATGTATTTGGCAACACTCATACTTGATGAGGATTTTTTTGCCAAAAAATTCCAAAATACACTAGCATCTATTGCCTTCTGGTAATTATTTATAAACTTTTCCAAGGGATAAATACATTCAGCAAGGTTTACATTAGCCACCAAATGGGGGTATAATACCATTTCAAATCATGAAATACCCCTCTGCAAAATTCAAAGGGTCACAACTTCCTATATTTCCTCTTCTGCTGGTTGACTCATTCCACCCTGATAGAAGACCGGATCAACAGCTTTCCTTGGCACGCTCTGAGCCCATTGTGGCCGGAGCACACCAAGGAAAGCTGTTGACCATGGGCATATTCTTTGGAATGATCTTCCAAGCAAGCTTTCATAAAAAAATTTGAAAAATAATCCCTAAATTAGTAGAATACAATTAGCAGATGACATTAAGATATTAGCGTGGAAAAAGTGTCATTAGGGTGGAATGAGTTAAAACTGGTCGCACATTGTAAATGGTCATTAATTGCAGGTAAAGTTACAAAGAATATTGACCACTGTATCATCCGATGTGTGATCATGGAAGTCTGGTAGATGCTGACAGGAATGGTCTTGCATTGCAGATATTACTGCAGTACTAATTTTGTCCGAAAAAGGTTCATCAATGATTTTATATTTTGACACTTTTCTCCATGTACAGGAGATTCAGCTGAGCTTGAAATTGTCACGGCATGGTGCAAATTGCCTGCATTCAGTGCTTGTTTTGACAGAAATGTAGGCCTAACGTGAGTTACAAAGACTACACTTACTTGTGCAATACAACCTCGTTAAAATTACATCATCTATTCCCTGCAAACTATGTCAGTTAGTTATCTAAAATATGTCAGACAAATGAGTCACATATAGCAAACAAAAATTATTTTGACTCTATGTCCCCCAAAACGTTTGTCATTAACTGAACATGTTGGATATCTGAGTGTCCTTATAATAAAGTTTCACTCGTATTACAGCAGCTCCTGGTTTGTCCCTATCCAGAGACATGTCAGAACCGGATAATTATTTTGTAGGACGACATCACTGATCATGAGTTTTGGCTCAAAATTTCTTTGTTAAGGTCTCTGCAAAGTGCCACTGCCCAAAGCCAAACAAACTAAGTACAAAAAATACCTATGTATCCTATTATGCCCCTTAAAAAATCTATTTGGGTGGGTTTGTAATTTTTTTTTTTTTTTGGCTCAATTACATAATTTGGATATCGGGTGTATTTTCTTTAGCTTTTCACTCAAAATTGCCCAATTTTTCATATGTTTTGGTGTAAAACAAGAATTTTTTTGTGTGTGTGTGAGTGGAGATTTCTTACAAGATTATTTTGGTAACTTGAGACAGATGTATTATTTTTTTGTATGCTGGAAGTCCATTGCTACCAGTGTGGCATGCAGGATGCGATGGACTACGCCCTGTGTATTCTGCTGGTCTGTGGCTGTGCTCGTGCCATGCAGAAGAGCCAGCCCGGTATTGACGCTCGCCTCCTTTAATATTATTGTTGTCTTTTCTGTTTCTCTGCAGGACCTCTGTGTGTTTCGTTGGGGCCTGTTACACATTGATCTACTCCACCGGTATGTTCCTCGTACTGGTGCAGCAAGCGCTGACCATCAGCCAGAACTTAACGCTTCACGAAGGCAACCACGCTGGCCAGCGCGGCTACATGCATCACTCGTGTTTTGCCACCAGGGGGCGTAATCTCAACACAGAGGGCTGCTTAAGAAACTGGAAGAATTTCATATTTGGACAAAGAAGAGCACAATATGGCACAATGGCAGTTTGATTAAGTCAAGTGTGACACACACGCTGTGTATGCCTTTGTAAATACATCTATCCTGCCCCTGCCATCAAACCTGTTGCTGAATACTACACAGTGAAACCTCATTTAACGGACCACCCGTTTGGTAGGTCACATAATCCAGGTAGTCTCATAATGGAGATAAAATGGCATTGAAAAACTTGAACTGAAGGTGATAAATGTGGCCCTATGAGACAGGTGGTCTTTGACTGGAGGTGTTTATCAGAGGAAGGACCATTGTGTGTAGTAAATTACAGGCCAAAAAATGGTCTAAAGTTAAATTGGCGCCTTCTCTGTCACACTTTATACACTAGTGCCTGGTGTTGAGGTCCATACCAACTGCTTAAGAGTGGTTTCATGTTGCACGTGGTCTTAAGATGGAGCTAGACCTCTCAGAGAAACTCACTCAAGTGTCCTGAAATGTCGGTTGTAAATTATGGAGTCGTTGTTGGGAAGTGTTTCTCGTAGCAAACCGCACTGTATTATGAAGTAGCAACTGATTTAATCTGTTGGTCAACAGTAAAATTACCATCAAATGGTATAATCACGTTGTATTATATTAATGTTTGTTCAACATTCCCTGAGCATTTACAGCTAATCCATGTTTTGTTTGTCCCGTGTAAATGTGTACGTTTGAGACTTCTGGTTTATGTGTTGACACATTGACATGGTTAGAGACTAAAGCATATCAAATTAACCTATATGTATATTTATCCAGATTTGCTGTGAAATATTTTTTGTGTGATCAATTATATTTATTTTGTCCTTTTAACAGGCTATTCAACTTACAGACAGATGATTTCTTATCAGACAGTGTTTATCTGTGATTATGATGTTTTGGGCTGTGTGTGTCTTCTCACTTTTATAATGGTGATCTCTTAAGTATGTTCACTCAAGTACAGTGGAATCTGCTTGTTTTGACCATTTGTGCGATCAAAAAAATGTGATTGCCATAAACAGGAACCCAGCATCAAAATTCAAATCACACTGAATTTTTTTTTATTTTTTTCACCAAGAAGGGTCAGAATGGGCGGGAAACTGCAGCGTACAAGTGTTACCAAGGTTACCAAGAACAGGTTCCACTGTATGCTACCATGCTAAGAGTACACTACTGGTGTTAATGCTCATGTTGATCTTACAGCAGTGTAAAATTAATTTATTACTGCCAGACAATATCAGATAGAGAGGGCACACAGTCCTATAACTCTGTGTGGTTGGATGGGTAGAGGGAAGGTAAGTGTAAAAAGTTCTGTAAGAGTTGAAGTATAAACTCTCACAGTTGATGCCTATCTGGTTGAAGTGAGTCACCATCTTTTAGTGTTTCAGGACCAAGACACTGGCAGTAAAGTTGTCGACCTAGGGGAAAGTAAAGTTGCCCAAAGTCCAAAGTGCACAGGTTTCTTTTTTTTTTTTTTTTTTTTTTGATGTTTGAGCTTATGAAGGGGAGGCATGCTTCAAGTGGGTCTTTATAAGTGTCTATTGTTGTCTCAATATCACAGTCCTGCTCGGGCTGATGTACTCAAATTTGTCAGGGATCTCATCAGGCAGAAATGAAACAATTAGGTTTGTTGGTAACCATGACCTTACCAAGACATGAGGAAGTGAATTGGTGAATACAGTTGCTTGTCCACTTGTCAGAGGTGGACACATGTGGTTAAAATCAAGCAATATTACCATGTCTGCACTACTCAGTCATTGATATTTTCTTGCAGTTACATGGACTCACATGTAAGCAACACTGTCACAGCAGTTTGACATCAGGTGGTTATTCCAAATGTCAGTTGAGACATCTTATTTTCAGCTCTGCTGAGCTAAGGTCGCAGAGCTTATGCGACTGCGCATGTCTGTCTGTCCATCCGTAAACTTTTGCTCGTTAGCGCGATACCGTCCACAGTTTTCAAGTTAGCCCAATATAAGTTTCAGGACTTATGGGGTGTAAAAAAATGTAGGTCCCTTTTAATATTGGCGGCACCACCTACAATATTATGCAATATCAGGGTCAAAATGTGAAAATCTTGTGAACAGTCTAGCATCTTCAATTTTTGGCGGATCTTCACAGAATATGGTGGGATTGTGGGAGGTCAAAGTTTAAGTTGCTAAGGATACTAGTGGTGCCACCTATAATTTGACAAATTATGAACCAAAATGTGTTTTAAGATATAAAATTCTATTTCTGGAAAAGTAATTAGATTAGACTTGTCAAATGTACAGGATATCTAGACCATGTTCAAAGCTAGAATATTATGTAGTATCAATGACCTTGACGTATTTTTGTGAGGTTGCCATGCCTGTAAAGTTGAAAGAGGTGACTTTTTAATGACAGGGTGTAGCTTGGGCATCAATGGCAATGTCAGCACAGCACCAGACCCGTGGGCCTCTTGTATAACATAATATGGGTGACCTTTATCTTTTGTCCCAAGATCACTGAGGACAAAGTTGAGGACTCTCTCGTTGTTGTCTTGGTACATGCAGCAACATCCATCACAGGAATTGCGAAAATTACCTATGATTACATGTAGAGCAAAGTGCCATCTGGTGGACAAATGAGACACTAAAATCACATACGCTTTATGTGTTCAGAAGCCAGTTGAGGACTCGCAACTTTGAAATGAAGATGTAGGTGCAATATAGTCACGGTGCCAGCAGAGCATTAGGCCCAATGGCCTCTTGTTTGAATATCTTTCTTCAGGGATAAAAAAAAAAAAAAAAAACTAAAAAACAATGTTCTATGTATTGGCACACTTCTGATGAATAGCATTTGTCTGGGGTGGTGTGGGGACAAACTTATCAGCAACAAGACAGCCCCAGGCTATTCGTCTTGTTCTGATCCATCTAGAGGTGGCAAGAAAAAACTGTTTGTAGGCTTTTGTGAGTACTTCGTGAGGTGGCTTTAAACTTTGAGTGCAAGTGTTTTTTTTTCAAGTTCAAACACTACATGATCAGGCCAAGTTTTGACCGAATCGAGCTTTTGCTGGCACCCTGTTGGTGCATTGCACCCAAAGTGCACCAAGGAAAGCTGTTGACCTGAACCGTCTGTATGCTGTCTACAACTGTAGGCTTTGTGGTGATACTTGAATGATAGGTTAGTTTAAAACGAATATGAATCAAGTATTGTTACATTAATTCAGGGCACATTGACCTTGTTGTCACCATTGGTGATAATAATAGCTAAGCCATCACTAAATTTGGGGCTTGTGTACTTATTATCAGGTTTAACCTTACATGGGAAGGTAACGCCGAAGGAGTAATTGAGTTCAATCAGACAGAGAGGTGGATGGTTGCTTCAGTTCTTCCTTTATCAGTGCACGACATACTTACACAACAGGTGCCTGGGGCCAACTAAACCTTCTGGTAATTACTAATATTTTAACTCTTTCTATGCCAGGCATGTAATGCGTCCCCACATAATTAATTGGGTGGATTTAGAGAGATGGGATTATCATTGTACATGATAATCTTTCATAAAAAGAGCTTTATTCCAATTACCCACAACTTTTGTCTTAAGATAGGTGTTGCTTATTTGACAGGCAAGGAAAATATGTCACAAATGTGGACTAAGTCAGTCTGGAATAAGTTAATGTGGCAATTTACATCCTCATTGATGACAAACTTCAAGTTTAACTACATGGCAAATTTCAATGGCCACTATCAGAGCTAACAGACAGGAAACAATGAAGTCCATATAACGGCTTTTTGTATCATCACCCTTGACTGGCAGTATCAAATTTTGTCACTTGCTTTAACATTTGTCTTACTGTGCTGTAAGGGGGACTACACAGGACATGTAATAAGTTGTCCTTGGTCGCCAGATTTTTGTGAGAGCCTGATGAGGCAAAAAAAAAGTCCATTAAAATAGCTTTGAACAGATGATCTGTAGACGTGTGTATCTGTTCGACTGGTCAAAAGCCCTTATCTGTGACCCTCTTAATAGCAGAAACATTGACAAAAAATGAGATTTAATTTGGGCCTGTGATGAAAGCGTTCTTTCCTATGTACAAATGTTCTGTCAAATATCAAATTTGATTTATTGGCATTTTATTGTTGATTGATGCAAATAAATTTTTAAAAAGTTATATTTGTATTATGTGTATGGAGTATGGTTTTAGCACCGTGCTGAAGTAAAATATTTTAGGTAAAGAGGATCAACTCATTCCGTCTACCATAGAGATTGGTGTGGCCACGATGGGCAGATTAACTTTATAATCATAAATATTCCCAAGGAAAAAATTAATATTCCTGTTTTTTCCCTTCTCAAGGAGGTTCCTTAACCTTTTCCACCTTAAACCAAGGATGAGTTTAAGACCTAGTTAACAGCTTTCATTGGCTTGGCTTGGGCGTTGAGTGTCGGGCAAAGGAAAGCTGTTGACCTGGGGCATTTTATTTTACTTTTATGGGTCTGGACTACAATTTCATTGAAATCGTTTTAAGGGCTGTCAAAAGTAGTGAAAGAAAAAAAGTTGGTGCTGTTAAACACCAGCCAGTCTTGGCCAGTCTAAGGAGGGAAAGGGTAAAACAATCCTTCAACACTGATTTTTTTTTTTTTTTTTTTTTTGTTGTTGTTGACTTTTTCACAATCTAGAAGTTTAATCCAGCTCAATTTGAAATAAATCTCAAGAAATTCTGTTTGGGAGTCCATTCCATAACTTGAATATCCAGGAATATGGATCGTTGCACAGTAAATGAGCATTGCATATTTATTCTTAAGTTGTCACATAAAGAGCCTTGAATTCATTCCAATTGAAATGTGCCCATAGCTAGTCTCTGCCTGCACTGACATATTTACCTGGCTTGACATTAAATTTGTTTGTCACCTTGAGAGACAGGACATTCCAGGCAAACGCCAGAACCACATATCAACACAGTATGGGATAAGCTGAAAAGGAAACCGTACCTTTTTGTTCACTGGAAAAAAAAAAGAAGAAAGTAGCAAGAAGTTATGAGGAAGATGACTGATGCAGATGTACATGTAGTTGCCTATTGCATTTGTGGTTATCCCATGTGTATATATATTGTTGTAACTTACTGGTTCAATACACAGAATTCCATTTTGTGTGCCATTCTGATGTAAGTCGAGGTGAATCTACTACAATGTTAACACAAGTAGACACTCATTATTGTATTGTCAAGGCTAATTTTCCACATGTGAAGGGTATCCAGCAATGGACGTGACAGTTTTTTTGGCTAGTTGTCCGACCGCAGTGTCTGGCATGATTCTGGATAAGTAATGCCGTAAAGCAGAGAATTTTCACTTGCCCTAGCTAAAATTTATGTCTTCCAGATAATAGGGTTTGCCTTAATTTTTTTACGTCAAGCCTGGGCATTTTTCTTTTTTTGGCCAGTTTATATAAGCTTGTGAGTGTTGAGCAGACACCATTGACAAGACTGAAGTGGCCATTTAAAACAGATGCCCACGTAGTGGAAGATTGGCTCATTGCACTGTGTAAGAAGGTTCATGTGCTTAAGGGGCTATGCGGTGTGTTCATATCAGAATACGTTTCTGGTAAAACTTTCGTTTTATTGGTAACTGTTAACTAATCATACATTGACAGCTGTTGAAAGAAAATGTGCGTTAAAACCACTTTGGTTTGGTAAAAGCCTTGTGCCATACATTTGTACTATTGGAATTCTCCAAAGTTTTTTTTTTTTTTTTTTTTTAAAAAAAAGAAAAAAATATGTTGTGCACGTAAGTAAATAATGGTAATGACTATATAGTGCCCTTTTTAGGTGCTCTGAGTCTTCTGAAAGGAGGATCCAGTAACATAAAGTGTAACGGGGAAATCAAAAGAGGATCAAAGAAAACTGTCCACTGAAGGCATGTTCCTACTTTGACGAGGTGCCCACAGGTTTCACTCTGTGTAATTCAAGTGATAAGTAAAAATTAGCATTATGTTTCTAGGGAACACTTTTCATTGACACAGTTTTTTTTAGATCAATAATGCATGTCACGCCATAAAGCTATGCACTGAGAATGGAAATACAACGTAATGGCTATTAATGGTCAAGTGTGTGCCTGCTAAATAAACCAGTCCCTTTGATTATTTTATAGAACTGGACATTAGAAGACCTATCCTGGGTTGCTTGGAAGGCAGTTTATGTATGCAGACACAATATAAACTTAGGTCATTTTGAAAAAAAAAAAAAGAGGAAAAAGTTTCTGTACATATTTTATAGGTATAAAACTTGAAACAGATGCTTTTAAATTTAGTAGTAATGCTTTGTCTCAGAATATTATTTCAAATTTTCAGTGCAGAAAACTCAACCTGTTAGTGGGTGCATGATTATACTGTAGACATGTAGCCTAAGGCATATGCCATAAAATAAACTGGCAGAAGTCCAGATTGTCTATCAGTCATTGAGCTGTTATCAATGCAGGTATACTTACAGAATATTATCATGATCTATGCTGTCCACTTGAAAATATGAACTTGATAACTTACTTTCTCGTTTTAATCGTACACTTACATTCAAAAGTCCTCAGTAATCATGTTGTGTCCACTTGTGGAAAAAAACAAACAAACAAAACAGGGCCTTGTGAAGATACGAAACCCAGGGTTTTTGTACAGAGTTTGTTAGGGTACAAAATAATGTGGGGTATTGCAGGCTTACATGTGAGATTTCAGATGTTTTGGCTGATTTCCGCTGTTTTAACACCCGTGACACCTGATTGCAGCAAAATTGATCATACATTTCCGTCATATTTCATATTGGTTCAGCTATTTTGAAACTCTATTTGTACTTGATTTAGAGGTACAATGTATTTCGTAGGCCTATAGATATGGGGAATTTTCACATATTTTTCTAACTGTCCACTCACATGCCTGTATTGTGAATTATTGAACACTGCAAGCACATGACCCTGAGATATCACCACAGAAACTTGGGTTTTGTGGATAAATGAAATAACAGAAGCATGATGAAATAATTGGTGAAATGATTGACAAAACCCTGGGTTTTGCTAACAACTGTACATTATTGCAAGAACATAACCCAGAGTTTTCCATACAAATCCCTGTGTTTGTAAAAATATAAAACGACAGATAAAACCCCATACAAAACTCTGGGTTTTGGGCATGAAGCTCAGGTTTTTTGGGAATTATTGGACAATGCAACTTCCATAAGTACTGCAGGGGTATCTGGTGCTATGCTGCCTGTTTGTAGCATTACAGGTAACTTCCCCTGGTATCTTTACCTGTTGCAAGTGGAGACACCTGGATAAGGTCAGCTTCCTTCAATGTTTGGAAGTGTCATGTGACACAGGAAGCAGGTGCTGCCACCTTGCAGATCTCCCATTTTAGACCAGCATTTTTCATTTATGAATTAAAAGTGAATTTATTGTGCAAAAATGTGGAGAGATAGCAGATCAATGTAGTACAATGAACATCAATGCATGGGTGACCAGTTGATTTTATGACAAGAACATCTATCATGATCTGTACATGTAGTGTGCAGTTGATATCTGTGTGTAGTTGGAGTGACAAGAAAGACGCAAGTCTGTCTTAAGAACTTGAACCAACTGAGTCTCAAGGCACAAGTCTACCTTAAGAACTTTAACCAATTTATAGCCTGAAGCCTGTTTTTGCAATTGTGTTGCATATCAAGTGTCAAAATGGAACTTGGTCTCGTAGGCAATGTAATATCTGTAGCCGTTCTTGTAGGCAATGTTATATCTGGAGCTTGAGTTACAGGCAAGGTGATATCTGGAGCATGAAATTTGCAGGCAATGCGATATCTGGAGCAAGAAGCAATGCCAAAACCTGTGACCAAGTTGTTCAACATGGCAGGGAGTGAAACTTTTTCATAAATAGCCTTGAAATTCATGAATATTTACAATATGCTGTGGTCTTTCATACATCTTAGAAGTTTTGCACTCAGCTTTAGATACCAAAATTAAAAGCATGCTAGGTTCCAATCAAGAAGCATTCTTAAAAATAAAATACCAGTGGATCATGGATATTCTCATCATGACATATACATTCCAGCTAAATATATGAAGCATGTGCAGAATTTTGTTGTGAAAGCTTCATATTTTATATGTGTTGCCTGCAGGGCTGGGGTCTCAGTCTCTTATTCAAATAAAGCTTGAGTGGTGTATTATTGACAGTTTTATCTTTCATCATTTGTGTCTCTCCCTGTAGCTACAGCCATTGTTCCTGAACACTTATCTGGAATTAAACTTAAATTTCATTAACATATTCAAATTCCTTATGATCAGAGCCTTTATCCATGCACCAGCATGTTGAAAGTCAATATTTATAGTGTCTGCAAGTTAACCCTTTCCCCCATGAAATGACACTCGAGTCAACTTTTCTCGGCATGAGTTGGACACTAAGTGCCCAACTCATGCCAAGGAAAGTTGTTGACCTGGGGCATGTGATCTTGATAGGGTTCATCTACAATTCTCCGTCAAAATTGTTTTTCATTACTGTTGAAATTAGTTGAAAACACATGAAAATGACACTAACCCTTTCCCCCTTGAAATTACACTTGAGTCAACAGCTTTCCTTGGCATGAGTTAAGCACTTGTGTTGTGTTGAGCTGGGGCATGTGATCTTGATGGGGTTCATCTACAATTCTAAGTCAAAATTGTTTTTCATTACTGTTGAAATTAGTTGAAAACACTGAAGCAGACGACATTTGATCCCCAGCTGAATTTGGCCGGTTAAGGGAAAAAGGGTTAACCCAGAGGGCGTCTAGAAGACCAAAACCAGCTCAGTGGTCAATTGGCTGCTTCAGCATTGTTTTATTGAATTGAACACTGAGGGGTCTTTCAAAAGTGTCAACAGTTTAGCATTAGTAACCAGAGTACTATTTTTTTGCCGCCCCCCTCTCCCAAACCAACCAATGGAAAAAAAAAAAGTGGATTTTTGCTGAAACATTGACCAACATCGCTAGATTTGGGAAGAATGTTCTACGTTGATGTTTGTGTACTGCGCCAGAAAATGCAGACATTTTGAATGGCCCCTCACAAAAAGTTGAGCGTTGTAGATAAGACCTATCAAGTTAGGATGCCCCTCTTTGACAGGTTTCCTTGGCATAGATTAGGCACTTAGTTCAAACACTATAAGGAATGCCTTTGACTTGGCCTGAACTTGGCGGGGGTGGGTGTGTGGGATTAGGTTTTTTTATCGGCCACTGTCTTAGACTTTCAATTTCTATTCCCTCCTGTGAAGAATGACTTGTTGATTTTCTTGTTCATCAACCCTTCATTCCCTTGAATCCATGAACCCTTCATGCAATTAATACAAATTTTCTTGTTGGTGGATCGAAATTTTTGACAGATTGAGTGGTAGTCATATTCAGAATTTGAAAATATGAGGATGAAGTATTTAAAATATCAAAACTAAGAAATTTTTTGTTCTTGGTTCCACCAATGATTGATACACTGCATCATCCATATTAATTTTATGGTCCATTTCTGTCTTTACAGTGGAACCCTGTGGGTCCTGTTTCACCTGTTCAATTGCCCATTGATTCTCTTAAGTCCATCACTTCTGTAATGCTTTGTCTCAAAAGCTGCTTCCAACGTTCGCTTTATATTATATTGATTGGCATGGCTCGAGGTGTAAAAATATTACATTTTCAAATATTTTTCCTGAATTTTTGTTTGTTTTAGTTGCAACAAATCGAGCATCATATTTTGATGTGTTTGTACACTGGCAGCCATCCATAAAATGGGCTTAAGTATGCTTTATATGTTGCAGTTTTCTTCATGTCAGGAATCACTGTTTTTGAGCAGGGTTTGGGTTCTTTGGGTAATGACTGTATAGTGGTACCTGCTGCATGCGGCCCCTCCTTCTGCCAAGAACAAGTGGCCACATACAGCAGGTGGCCTGTCACCACAGGTACATTTTACAAAGAAATTGACTCCTACGTCCAAGCCTAGTGACCACAAAAAGCAATGTGGCTGCTTACGGCAGTGGTTGTATACAGCAGGTACCACTGTATTTAGAAGAGTCGACCACGCAGTTTGCAATTTTAGTGGATCGACTGGCAGGAGTCTTGCCTTCCTAATCACAAAGAAAATGTGATGCTCCACTTGGATGTGGCAAGCTGCCGTTACACCTGCAGGATTATCTGGCTTCGATGGACCCACATTTAGAACATACGTTTTAGACAGCAGGGAGCTTAGACCAAAATGGGACGACAAGTTGTAAATGGATACGCGAGAGGTTTAAAAACAAACAAACAAACAAATGGGCTGTTCACAATGGGCTGTGTGAACAGCCCATCCTCAGCTGACCTTGATATTCAACCTATAAAAAGTCTAGTGGTACCCAGAATTGCTCCCTTACAATTTGGAAGATACTGGCCAAGTGGTTTCGCAGAACAAGACCTTAAACTTTTGTCAAAAAATGGCCCCCCAGACACCATTTGCCTGGCGGTTTTCAGAGAAGGAAGATATTTTAAAGATTTTCCAAAAAATGAACAAAAAATTCATTAGAAATAAAAAAATCGGTGGATTGTGGCCATTAATTGAAACAAATTTGGCACAGACTCAACTAAGGTACATTCCCACCAAGTTTGAAGTGAATCTAGTTGATGGTTTTGGAGACGTCAAAAACGTAAATTACCATAATGATTGCAATCCTGATATGATTAGCTTTCATAGTAATCAATGGGAATGCATGCATCAACCAATAAGTACCCTGACTGAAAAATTCATCAAGAGAGATCCAAAGTATGACCATCCAGTGAACAGCTTTGTGTAACCCACACACAAGCTACATTTCCACCATATTCCAAATAATCTGTGATGGTTTTGGACAAATTGTAAAAACAAAAACACCGTCCCCAAATTAAAAAAATAATAATAAAAAAAAAATAAAAAAAAAATAAAAACAAAAATCACAGCACCACATGGTAGCTCAGCTGACTAGCTCGTCAGGTTGAGCTTTTAGGAGGCTCTGTTGTCCGTCCATTCACAATTACACTTTCGACTGCCCCAAAACTGTCAGCAAGATTCACTTCAAACTTGGTGTATATGTACCTTGGGTGGGTCTCTACCAAGTTTGTTCAAATGGTCATCCAGTGATTTTTTTATTTTTATGATTTTTTTTGGTTCTATTTTGGGGCAAACCTTCTTAGAAACCACTCACCCAATTATTTGATATCACACAGAAATGCTCCTAAGGATTCCTATTTCTTAATTTGTACACCAGGTGGGGCTGGAATTTTCCATTTTTAGGATTTTTTTTGTGTTTTTGCTGTATTTGACTTCTCCAGAATGACCACCCAGATTAAGCTGAAACTTGGTGGAAATGTTCCTTGAAAAAGAGTCAAACAAAATTGTTCACTAGGTGACACTGCTATAGATTCCCGATTTTTAACTATTTTTTGTTATTTGAGGTACCTATCGGTAAATGCACCTTTCCTATTGATTACCACTACATTGTATGCAAGTCAATGGCCATACTAATGCTAATTCATATTTTTAACTTTGGTGAAACCGTTGGCCAGATTCACTTCAAACTTGGTGGCAATGTACTGCGGATGGGTCTCTACCAAGTTTGTTCAAATGGTCGTGCTCCAGTGACTTTTAAAATTTGTTCTTTCTAGGGCAAATCTTAAAAAATCTTCCTTCTCTAAAAGGACTCGTCCAATTGCTTCGATATCACACAGAAACACTCCTAGGGACTCCTAGTTCTGAATTTGTTCACCAAGTGGTGATGCAATTTTTCCCCGATTCTTTAATGATTTTTTGTGTCTTTTGCTATTTTACTATTTCTTCTCCAGAACTGTCACTCAGCTTTAGCTGAAACTTTGTGGATATGCTCCTTGTGAAAGGATCAAACAAAGGTGTTCACTAGGTAGCACTACATGGATTTCCGATTTTTAATAATTTTTTAAACTCGGGTACTTATCAGTAAATGCACTTTTTCTATTGATTATTATGTAAGTCAAAGGGCACTGTAATGCTAATTCACATTTTAATGAATTTTTCTTCAGGCTAATCTTAAAAATACTTTTAAATGCCATGTCCACTTAGGTAAAGCTCAACACATATCTGCTCAGTTGCAACTTTGATTTTGTGAACAAGCTTAGGTCAGCTAGGCACAGGCTGTTCACCAGCCCTCTAGTTGAAGAAATTAAGGTCTGGGGTCCCAAGAAGTGTCCCTGTGCAATTTCAAAGCCATTGGCTCAGCAGTTTCAAAGATTTTGTAAGATATGGCCAAAAAGGAACAAAGAATCTAGCCATCAGATTTGGAGAAGACAAAACTGTGAATTGCTGATAGACACATGGTGGTGCCAACACTGACAAGGGATGAGAGACCATCCTATAACCTCAACTGCGGTTTGAAACAAAAACCCTTGCCGGTTTCCCAGCTTTGAAATAAAATATGTTTAAATTACGTTGTGAATAGACAAGTCATTGGCAGATGCAAAAGAAAATAAACCACCAGAATTTTTGTGAATATGTCCTTGGTAGATTTTTATTGTAACTTCAGTATATATTCCATATTATATACAACACAGTGAAGTGTGTGTTCAGTGTTCATAGGGTACCACGTGAACAAAACCTAAGGAACAACCTTGAAAGTTGAATGGTCTGGAAGGAGAGAGAAAAAAGAACTAAAGAAAATGGAACTAGAACAGTCGTCGCTAACAGGCTTGGATATCCCCCCGCTTTGCATACACATGGGTTCTATGAGCTTGAAAATGAGGTCAAATGTCATCATGTCAAGAAATTGTGTCACTGTACAATTAGAGAAAATTAGCACTTGATGCAGCCTGCAAATGATGAGGTGTTTGACATGTTTTGCTCGCCAGGATTCTGCTACGGACAGACAGTTAGACAACCTGAAAACAGTAGACCTGCCATACATCACTTGAAAGGGGCACAAGTACTGTAAAACCTCCCTAAACCGAACACCCTTGGGACCGGAAAAAAGTGTTCAGTATGGCGAGGTGTTTGGTTTAGGGAGGTTTGGTTGCATTGGAAGTATATATTTGAGACCAAGAAATGGTGTTCAGTATAGAGAGGTGTTCGGTATATGGAGGTGTTTGGTTAGAAAGGTTTTACTGTATGCAGCAACTAGAGCCAAAATGGTTTGGTCAGAGACATGTGCAAGATGTACATTTGGGCAGAATGTTTAAATCCCACCCCAGTGAGCCTTGTTGTAGATGGTCATCCCTGCTGGAGAGAGAACTGGCCACAAGCGGCAGTCAAACCTGTCACTGAATGTACAATTACAAATAAATTTGATTCTGTGTCGGTGTTCAGCACAGCAAGATATGACCTGTCACAACAGTGGCCATGCACAACAGGTGCCGTTGTGAACTTAACAATTGCCCGGTGTGGAAACTACTGCCAGCACAAATGTCTGATCTTGCATGATTCTGAACTGAAAGGCCACTTCTTTCGGTACAATTCTGGGACAAATTTTTAAAATAGCTTCAGAGAGACGTTATGGAGGTCTGCTACGACAAACTACCACTGTATATGTGTGTCTGTACATATGTATGTATTTATTCCACGTTTGCCATCAATATGACCTTAATAGAGGTGACACATGTATCAGATACAGCTGTGTGATATTGTGCGTTGTATTAATGTAAGTTAAACCATTGTTGTAATTCCTTGTTTTGAATGAATGAACTTTCAGGCCATGAACTGGGCCAGCATTGTCTGATGTGTCTGTGTCTCGATCGACAGGTGTGACTCGCTAGCTATAGGTCTTATCAGAGCATACAGGACTCAGCCTGCGGCGCCATCATGTAGGTTCTCTGAAAGACCGAGCTCGTTGCATTTATTGATTGAGGCACTGCGCTCATCACAGAATCTCTATGTATGAATGTACATACGTATACACAATGCATGTGTTAAAGTATGTACATACTTATGCACATATGTATAATATTACAGGCCTGCCAGACAAAGCTTCATGCAGCTGTTTCAAAATTTTTTATAGAACGCTGACTTTAATTCTACCAAAAGGGCGTGATGTGTATAAATTGTGTATATTTATAATATTCCTTGCCAAATGAAAGTATGAACAGTCAATAATAAAATAAAAGAGTGATTCAAAACCAGTGGGCTGTACATAAATAGGATCTGATCATAAACAACAATAACAGCAACTCTTTTTCCTGTCCCCCCGATGATATTCTAAAAGCTGGAGGTTGTATGACTACTGAGTGTGCTATAGTCAGTCTGATCGCGTAATCTATTTTCTACATGTTACATGTTCAGGACAACAGTGCTTGATGACAATATTTAACCCTTCTCCCCCTTCAAGCAGCCAAAACTGGCTGGTGGTCAAATGTCGTCTGCTTCAGTGTTTTCACCTAATTTCACCAGTAATGAAAAACAATTTTGACTGAGAATTGTAGATGAGCCCTTTCAAGATTACATGCCCCAGGTCAACAACTTTCTTTGGCATGAGTGCACTTAGTGCCCAACTCATGCCAAGGACAGCTGTTGACTCAGGTGTCAATTCAACGGGGAAAGGGTTAAAGTGTCATTTTAATCCAAACAGACTACATGTATAACCACGGGGCCTGTTTATGTAGAAATCACGTCTCTGTCACACAACTCTCCTTTGCCTGCAGAGCAGACCTTTTGTGGCCTTTCTGTACTCTTGCCATTCTTTCATAAAAAAAAAATAAATAAATAATCAGTCATCACATTTCATCTGCCTAAAGTCGGGAGACATTTTTGCTAATGATTGCTCACAAGGACTACAATATCAGACAATTTTTGAGTCAGACAAAGCAAACATCTGGAGGTCAACCACGCAGGCAACTGTCAGCAGCAATTCTAAATTACAGACAAAGTTGTGAAATAGATGCACGAGAAAGTAACTACAAGTACAGATGTAGACAGGTGCAAATTGGACGGATGCGATAACTCTTTATTCAAATTGCGATATATGGTATTTCCTTTGCCACTGTGACAATAGTAATGCAAGTCATGTCAAACTACATGTATATCACAAACCAATTCTGGCTGATTTGATGTTGCACTTTTCTTGATGCCATAAACTTCTCATGAGAATAACTCATGGCTTCCCACTGGCAGGAAGTACTATACAAATCAGCAATGGACAATAGTTTGATGTCAGTTACTTATCACAGCATTTTGAATACTCTTGATATTCGGGGAATCGAATCACAAGAGCCTGCAGATAAAAACCAGCAAATCATGGACGGAATATGATAGCAGCGATTACAAAGCATCAGCTTTCATATAAATTAAGATGTGTTAGAGTTTGTGTTGCCTGCAAAGCAGATCCAAGCTCTGTGTTATGCCTGCTCCACTGGCAAGTCACAAATAACCCAGAACTTGGTCTGTCTTGCAGGCAAGAGTTAACCCTCTGGCCTCCAAGGGCCGATATATCGGCTCTAAACACATTGAGTTACAAAATGCTTAGTGTTCAGAGGGTTAAGTTTTCTAGAGTTGTGGGAAAAGCGATTTCATGAACATGCATGTTTACATACACACGCTCAGCAATCTGCACAAACAACTTTCAGAACTCTAACCCAAATAATATTAAGCCGACTTGATCTGCATTGCAATTATTCAAACTGTGACACCATAGTTTCAAAATTTAACTTACAAAATAAAGAGATGGACCTTTGTTCAAACTTAAACAAAAATATATACATGTGTATATGTTTTAACATATAAGTATACCCATCTGTCAAATCAACATAGATACAGTCATACTAAATTATCACAAAACCTTTTATCACAAATGTTTACAAGTATCTGGATTTTTTTTTTCTTTTTTTGATTTTTAATTGTTCAAAGTTCACGAATTTGTCAAAGTTGCACTTTGTGGTAGTGGAGGTTGGGCTGGTGGTAAAATATGTCCACCCTTCCGTGACAAAAGTGTAATTTCTTCTTTCAGCGCCTCAATCTCTTGTGCCTGTAGGTGGACCAGCTGAATAAGTCGCTGTCTTTCGTGTAGGTCTGCCTTTCTAGCGCCACTGAATTCGCCACCCTGAAAAAAACCACAGTGTTTGTTTTGGTTAAATGTCTAGACTTGCCATGCAGCCATCTTATGCCACTACTTCTGTATACAAATAAGCTATGCTATGGCCTTTCAAAAAATTGCATTTGAAGATGTCACTTAAGGTGCTGGATTGAATTCAATTTGTTTGATCTACAATTCAACTTAAATTATGAGCAAGTGGCAAGGAAATGAACAGGGAAATGACGACTTTAAAAAATTGAGTACAAACTTTTTGAATTAAGGAGCCTTAATATAACTTTGACAATAATACGAATGAATATTCTAACTTACAGCATGTAACATCAGATCACATACATGTAAATTTTCTAAATTAGGCTCAAATGCCTTTTCTACTGCACATATATTAATTGAAACAAATGTAACTTGTGATTTCAGGCATCATAAAGTGGTAGAGCTCTGACATTTCATTTTTCAATATGAGGTTCTGATAAATCTTCGAAGTTTCACATAAATGAACAACAGTGCTACACAAGTCTAGCCCTCATCCGCCCCCCCCCCAAAAAAAAAAAAACACTGGTATTGTGGTTATATACATGTTGCGAAAAATAAAATAAAAGTAAAAAAATAAATAGAACTGAAATTAAATTCAACAAATAAATAAAAGGAAAAAAGTTTCACATTAATGTACATTGTAATGTTTTGCATGCAAATAACGTGAAAGATACAACTGAAATGCCACAGTGGGGTATGTCACAGCGAGTCTGGCAAATTCTTCATGCAAAAAACTTCAAACATAATTGAAGTATTCCCTTGCTAATATAATACCATTTATAAATGGTTTCCTTTTTTTCCTCAAGATATTTTAAATTAAATAGATTACATTTAGATTTTTGACAATATAATATTAAAGATGTATCAAAGAGAAAGCTTAACCATTTATACTTCTGATGATTTTAAAACACCGCCATGGATGATACATAGTTAAAAGTGACATATCGGACAGCAAAGAGTTGATTGTTACAGATATATTAACAAGGGAAATTGAAATGCTTTCAGGGTAATGATGACCCCAATCAGACAAACAATGGATAAGGCAAAGGAACCGTTTGATAATTTTATTTTATTTGACAAGACTTTTGCAAATCATCGCTTTGGTTTTGACTTCTTAAGTTCCACAATTGATGACCAATTGGCAGACACGGCTGAACAGTAGCTACGACCTATCATGATCACAAGCCCAAGGTCATCAGCATTACTTCAAATGGGTCAGGCTCTTAGGGCCTACCCAGAACAAAGCAAAACTGTTGACTCCAGACTTGCTCTCAATCTCAACTCAAGGGGGAAAGATTTGAACTATTAAATGTCCATAATCAGCTGTTATATCTAGACTCATGACTTAGTATTCAAACTGTTTTTTTCCCCCCCATGTTTCTGCATTATTGCAGTATTAAAAATTTTGATGACCAGATAAATCTATGATGTATGACCAATGGCCCCTCTCTCGACAGCGCTATGTGAGAACATCCAACATCTGTCTTGGCAGACCATATTTGTGACGCTCTACACAGGACTTTTCATGTCACTTATAGTTCACATGAAAAACCAGCTGCTTTCAAACCTCAGTTTGTTGATGTGTATGGGTGGCCTTTCAAGGATTTACTGTACATTTATATTGGGGTGGGGGGGGGATCTTTCATTCAAACAAAAAATTTAATCACTTTATTCGTTCCTTTGCCTCTTAGTCACTGAAAACTTGGGTACTTTGCCACAATGTTTATACTCATCTCAATAAAACAATGCATTCAATGAAAACTGTTGAAATTCCGAACCGGTGGAACCCCCGAGAAGGTCTGAGAAGACATCACACAAATTCTCTTCTCTAATCAGTTTAAGATAATATGATTATGCTCAAAAGGATCTAAATTCACTATAATTGAAATTATTCTTACACCAGAATCTCTTTCGTTCAGTTGAATTTCATGCCTCCATTCACCAATAACAGCCAAAGAAAGGTTTAAGATTACTGCAGATTGAGCTTCAAACATGAGACAATGATCTCCAAGTTTTATTGCTGTACCATGTTAATCATAAAATTTCAAGTCACAATCAACTAAAACAATACATGTAAAGTGCATGCAATAAACTACCTCTGTGTAGAATCCAGTCATCTAGTGGTAGGTTAGAGGAAAAAGGATGAAGTATTATGGGATGGTATTAAACACTATGCTGTAGCTATGGAAACAAGAGGGACTACTTATTTGTGCAGGATGATGGAATTAATATTTGACATTATCTCAATTGTATTAGAACTACAACTTAATCAGCTTCAGTTCTAGAGAAGGGAAATGTTACATTTCAACAGAAAATGGATACATAATTTCCAAAAAGACATAAACTGTTATCTAAGTTATGACAACATGAAACTGTTATCTACAATAGTGTACAAGTGAAACATAAATTAACTGACACTGTTAAACACTATCTTACACTCGTTCCATACCACATAATGACAGTGGGTCAGGAGTTATGCCAGGTAGAGCAAAAACCAGACTTTAGAACAACCCTTTGGTGCCGGAATGAAAATTCTAGTGAGCAATTTGAACAGGCGATCTTGTTCGTAAATCCTGGTGAACATACATGTGAAAACCAGGGTTTGGTATGGAATTTAAGTTTATGAATAATTCAACGTTTATCTGTATACGGTTAAATTGCTGCCCCCTGGACTCTTTCAGTGACAAGTTTTCATGGAGTCGACAGCCGTACTGGGTCTGCTTTGGGACTGATGTGCAATGCGCCCAAAGCGTACCAAGGCAAACCGTCAGCTTTGACCACAGATATAGTATCGAAATTGTAGGTATGAAGGTACCAGAATGAAAGGTCTTTTTACAAGGGCTATATGGATCTAGTGTCATTATATCAATTCAGAAAAAGTCGACTTTTGTCATATTTGGATATGAAAGAGTCAAGCAGTCAGATCATTTGCTTCCTTTATTTTTTGCTTGTTAGAAAAAAAAAAGAAAAGTACAACAAATTATACATCATACTTCATTCTTACCACTCCTAAAAGCCACTCAATCAATCTACCAATTAGCAAATTTGTGGGAGCCAGAAGCTTCAGTTCTGTTTTTTTTGGGGGGGGTCTGTTTTTTTGTTTTTTTTTTAAATTTTGTTTTACTTTCGTTTTTTGTTTTTTTCCGCAACATTTATGGGAGCTAATCAATAGGTGCCTTTAAATTGAAGTAATGGATGGCTTCTTTTGACCCATAAACCACAGCCCATGGAGGCTTCTGCTTGCCATTCCTACAATATTTTAGCTTACCAGGCTTTTCTGTCTGGAGTCCAGAGATCCCTCGTAGTCGTTCTTCTCCATAGACAGCATGTTGAGCTGATCTAAGCGATTTGTGTTATCCCGGATTAGTTCTGTGATTTGATCCTTTGCCTCTGTAATTCTCTCCTGGAAGGTGAAGGGAATAATCAGTAATATCACTGAATCAGTCTCATTCTAATTTGCTATTTCCAGAGGCATGATCCTCTATGTAGCTTGTTTTGCAACTTGATCTACAGGCTTTAGAAGTGGGTTTACCTTGGGCAGTATGGGTTCATAATAGAACATATCAAATACATTATTCTGCAAGGTGGCAGCACTTCCTGTGTCACATGATATTTTCAACTAACGAATGCAGCAGGTCTTATTTATGCCCGAGGTGTCTGTACTTACAAAGGTTGGGTAGCAGTGGGAGATAGTGTGTTATGTCGCCTGCAGGTGTCAGGCTTTATTCAATGAGACCATGTAGAGGGAGCCACTGGGTCAGGTACAAGTGCAGTACCACCAGAAAATCTCGCACCATTCCAACTGAGGGTCCACACAAGTACTACTGCCCACACTGTGCCACTGCCCACACAGTGTCACTGCCCACACTGTGCCACTGCCCACACAGTGTCACTGCCCACACAGTGTCACTGCCCACACTGTGCCACTGCCCACACCGAACCACTGCCTAGCATGTACAGCTGTGCACACTCTAATTAAAATAAAATCCCTGTATCCTGCCCATGTGGACACCACAGAATGGGGCCTGCAGCCCACAGTATGATAAGGTCTGGGTGCCAACCCGGACATATTGTTTTTGTAGGAGTTCTTTATTCTTTCTTTATTTCTTAATACCTTTCCGCCACATTTTGTGATGTAGTTTTCTCAGCCATTATAAAAGTTACAACATTGAAATTTTACAACTGTGAGACCCATAGCTGAAATTGTGCACCTGGTGTGGATTTATTGATATGTTATAGATGATTAAAGTTATGGGTAAAAAATTGTAAAAAAATCCTATTCAGCTAATCGCTGGAAAAAAACAACGGTAGTTGTATTAGCCAATCACATTGAATCCATAGACAATACACCTGTTACCATGGTTACTCTACCACTGCATATAGACAGATTTGCTTGCAAATATATCCATTCTAGTGTAAATTACATCTATCTGGGGGTCTCCCCTGTGGCAGTGCCTCAGACCAAGACAACTCTGGAAGACCACTGGTGGACACCACTAAAAATGGCTACATGACTTTCTGGTGGTTCTGTATATGCAGCGCAAAGTACAATCTCAGAGAGTGTGGAAAATATGCTCGTCAGTAAAAGGTGTGATACGAAAGTGTGAGTGCCTCTCATGCTGTCAGCAAGGTGTGGTAAATAAAACAACAATTAAGGATTCCCATTTAAGCACAGCACCTTCCATGCAAGTCTTAATTTGAAAAAGGAGAATGACCTTATATGCAATACTTTTCATAAAAATAATTATTAAGCAAATATGCCGGTAATGATAATATAATGCATAGAAAAAAAAATCCATACAATATTTGAATACTTATACAAGTCTGTGTATGACAGCATCAAATATATATGCAGTGATTTTTTGCAAAGACAGAAAACAGGGCTTTACTGAACAGCCATGTGGCCTTGAGAAATCATACCAGGGTCAGGGCATGCATAAAACCTTGCACTGTCTGTACATCAACTCTTTCTTTTTTTCTTTTTTTTTTACATATTTTTTTGCTTTTTTTTTGAGGGGGGGGGGCAGGGGGTCAAATTTGATACTTTAAAGTTTTTGCTAAGATAATAAGTTACAGAAACATGTAACAAAAAAGCGAACAAGTGGGAGTGCCAGCGTTTCTTTCTTGTTTTATCAGAACTTTATCTTGCCAAACTTGAGACAGCACCGCTGCTGCTCCTGAAAAGTCATGTTAATATGTAACATGCCAGCCTGCAAGGAGAACTTTATTTACATATTAAAATAATGCTAACATATAAACTGTGTGCACTATTCCACACTTGCCACTTCAGGGTCCAGTATGATCTTTCATTGAGACTTAACTCATAATCGAATATACACATTACCAACCTGCGTCTCTAAGTTTACACTAGTCCATTATTTTTTCATATTTTAACTGCCCCAATACAACAAGTCAATTGGGCAGGCAAGCTCATTCAGCAAGGCTTGTTTAGCAGGCAACCAGTTACTGGGTACAAGTTTTAAGACAACAATGCACTGCTGCCATAACATAAGCAACAACTGTTTCAAGCGCCAGTGGAAATGACAACAAGCCTACATGCCCTACCTATCAATTTATCTCTCCTGCCTGCAAGATTGGCTATCTCTAAGTCTCATCCAAACTCATACACAGCGGAAAACATACCGTAAGGTTACCTCCACTGACATGCTTACATGTACTTCTACTTTCCCACACACACCAAGCATGCTCCTCCTCTTTTCTCATAGTGGGGACAATTACACGCTTGATCTGCTTTGTAGGCAAGCCAATCAGTCACTTACACTTACCTCATACTTGTGGATTTCATTTGAGTTCTGTATTTCTGCCAGCCGGACTTTCTCCTTCAGTTCCTCAATGTTTCTATTCACCGTCACCGTTTCCAGTTTTTCCAGGTCCACAACTCGTCCAAATTTCTGCATCATCATTTTATTACATTTTTCGTTCATTTCTCCAATGCGATGTTCAAAGACTTTGCGATCCTTGATCAGCTGAACGTGTTTCTTTTTGGCTTCTCTGCAGAATAGGCCACATATTTGTGTTAAATTAGTGATATAAATAAGACCATTTTTGAAGGAAGTAAGTAAACTCTATTTTTCATGGCTGAACAAATACAAATGTTTGCAGAGACTACTAGTCGCCGATAAAAAAATAAAATAAATATACATTAGATAGTTAACTAAAAACACATTGTGCCTTGAAATTAAAAAAAAAAAGTCGAATTAAACTATATATCTGCTGTCAACAACAGCCAGTTTTGTGACAAATTAAAATAATTGCATGATTACTTAAAGGTCCAGAATTGGGAAACAATTATGTACTGTTACAAACGGAACATTAATTTTGCATTTTACACCTTGCCATGTGTTCACAAGTTCTTTAAAACGTGCCAGACTCACTGCTGTCCGACACTCTGTCGGCAGGTCATTCCAGGTCATTCCAAATTTTGGGTGCCAGGCACCGTAGGGAATGTCTGCCAAAGAAATGGGTGTTGGATGATGGGTACTCTAGGGTAAGGTTATCCTTGCTTTGGAGATTGTAGAGGAGGGTATTTCCCCCACACTTAGGGTTGTGAACTTTTGAAAAATGTTCCTCAAAACAGTGCTTTGCAGTGGTGGATGATGCGACACAAATGATGACTTAGCAAGGAAAATAAACAGATCCTGCTGAACTGAGTCTTGTGGCTTGTGTCTTATATACCTTGTTGGGTGGTTTAATGGACCCTACGATTGGTGGTTTGTGGAGTTCGTTATACCATCATAGGTTCTGCTTAACTTGATTGGTAGTTAGATGAAAAGGTTCTCATTGGCTCCTTGTGTACTTCTTTATGATGACTGTTTAAACACATGGATACAGGGTAATTTTGTATAATAGTATATCAGGCTCAAGGAAGTTCACAATGGGAACAACATGGGGTTCACCCAAACCTAAGGCTGCACACACAACTGGAATTAAATTAGAATTGCAACACCATCAAGCACGTTCATACTGGTCACATGTCATCCAACGAGCAATTTCCAGTTAAAAACATGTTGCAATAATCCATGTAAAACAGACGTCATTGGGTGAAATAACGTGCACTTACTTTTGCTGTTTCTTTTGCATGGATTTCTCTTGTTCCAACTCCTTGATTCGATGCTGTAGGCGTACGACCGTGTGAGCTTCAAACACCAACGCCTGCGACAAGTCCTGCGGCAGAACCCCGTTGTTCATGTACTGGATCTGATGCAACTTGTGGGTCACCACAATGTCCAACTCATTCAACTTCTGCTGCTTCTCAAGCTGGAGAACAGAAGAAACCATGTTATAATGATAGCTCAGGGAGGTAAACTGCCTGTGACACCACTTCCTGTTGAACTAAAAATAGTCAATAGCATGTGACACCACTTCCAGTCAACAACCAGTAGGCAATCGGTGAGGCTGGATTTGTATACTTGTACCTACCAGGTGGCATCACCAATAAGGAGCTAGATGCTGAGCATAAGTTACCAGTGGTGCCATCTGTAAGGCACATCTTCCATCACACCCTTTCAGGGATAATCGTGACAAAAGTTGAGCTCATCTGGATTATTACCATGTTGATTTCACATTCAAACTCCTCATAAAATATCTCCTGAATTCAGTCAAGAAGAAAGCTGCAGACTCAGTGCATAACTTGCAGCTGACAGGGCTATGTTATCTGCTGTAAACCTTTCCTCCTTGAATTAAGACGGAGTCAACAGCTTTCCTTGGCATGGGTTGGGCTCTTTATGTCCAACCCATGCCAAGGAAAGCTGTTGACCTAGGGCATATGATCTTGATAAATTTCATCTACCATTCTCAGTCAAACTGTTTTTCTATACTGTTGAATTTAGCTGAAAACACTGAAGCAGATGGCGTTTGACCAGTCACCGGTTTTGGCCAGTTTAGGGGGTAAAGGGTTAAAAGCATGACGGATGACTTGACAGATGCTGGCACTGACATCATTTGAAGAATTTATCCTTGAGCTTCATGGGTTAAAAAATTGCATAACTAGTAATTACCATTACTTCAAAATTTATTGGTGATATCAGTGTATTGTTCCCACTCATCTGCTTTTTCTTGTGAATGAAGAATTAGAGTGGTAAAATTGCTTTTCCATAGGAATCCAGGGTTTGCTTTTCCATCAGCTGTCAATGTAAGCTTCCGTGATCATTGCCAATCAATTTGAAGAACTTTCGAAAAACACCTAGGAATACCTTCGTTCATGTGAATCATGTGTCCCTTCCTATTCTAATAAACAAAACACAGTATGACTTTTTTCAACTTGCACTGATCTCAGCTGCTGTATCCTGGACATCACTTTTTTTGATGTTCTAACTGTGTGCCATAAGGACTTTCCAATTTTTTTCTATTTGTTTTTCTTTTCTTTTTTTTTTTTGGGGGGGGGGGGGGTTCGGGGGAGGGGTTGTCACCCTTTTGTCCATCATTACAATTAACTTATAAACTGTTTTAGACAAATCTAAATCTTGGATATTTTTGCATGGTATTGAAGCATGATAATGATTACAAAGAATGTCCTGTTCATTAAAAAGCACCGGTGATATTAAATCTACTCAACTATGATTCTTTTCTGAACATCAATATATTACAATAAGATGTATGTGTTCACTTGTGTGGAAGTGGATGACAAGATTATTGGTCGCTGTCGACTCTTGTATGTACACTTGGGCATACGGTAGACTTTGACAAATTACACTCTGCCATTATTGATGGGGAGTCTTCCTTCCCCCCTGCTAAAGGCCCATTGGGCCAAACATGTTGGGGGCGGGGGGGGGGGGGCTCCCCTTTAATTTTCTGCAAAATCTCAGCATTGTCTGGTCTTGTTGGTTTGCGCTTTTTGAGTTTTCTTTATTATCAATGGGTGCTATAAACTTTCTGAAAGTCTTGATGTCAGTTCACCTGAGGATAGGTACTAGAATGGGGACATCTTCCCATCCCTGGTTTTACTATGGGCATGGAAACACACATAATGTCATATTTACCACATTTACCTTCATTATCAACACATGATTTTGTAATAGTGGAAATTGTCTTAATTCTGCTCTTTTCTCATTTTTGCTTATTTCCCTGCTGGCACAAAACCATGAAAATTAAAACACAGTGCAATAGTATTTACCATTGTTTAAATAGAAATTATGTCCAAAATAGTGAAATAAACACTACAGTCAAATGTCAAAAATACAAAAACCATAAAAATGTATTAAACATGTGAAAAAAAAAAGAAGCAATTTAAGCTGAAGTATTTCTTCTTCCATGTTTAGCAAATACAAAGGAATGTTTTCTTATGACATTCCAGTGGTGGTCCCCCTCTTATTAGACCACCCCAAGTGCACCAGAAATCTGGTCTTATAAGAGGGGTAGCCTCTCTTAGGGAGGAAAATATAACAAAAATTATACCCTGCTTGATGCATGGGGAGGTGGCCTCTGTAGAGGGGATGGCCTCTGTAGAGGGGTGGCCTCTCATCAGGTGGCATCATAAGAGGGAGACCACTGTATTCGTCGTCTTAGAAAATATGTTATATACAAGGATATTATGCCAGATAAATGAGCACTACCAAAAGAAAAACAAAAGAGAAACACTTTATTCCTTCAAAATAAATGTGGATAGGAAAACCTCTCATGTATATTATCAAGCGTTATAGTGATCAGCTTCAACTGTACCTGGAAGGCTTCCAGCTCATTCTCCGCAGTCTTGAGAGCAGAATCAATGATCTTGGCTTTCTTTTGCAAACCTTCAAGTTCTTTCTTCAAAGTTTCACTCATCTTTCTCTCTTCGGCCAATGCTTCCTCTATGTCCAGACGTTTTTCCCGCAGAGCACAAGTATTGTCATACAAGTTCTGGTCACACTGTGGAGGACAAATGTCCAGATCGTAACCCCCGGCCTCGGAGTCGGATTCCTCGTCACTTTCTGACCAATCAGACTCATCATCACTATCCTCATCACTCTCGTCACCCGAACCTGAAACAGCAAGAAACATAGAGCATGCTAAGGTGGTGGAATGCCTTGATTTTAGTACTGCCCTGAAAACAATTTTTTTCATTGCATTTTATGTCAAGGATAGCATAAAATATGAATAAATATTTGTTGGCTTTGTCTGTCATATGAAAATCCCATGTGAGGCACTCTGTAAGCCAAACCAAAGAATTGTAATAGTATTGAAAGCATATAAGTTCTATTTCTGACATTTGAAATGGTCAGTACTTAGAGAACTTGAAAATGTACGCTCTCAAATGGATAATTTAAAAAAGTCATGATACTATGGCCTTTTCAGTTGAGTGCACGCAGACAGGGTTTGTCAATAGATGACCACACCTCTCCTTTGCATTACAAATTTGTTTATCAACCACCAAATCAGTCTTATGTCCTGGTTTAGACAACATGAACCCCACTTTCAAGGCAAAAAAAATATCTTTTGCAAAGATTTCAAATAGGTTATCTGTTAACTCTTCCAGTGCTAATCACAACAAAAAGTTACACTTATTCATATTATTACCATGATTCCAGATTCTAATTTGCTTTGAAAACACCTTCCACTCCACTACTGTATTACTATACCTATCATGCAGCAGAAAAAAAAAATGACAAGGTCAACAATTTTCCTGAGTGCACTTTGGATGCATTGCACCAAAAGCAAGCTGAAGAAAGCTCTGGACTCAGTCTACAATAAACCAGAGAAAGAGTTAACTCTGTCAGTGCCAACTGTGACTAGAGTCAAGCCACGTCAAAGGAAATGCTCTAAATTATGATAAGGATGCTAGATTTGTGTTCCTTGTAAAGAGACCTTTCATTCAGGTACAATTACCAGCATCTCTGAAGTTAACATTGAAAATTGTAGTCCAGGTCAACAGCTTTCCTCGACTTGCTTTGTGTGGATTAGGAAAGTTGTTCACTCAGTCCAAAATGTGGCACTGAAAGAGCTAAGAAACAGATTCAAAACATTTTACTGCATGGAAGCATGCACAAACTGAACTTTGCCCAAATTTATCTTGACAAATTTAAAGGAATGGGATCCAAACTTCCACAATAGGGTCATCAGCATGACAAAATTCCTTGCTTTCTCATGTATTTACCCCAAAGTCAAATTCACAGCTTAACCACCAAGGTCCAATGCTACAAACAGAAAGCCACAAATTCATAGCATGGGACAATCAAAGTAGTTAAAAAATATAGAATGTTTACATTGAATTTTATGTCTACACACCTTCTCCTTCTGTTGTCTTTTTCTTTGATCGCTTGATCTTTTTCTTGAATACTTTTGTCAGGTAATCAGCAAACTTATTGTTGTCCCCGAGGGAAGCCAGGAATGTAGCGTTGAGTGCTTTGTCTCTCTCCTGCAACTTCTCAATATCCTTACGTTTGCCTTCTATCTTCTGTTGTATTTCAATAACCTGTAAACATGAACATGAACATGAATTGAAGCAAACCAAATTTTTTTTTTTTTTCATACCTTCAAGTCTATACAGTATACAGGTATGTGTATAGCTTGTATCTGCTGACTTCTAGTAACTTCTAGAGAAATTCTGTGTGATTCCTGCCAATTTTCATAATTTTTGCTTTACTAGGCCGATGTTGCATATAAAAAAGTCACTGCAACTGTAATTACGTCTATATATGCAGTGCATTTTTACTTATAATAGGTTACCATGGTAGCATTTGCCCAAATAGATGGTTGTCATTGCAACCATGTTTTTTTTAAAAAGAGCCTTCTTTTGATTAGAAATATATAAATGTTACCAATTAAAATCCTCTGCAAGTGGTATTATCTAATTCCTATCCCAAACATCTAATTAGCAATTTTTCCCAAAACTTCAGCAACATTTGATCTTTTGCATGTTTTAATAACTAAAACATGCACGACATAGATTCTCTTGGTTGTCATGGCAACCAGACTGCATGTCCACATATACGGGGACCGTGATGGCAATGTACACTGACAGGAGCCCATGTATTCATGGACCATGTGATAAAAGTGTTGAGCATGTCAAGCCTTACTTAATGCTGAGGCCACTACAGCACCACCTGTCAGACAATTGAAAAAAAAAAAAAAATAATATATAAATAAAAGGACTAAGTATTGCCCTCTTAGCATGGCATAAATCAGCAATTTGAAGTCTTTGCTCCATGACAAGCCTTCAGTGACTGGTGCCTGACATATTGTTTGTCAAGTTTGATATTTTGTGCCTCATCAATATTTATTGGTACTTTTTGTTTCAAAAGTACTGTGGATTTGAAGCCCCCCCCCCCCCCCCCGAACCCTTCTTTTCCCCTTTCTTTTCTCCCCTCCCTTACTTATCCTCCAACATGTGATCTATATCACGCGTGATTGAGATAACCACTGATCCCTCTTGGTGAGGACCAGTGGCAGTACTAGTGTACTGGGTGACGTAATTTGGGATTCCACCGACAATCCTTTACGTCATAGTACGTTTCCTATGACATTACGTACGGAAACGTGATGCGTTTCTGGCCACCAGTATTTTCAGTTCCTGATGAGACCAGAAATGGGCGAAATGCATCAAATTAATATCTCATACTTTCTACTGAAAAAACAATTTCAGTTCAGGCTCCCAATCCGTTAGGCCCTTGCCTGGTTTTCATATTACTGTGGATTTGAATTATAACTCCTATACTTTACTAACCATGTTCATGTAGAATCCTTTCAAAGTTGTGAAGAATTCTTTCAGTACATTTTGAGGTAGCATGTTGTTGCCACAGCAACCATTTTTTTAATTTCCTATTTTTGCAAGAAAATGTACACTATAGACTGTTTTAAATGCATGTGTATTGTGCCAATATTACATTATTTTGGACTACAGTTTTTATGTACAGTGGTACCTGCTGTATGCAACCACTGCCGTGAGCAGCCGTGTTGCTTTTTGTGGTCACTAGGCTCAACCATAGGAGTCAATTTCTTTGTAAAAATTACCTGTGGTGACAGGTCACCTGCTGTATGTGGCCACTTTTTCTTGGCAGAAGGGGTGGCCAAATACAGCAGGTACCACTGTATATAGTTAATGGTATGAGCATGAGTCTGTATATACGTGAACCCCAATGTGACAGTAATGCAGTTGTTTATCTTGAATTTTAAGATTTAACTCCCCATCAAATTCATTCATCTGTCAAATCTTGTGTGCAGCAGAATTTCGTTTGCATGTATCTCCACGATAAGAACTTTTTGTTAAGGAGAATTACCAGACCCAAAACCTTCAGCGTGCAGTACGGTAACCAGGGTAACCCCAGCAACAAACCTTTGCTTGCATGTCCAGTTTTTCTTGTTGTTTAGTCTCCACCTTTGCAGCCAGTACATTCTCACTCTTCTCAAAGTCCTTCAGCAGAACCAGTTCTTCAAACAGGGTCACATGCCTGTACACAAGCGGGTATCAAAGATGGCGTAACATAACAACACAGGCACAGTAAAAATGTTCAGCTGATCCATTATGCTTAATACCTGATGAAAATAATATTGGTATCATTATATACCTGAGCCATGCCCTGGGGGCATGAATGTCTCGCCAGCGTAATTCAAGCCACTTCTAAGTTTTTCTATAATGCTCATTCAAACATGATGTAACCAATGAAGTGTGACAGTGATGGTACAATCTGTAGTGACCATCACTATAAATCATTTACCCAAGTATGAAATCCCCACCCACTGTAGTTAGTGAAATAATGCCACTCTGAAGTTTTTTGTTGATGGACGGACCGACGGACGCAAAGTGACTGCTTAGTCTCGCCAACAGCTTATGCTGGCCAGACAATAAATGCATGTGAAGGAAAAAATTCCACTCAATGATGTTATGCTTCAGCAAATAATGTTTAATCCTTGCTTTCACAATGGAACAGCAGATGTACAAAGGAACTTTCAAATTGTACTTGAATTATGAAATTGCAATGAAGTTACTTGGAGGTTTGCTGTCTCATTGATAGACTTTTTGTTACAGCCTGTGAGACAAGGAAAAATAACATGGCATAAAGTTATTATACTAAATGACTGGTCTCAAGCCATATGTAAATACGTGTGGCATTTCATCTTAAGTTATGCTCCCAGAATTTGTGTGTGATTTTGTACTGCATATGAAAAAAGCATTCGCTTTTGCAAAAAGTAATATATATGTAACATTGGAAGAAAAAAGGCACATGTGAAAAAAAAGTGACAAAGGCATATAATATATAATCAATATCTGTACATATATTATTGTGAATACATACATTTCTGAAACAAACATACTGGGCAGACTAACATGGCCAGTGACGAAAATCCTTTCAATTTATTTCACAGAACACAAACTCTGATTGTTTGTTCTAAATAAACTAATTTTTTTTTCAGTAAAATGTCCAACGGAATCAAGCATTTAGTTTGTGTCATGGAATCTGTCCCAGGAACCATAGAGCCATTAAAAACAGCTCTGCTTCAATCAAATGTGGGCACACAACAACCGTGTCATGCCTGGATGACTTAAGAGCCATTAAAAACAGCTCTGCTTTAATCAGATGTGGGCACACAACAACCGTGTCATGCCTCTGGGATGACTTACCACACTACTCATGGTTACAAACTTAATATTACAGCCTAAGTCAAGATGTTTACATGCAACAAGGCTAACTTAGAAGTTCCCTGGTGATGGCTGCTCCTGGTGGCTCAAGTACCACAGCCCAGGAATGAACTTCTCTGCACTTACTGACCCCTTCATGCTATGACAATTCTGTAGAATGTGCCTGATTCTTTAGCTTCATATATATTTTATATGTCCTTGCCCCCACTCACAAGCCTGATGGTCTGATTGGCAGGCAATATACATATTATAGATTATGATGGCCAATCTATTAAAAAAAAAAGGGGCAAGATTAGTAGCTGGTGCATATTTTGAACCAACCTGAGGTCGGCATTCTTCATCTCAAAGTCCATCCTGAACTTTTCGTGTCTCAGGCACCGCAGCTCACCATCAAAGTTGTTGAGCAAGTCCTTGATCTTCATCAGGAGACTGTCTCGCTCATACAGCAGTCTAAAATATATCAACGTCATGTGTGTCATGATGCAAGGGACCATTCATTAACTCTTTCACTTTTAATCACAACAAAAGTAGTGTTCTTTTGAATTATTAAAATGATTCCATATTCTAATTCAAGGAGTTGAAGGTATAAAATCACAATGTAAAACATTAAAAAAGAAAAAGAAAGAAAGAAACTAGCAAACATCACATGTGGACAGTGAAATGTGAAATTTATAAGAGCACCTTAAGTACATGTTGATCATTCACAGTACAGTGAAACCGGCCTATACCAAACGCCCTTGGGATAGGACAATAGTGTTCGGTACAGAGAGGTGTTCAGTATTGGGAATTTTGCTTATGATGAAAATATACAATTGGGACCAAGAAAACGTGTTCAATATAAGCAGGTGTTGGGTATATGTAGGTGTTCGATAAGGGACGTTACACTTTATTTCACCTCCTACATTTATACTGTCATTGTGCCTTTAGAGTCAGACAATGACTTATGTCCGCTTTCCAAACTTCTGGGCAAAAAGTACATGATATTGAACTAGATTTACTCAGTATAAATATCCACAATTCAGACTAAAATTCTATCTATGGTGTCTGTTTCAGACATATTAAAAGCTATTTCTGATCCTGTATTCATTACAGTTTGCTCATAAAATGTCCAGAGAATAGCAAATTCTTGCAGGTACAAGTGCCACTTTCTTTGTGATCTGCCATTCAGCTGTCTGAGTATATCAACTGAGCAGCACTACACAAAATGGCACGGTCTACAAAGTCTCACCTGATGTGCTCCTGTTTCTGTAGCTCCTTCTCCATCTCTGTCAGTTCTTCTCCGTCTAAGGTCCATTCTGGTCCCACAGTCGTCACAGAGAGGTTTGTTTCCTGTTTGGTGACCACAGAGGGCGCTGACACGGTCGGTGTTGGGGACAACTGCATCATTGAAGAAAGAATGCTGTACTTATAGCTTGGAAACTATCAGAGTTGTAACATGTTCAGCATGAAATGCATCTTTCACTGTTAACCAAGATCACTTTGAACACATTTGTGATTAGAACTAAATTTGACAACAACTACTCTTTTGTAAGATTTATTTAGTACTTGTAATTCAAATTTGGATGTCAAATGCGTAATACAGGAAACTAACCATCCAAACTTAGGTGCCTACAGATATGTAGAGTGCTTTTTTCTTTTCGGTACATTTATTGTTTTACCCATTTTCTACTAAAATCATCCTCAATTTCCTGCACATATCAATAATTATCCACATCTATGTTTTATATTAAATTTCCAGTAAACATAACCTTCATGAAACTGCTTTGTATAACGACATTTCATTGAAGTAGCAGCGTGCATACAATTACACAGAATATGATAGTCCAGGTCAACAGCTTTCCTCTGAGTGCTTTGGGCACATTGCAGCCAAAAAACAATGAAGAAAGCTGTTGACTGGGTGACAAATGTGGCACTGAAAGAGTTATATCAGTATCATTCCAACCAGGAAACTAAGGGTCAACTGTTTTGTGTGTGTCTTTCCGCTCCGTTTTTCAATACAAGCACAGTAACGGATGTATAAAGGACAGATTTTCTTAAGGACTGTCTGAGACGAGAAGTTTTTGTTGAGGAGTGCCTCAGTGAAGTATATTTTAATTGGGACACATGAAAATTTAAGAGGCCAACAGAGGTTGTAGTTGGACTTAAACAGATTTGTTAAAATTTGTTTAATAGACAGGTAATGAAAAATCTTATTGCTAAACCCTGATTGTAATATCATAGCATAGACTGATCACAGCTGCCAAAGCTGGCCTTAGCTAGTTACAGTTTCTGCCACTAGGGCTCCCCCATTGTTACTAGTATCACAATGGAAGTTGCTAAGCAACACAACACTCCACCACTAGGTGGCACTGCAGAACAATAACAACATGGCAGCCGTGACTACAGATGTATCTGTGCTAATGTAAACATATACAAGTTCACCATGTAAAACCCAATCCATGTGTTGTCAATATATTATATGGTAGCAGCAGTGAGTTCAACAAACCCAGGGTGCCTGGTGCATTTGAAGTGAAGGGCAAATTCAGAAGACAGGAAGTGAGTAATCATGTCAGATTCACTGTGTAGTGCCAAGAATGGACTGCTCAAACCCAAATCAGTCCAGTGCCATCAAAATGTTCAAGCAAGGATGTGAGCTGTATTTTGCAGTCAAAGATATTGGAAAAGATAAGCAAGTGGACCACATTCTGCTGTTTATTGGAGAGCAGGGGTTGAAAATGTATAACTCATGGGATCTCAGTGCTGTCGACAAGAAAGACCCCGTGAAGATATGGAAATGTTTTGAAACCGAGCCTGAGTCAAAAGCAAATTTTAGAGTGGCACGCCTGTACCTGCAAAGGCATAGACAGAAGGATGATGAAAACATTGATGATTACATATCCAGGTGCAAGTTACAAGCTCTACAGTGTGAGTTTAGAGATGATCATGAACTAAAAGACAGAATTATAGAGCAAATGATAGCTGGAACAAAATATTAAAAGCTACAAAAAGAACTGTTGACCAAAGACAAAACTTTAACCCTGGAACAGGCTCTTGACTCAGGTAGATCTCATGAAGCATCCATTGAAAACATGAAACAGATGACAAATGTGAATACACAGAGCACAAGTATAAATGCTTTCAGGAAAATGCACAAAAGTCAACAGATGACCCAATTTGTTTCAATTGTGGGACTAGGCAATAGCTAAAGCCAAGGGAAGTGTGTCCAGCCTATGGAACTGTCTGCCGAGCATGTGGGAAGCCAAACCACTGGAAAAAAGTCTGCAAATCTGTGACAAACAGAGGTAGAGGCCAAGCCAAGTCAGGCACAGGATTCTATGGCAAATCAAAAAGTCAGTGGCGCCCAAACCAGGTCAGAATGCCAATGTACACTGGATAGATGGAGACTATAGTGATAGTGACCATGTAGCAGGACAGTTCAGTGACATGACAGTTAACCAGATCACAGTCTCAAGTATAAGCAACATGAGGTCAGACACTACAGATGAAGCTTATATATATATAAAGGCCAAGCTGCAAGAAAAACAAACTATCGTGGATATCACAATGAAAGTTGACACAGGTGCGCAGGGCAATACACTGCCAATCAGGATGTACTGCCAAATGTATCCAGAAAATGTGGATAGTGCAGGAAACCCAAAGAATGGAACAGTGAAAAAGAAGGACACAATGTTGTCAGCCTACAATGGAACCATAATACATCATTATGGTGCTATTGAACTCCCATGTAAGTTCAATGAATCACAGTGGATGCAAACTGAATCTTACCTAGTAGACTCAAAAGGACCAGTGATACTAGGACTGTCAAGCTCATGTGATCTAAAATTAGTGACTCTACATTGTATTTTCAACAGCAAACAATGTCAAGGACAGGAACCTGTTAAACTCAACTGAAGATCTAAAGCGAATGTACCCCAATCAGTTCGACAAGATCGGAAACTTTCCAGGCACATATCATATAGTGGTAAAGCCAGATGTACAACCAGTCATACATGCACCTCGCAAGTTCTCCATCTACTTGAAAGACCAGCTCAAGGCTGAGTTGGACGAAATGGAAAAACAAGAGGTCATATGTCGCGTTACAGAACCAACAGACTGGGTTAGCAGTGTGGTTGTATCCAGGAAGCTTAAAGATAATGGAAAGTTGCAGATCTGTTTGGATCCAAAAGATCTAAACAAGGCTATCAAGCATAGTCATCACAAAACTCCAACATTGGAAGAAATAACCCACAAACTTGTAGGGGCAAAGCACTTCAGCAAAATGGACGCTAAGAATGGATATTGGTCCATAAAGTTAGATGACAAAAGCTCAACACTTACTACATTTAACACACCATTTGGACGATATTGCAACAGGAGATTACCTTTTGGGCTAGTTATCTCACAGGATCTGATCCAGGCCAAAATGGACATGGAAAAATGTAAACTGAGGGCAAAAGACCGTGTCTATTGGATCAACATGAATAAAGATATTGAGTTCATTGTAAGAAATTGCCCTACTTGTCAAGAATGTCAAAAGACACAGCCTAAAGAGACATTAAAACCCCATGAAATAACTACTGGCCCATGGTAGATTGTGGGAGCAGATATTTTTCACTTTGAGTCAAATGATTATCTTATCATAGCTGACTATTATTCTAAGTTGCCCTACATCAGGAAAATGCCATCACAGACGACCATGGCCAGTCAGGCAGTAGTCAATGCAACTAAAGAAATATTCTCTCAGCAAGGTAAACCTGATCGAATTATAAGTGACAATACAGGACAGTATGACGGTCAGTGTTACAAACAGTTTACAGAAGCATGGGGGATAGACCATGTGACAAGCTCTCCGCATTATCCTCAATCAAACGGTTTCATAGAGAGGATGATACAAACAATAAAAAACACGTTCAAGAAAGCCACAGAGAGTAAATCTGATGTACATAATGCACTCTTGTGCCTGAGAGCACCTCCTACTGATCACATTTTTTTCCAATTTTCCTTTGATATGAATATTGCAAACTTTTTGCTATTCAAAATTTGGGACTTTACACAGCTAGGGAAAAGGACATAACTTAACTTCATCGAGTTGAAATGCACAGGTAATTTTGTATTACAGCAGCAACACAAGGACTGATAATTCTTTATTAAAGACTATCTCAATATTATGCTACAAGGGAACTGTTTTCTGGAAGGAAAGTGGGATGTAATATCATAGCATAGACTGATCACAGCTTCCAAAGCTGGCCTTAGCTAGTAACAGTTTCTGCCACTAGGGCTCCCCCATTGTTAGTAGTATCACAATGGAAGTTGCTAGGCAACACAGCACTCCACCACTAGGTGGCACTGCAGAACAATAACAACATGGCCGCCGTGACTACAGATGTATCTGTGCTAATGTAAACAATACCAGTGTACCATGTAAAACCCAATCCTAGTGTTGTCAACATATTATACTGATCAAACACAAAAAACACGTAAAATATTGACAAACTGTCTTAAGTGGTCACAGAAGAAAAGGGGTCAATGTATTCCCTCAGAGGAGGCAATCACAAAACACAAGAAAATTTTCAATTTTTTCATTTTTTTCATGCAGGAGGCATTTGAGTGACTCCTTATCTATAAATATAACCACCAACATCCTTTGTCAACAACTAGGGAAACTTTTTTGGTTGCATGGGGGAAATTTCATTTTTAACAAAGTAAAGCAATGCAAGTAAAAAACGGGAATTCACTGAGGAAAATGTCCAAGCAGCATGACAAAAAAATTCACAGACTCACACAAAGATGACAAAGACCTGACCATGTTGATGGGTACCCTCTAACTCTTGCAGTGTTTGGTTCTGCACTGAGTTATATCAGCTTCTCTTGATGCGCTTTGGCTGCAATGCCCCCCGAAGTGTCCCAAGGAAGGCTATTTATCTCCATCCATTTTATCTTCTCTGCTACAGTGGTTATGCAAGGGGCTGAGCGAAACCCCACTTTAGAAGGAATATTAATCTGGTACCACTATCGATTATGCCAATTCAAAGCAGGTCAATTTTGGTCAAAATTGGCAAAAAAAAAAAAAAAAAAAAAAAAAAGTCACTGGAGGTGGCTAGCAACTCATGCCTAGTTGTGCCTACCTTAGTTGGTACAGGGGCTGGGGCAGCCCCGCCACCCCCTCCGAAGCCACCACCAAAACCGCCCTCATCTGCAGCGTCATCGCCTTTGGTGAGCTGTGCTGCTTTGCGTTGCGCCACCTGTTGTTTGAACTGTAGCAACGTCTCTCTGGTGTACTCGTACCGCCTATAAAATGAAAAAAAAATAAATAAAACAAACTAAAATTTAAAAAACAACCAGCTCCAGTGAAAGACTACACATCTTTTTAAAGATAAAACTGCTGTACTGCTTCAAACAATGTACCAATGGATTTGGTTCATCCATTAACTTGTGATAAGTAGGCATACTGGCAATGTGTTGTGTACTTTGGCCCACCTGAAAATCATATCAGGTCCCGTGACACAACAGTTACAACCCCAGCTATCATGTCATAGATTTGGCTGGACATTTTCCAATTGAAATTGTACTTACTTTTCTGGTAGTTCCTCTGGGTACATACGAGGTACCTCAGGTATTGGCTTAGCCTGGTCTGCTCCCAGTTTGGCTTGAACTTGCCCAACCTTAGCCACCAGATCACGGATTTCATCAATGATACGAATCTTTTTGTCTCGCAAGGACAGCAACCTCTGATTGAAATCAAACTTCTTCTGGTGAATCTGTAAAAAAAGGGAACGAATCATGAAGTTTTGGTTTTAAAACTTTCATTTATGTGGATCCGACTACACTTGGCCAGTGTTTGGTGCAACTGTCAACAGCGTTGTCCTGAGCTAATATAGTGGAATCTCCCTATTGGGTCCACCAAAGCAATAATCATTGTGGTTTTAGTAGAGGAGTGGTTTTAATAGGGGAATAAATTGATCAAGAATGAACAGAAATGGGACTGTAAATTGGTGGTCTTCGTATAGAAATATTTCTTTGCAGATGTGGCCTTAATTAGGAGATTCTACTGTGTGTCTTTATACAATTGATATTTTTTTGTCGAATAGATAAAATCACACCCCATGAATTGCTGTATATTTGAGGCATTTTCATGCTTAAATATGTGAATCCACATTTCGTAGAAACTTCTGGAATCATCAGTTTCGTCATTATTTCCAGCTTAAAACAAGTCATCACTATGTGAAATGTTTGCATTTCAACATGCAAGGACCTGTCCTTTTGAACATATTCCACAACTTGTATTTTTCGAAGGGCTGGATTGCAAATATGTAATCTATCAAATTTATCAACTTACTCTTTCAGTGCCACATTTTGGACTGAGTCAACAGCTTTCCTTGGTGCACTTTGCGTGCATTGCACCCAAAGCATGCCAAGGAAAGCTGTTGAACCACGCTATTATATTCTATGCAACTACAGGCATGCTGCTACTTGTATGAAAAGTCTTTTTACAAGGAATATGAATCTGGTACCCGTATTATAATTCATAGCAGTTTGTTTTACGGGGATGAGGATAGTTTGAGTGCATTTTGGCTACCCCCAAGAGCAAACTGGCAACCTAATACATGTATGCCCTACCCCGAAGATTTTAACAGTTTGGCAGCAGTTAGACCAAGCTAAGAACATTTTATTTTGTTGAAGGAAAGCAATTTTGGCTGAAAGTTGCCAAATTATGGCAACCAATTCTCATCCCTGGTTTTAAGCAGTTTAACTTTAGCCGCAGTTGTCACTGAAGAGTTAAAAACAAAAGAAAAATGTAGATGTGCAAAAATAAGAGCGCAGCTTGTACATAATTGTAGGATAAGGATATAAAGTATTGAAAGTCTTTGTTCTTTATGAGCATCACACTAACAAGACAAGAAACATTTCTCCTACAGACTTTCACAGAGGAATGTCTCACTGGATCAAATGGATCTTCATAACTAAAAGGAGCATGACCAGCAGCTGGACCATGACTGGCCATAAAATGCAAAAAAAAACAGAATTTATCCCTTTCATCCTGGATCTTGAGTGGAGGTGCCCCGCTACCCAAGGCTATGTCCACTGAATGATGCACTGATTGAACTCCTCTATATCTTCATGTTCATATTGTTATTTGTTGATAACGAAAGAAGGCAAAATCACTTTGGCATATGACGCTGTGTGTCCAGTCAGTTTTGGGGCCAGTTTAAGGGTGACTGGTGTTAATAGGTCTGGGTTTTGTCAGGAGATGGATATGCTGCAGTTCTTTAAAGGGGCAGGATTTTCTCCAGGAAAAATTACAGCTTGATTTTTTTTGTCTGTGTTTTGGCGGTTGAGATGTATATTATACATGTACTAAAAAAGCAAAAGACAAAGTTTAAGATTAATATAAATAACTGATTCCATACCAGATCTTTCAAGATGAGAAGTCTGGCTCTGGCTTTTTCTGTGTTCATCCTCATGTGGTCGGGCACCACGTAGTCATCAGCACTCTTCAGCTTGTAGTCCCCCATGTTTTCTTGGGCCTCCTTGATGGCTGCCACGTCAGCTGGATCCTCATAGTCATCATCTGGCTTGCCCCCGTAAAGCTCATTCCACTGCAGGAGAAAATGGTCATATGACAAATGTAAACTGTTTTGTAAATATGGCACATGTTTGCCTTGTTGTGACACACACTGTGCTCTTATGGTGTGGGATTTCTTCTCATTCAGGATACATTGCACATACATGTATAAAACTGTCTAATTTCTGCCTTTTCCCTTAAAAGTACTCTCTTTCTTTCTCTCTTCCTCCCTTCTTTCTTTGATTCATTTATCAATCACATTCAACCACTTCTTAGTGCAACTCTTATGTGTTATTACCTTTTCTGCGTGTCACTTCTGGATAACATAGAAGACAGGACAATCATATTTCAATATTTTGATGATCTTGTCTTTTTCCTTTTTTTTTTTTTAAGTGCAAAATTACATGAGTTAAAAACAAAAATCTTACAATCATGCTATTCCAATGGACAATGCAGGATGTACTTAAAGTCTTTTTTTTTTTTTTACTTATTAATAGAGTAACATTTGAAGGTACATGTACATGATTTTTTTTTTTTTCAAATCTTGAAATTTAATGAGTCAGTTCATATATCTGCTGTCAGAGAAAAATCTATGTCCTCAAATTGGTCAAAGTTGAGCTCAGCTACATGTATGTGCAGATTCTCCTAGGGTGTCATCTATACCATGTATACCAATTTAACATACCACAGTTATTCTCCAAGGTATGGATTGCAGATATCAAGTCAATAAAAGACAACATCAGGGCCCTTTCTGGTGGCAAAACCACTAAATATGTATCTTCAATAATTTTCTGTTTTTTCAGTAAATCTATATCTTCATTCTTGTGAGATTTTGTCACATTTGCGTACATCAGGTGCACATGTTGGAATAGTGTTAGATTTATGGTGGTACTTTACTTATTGGTATGTAAGTCATTTTGCCACAATTGAGATTGGTTATTTTGTCCCACAATGTAATTACATACGTGATTGTCTTCTTTAAAAAAAAAAAAACAAACAAAAAAAAAAAAACAAAAAAAAAAAAAACAAAAAAACAGTTTTCTGCATAATTACTTTTCAAGCACATTCTCAAGAGATTTTCCCCTGATACCACAAATTACTGAGTCAAGGATAAAAATTAAATCAACAGGTGTGATCTTTCAAAACAACTGCTATTTCTGAATGTGTGTGACAACCTTTCTTTGGGAGGGGAGAGAGGGAGGCTTTTGAAACTTTTTTCACACAGATAACAAAGAAGCAAAGAGTAGAGGTATATACATGTACAAATAAACATATGTTTGTTTACATCCCATACCTGGGCTTTTCGGGCCTCCCTTCTTTTCTTCTTCTCCTCCACTTTATTGAGAGCCTTGGTGATTCTCTCCCCCATACTACCCTTCAGTGTAGTCACAATCTTGGCCTGGCTCTCTTCCCGAGAACCCTTGTCCGTTCCTTGACTATCACTCAACTGACTCTGCCCTGGTGGCACAATGCGACATAAAAGGAGGGTAAGATTGCCATAAAAATGAGAAATTCCAGTAATTTAAATACAACATTCGTATATGTCAATATGATGGACTTCGGTTATGGAACAGCTGCTCCTATGTTCTACAGCATTCCAAATTAGGCTGATTGGCTTGTCCAAGCGAAGTCGATTTACTTTCAACCATGTTGCTTTGAAACTTAGTCCAGACTTTTCCACATTTAATAACAATCTAACTCAATGAAAGTAAGCAATAAAATTGGATGAATAAATACATTTTAAAGCGAGACCTTGCTGACAAGTGTCATTTTTTGCCTCGTTTGTAACACTGCCCTATAATGATATACATATTTATCACTATATCTAACTTTTCTTTGAGCTTCCTTTGCTTATCCCAATGATCTATATTAGTAGTCTAAAATTACCATTTATTATATACAGCACACACAATAAAGGTACACCGCTGGTGAAAAAGAAAGACAAATCAAAAGTAGAAACCATCATTACACAGAACTGACAAATAACATAGGTAAATTGGATTACAAGAAAATCCCTGCTATATGTTTACCCCCCACACACACACAGACGTCTTGTAATAATTTCACCGAATTCCTGCATTGTAAAACCATTTCAATTATTTTTTTGTCATCCAATATGTCCAATATCTGTAATACCACATCTATAGGTTCAATCAATAAACTCTGAGTTTGCTCCACATAACGATTTTTTTGGGGGGTGGGGTGGGGGTGGGTGGGTGTGACACAACATTACTCCTCTTGTTCCATGTATGGATCCTTTCAGTGCTCATCACAAGGACAGATGAGCTCATCTGAATTCATTTATTCTACATAATACACGATTCTACATTCAAACACCAACACTCCAGTGTCTGCAAAGTGTAGTCAGATCAACAGCTTAACTTGGTGCACTCTGACTAAAGCACACCTATGAAAACTGTTGACTCAGCCTAAAAGCACTGATGGGGTTACACAACTTTGTAATTAGCTGTGCAGTACACTGACAAGTCTCGTCAGACACACAAGAAGGGATCTTTTGGTTTTGCATAGAGCTCATGTTTCACCATGTACGAATATATTCCTTGTGTTCAAAAGTCAGTAAAAGTACAGTGGCATTAATATTCTGTCTCATAGGTATGTATACAGTGCTCCCTGTCTCAAGAGACCACTCCAATGAGAGACCACCTGCTTGAAAGATCTCCTTTTGAAGATACATGTACGTACTGTGCTTAGTACTTTTCATGTTATTTACTCCTGCAATGAAAGACCACAGTTTGGTCCTCCATAGGGGTGGTCTTTCAAGACAGGTTTCACTGTATAGTGGTCTCCTTCTTATATGGGCCACTCCATGTGCACCAGAAATGTGGCCTCATAAGAGGGCCGACCTTTCCTGGGGGGAAAGGGGGTGGGACGCAATATAATAAAAATATTATTCTTGCTGCATGTAGACATGACTTCTGTCGAGTGGCTGGCCCCTCATGGGGGGAGGAGGAAGAGGAGGTTGTGAGAGACTTGTGAGGAGCCCATTGTCAAGCCTTTGCAGTACGAATACTGAAGTCATACTTTCCACAAATTGGCAGTTGGCTGACAGGTCATGGCTGATCAAGACAACCTACTGATGCAATTCGTCTTTCATTACATTTCCACCTACCCTTGAGTAAATCCCTAGTGGGGTCACGACTGAGGTCATCCTTTGTCAAGTTTGTGGTCCTTCGTCTTTCCAGCTCTGCTTTCAGTTGATAGAAAGAATCGGTGAGTTTGGAGGCCCGGAAGCTGCTGACTTCGTGCGCGGTCAAGAACGCCTTCAGCACAATGCGCTCGCACTCTACCACATCCTTGAACCTGCAAAAGGAGCCCCAAGATGGGAACCTGAGTATAATGGAATTCTTGCTTGTATCAATCAATGTTTGAATCCTGACCTTTTACATTCTAAGATTTCTGACCACTGAGGCACTATCCCCTCCCCACTTTCTCAGGTACTGTCACTTTAAGAATTATGCCTAAACACTATTAATTTCTTCAAGGAAATACACAAAAGAAAAAGTAATTTTTGTGTAACATTTGGCATCTTAACATGTAATGGGAATACATACTACTTATTTTGATTGTTTCTCCATAAAAAAAATCAATGTGCCAGGTGAAAGATTACAACAGTGGGTGTTATGCATTACACACAAGTTATGTCATTCTCTGACCTCACACCTAGTAACAAAACCAAACAGCAACCATCAAAATTTTGTGTTTTCCTTTTAAGCTTTTCACTGAGCACCTGTACTTACGTCCGAATTGCTTATGTAGAGACGTGAATAATTCTACAACAAGTTGATGCTGATTAATCTCATAGTTGTATTACTTGGTTATGCACCAAAAGCTGTGACAGAATTAGGCCTAATTGTTATGATGTGCGACTGACCTCATTTTCAACTTCTCCAAGGCTATTCTCTGCTTCTCCTCTTCCCACGCCATTTCTTTCTTGACAAGTTCAATCTTGTCATGAGTTTGTTTCTCCAGTTCTTTTTTGATGATTGCATCCATTTCAAATTCCTAATACAAAGCAGTCAATAGGAATGTCTTATGTCCTGTTCGAGTCTTACAAATGATGGGATATTGTTAACCTAGTATTAAAAGTAACTGTACCACCATTAAGGGGCTATGGAAACTGACAAATTTTATGAGTTATTCTTACCATGTTTGTCAGAAAATTTTCAGTCTGACAACAAGTTACATTTAAATATTCAAAATAATTTATTCATTTTCAACGTTTCATCATCAGGTGGAATAAAACACTGGTTAAATATTTCTAAGCACATCTGCAGTGGTGATGCACTTACATTTCTATATGGAAAATGTACTTGCATATATTTTCATCAGTATCTTAATTTCAGAATGTCAGAAATTTTATTGAAGATTTACTTTTGATTCAATTTCTCTTCACATAAATTACCAGACACAACAGCAGATAAATATGCTTTATCATCATTATACAACAAGATTAGAGAATTTTCCATTGGCTATTCCAAACAATAAATATTAGTCAAAAACAAGATGGTATCCCTTACTTCTTTCTTTCAGACATTTTACTAAAGATTTAGTTTTGATTTCCTAACTCTTTACATAAATCACCAGACAAAACAGCAGAGAAATATGCTTTATCATTTGACAACAAGATAATAGAATTTTCTATTGGCTGTTCCACACAATAAATATTTGTCAAAAACAAGATGGTATTCCGTACCTTTCTATCTAGCTGTAAGTGGCTTGGCAGCCCTGAATTTTTTTCCAGTAATTTGCGGAACTGCTCCCTCATAGCAGTGATGGAGTCCCTTACGCCCATCTTTTTCTCCTCTGCCAGCCTGATCATCTTGTCATGCTCTGCCTTCTGCTTGGCATCCTCAATGCTGCAGTTTATAAATTCAATTTTGACCAAAATTTACTTTACAGCTTTATGTGAAACGATGTAAAATACATTAAAGTAAATAATGTAAAGTAGCCGTAATGTACAGCCCATGAACATAAAGCACTGCACAGTATTAAACAGAACATGAAGTTACACAAAGTAACATGTTGTGAAGTACAGCAAAGCAACATGAAGTAATGTCAAGTACAGCAGAACAACATGAAGTAATGTCAAGTACAGCTGAACAGCATGAAGTAATGTTAAGTACAGCTAAACAGCATGAAGTAATGTCATGTACATATACAAGTACTGAACATAAAGTCAAGTACAGCATGATCTGACACAAAGTAATGTAAAGCACAGCTAAGTAAGAAAACGTAAAATAATTAACAAAGTACAGCCAAGCAGCATCAGCTGAAGTAACATGCAGTACAGAAAAGCTGCATAGCCTAAGTAAAGTAACGTAATTAAACCAAGTGTTACAAGTTACTTAAAACATATGTTTCAAACATTTTTTTTTTTTCGTCTGAGCATATCAGTCCCCCAGTCACTTTATCTGACCATAAAATTTTTGCAGGGCATGACAGAAGAATCAGTGTGCACAAGTACAAATACAATGAATGTAATTTAAATAGGAAAAAGATCAGCAAAAAAACCCCAGGATTTTGTCAAAGGTTACTATAAAGACAAAAACTTAAATTTTTCCAAGATTAAAGGCAATGAACAAATAAAAAGACGAAGAACTGCGATCACATGATTAAGGGCTGCCTCACCTGTATGCGCTTGGGTCCTCTATGTCATCAATTCGTTTTTCCAACAGGTCTCTCTGTAGCAAAAAGAACCAAAATGTTTAAGGTTTTGGCCATTTAGAATTGAAAAAGATCATGAATTCAAGTAGCTTTGCATCAAGGTTTTGAACTGTTGACACATTAAAAAAAAAAACAAAACAAAAAAACAGAATAACAACTCATTTCCTATGAAAAAGTTTTGACTGGTCAGAGTTTCTTCCAGAGGGTAAATGGGGAAATTTTGTACCCTAAAAATCATCTTCGGGCCCTCAAAAATGTTGTTTCAGACCTCCTCAAATTACAAATCTGTTTTTGGGCAGTGTCCCTGAATCCCCCCTTTTAACAGTTGTAACTTTCTTTTAAATTATTTTCAAATACTTTTGCAAATATTAAACTTTGTTTCTTGTGGCATTCTGGCAATGGTTTTTGCATTGGCTTTAATTTTTTGCTCACAAGAGAAAAATGTCAGCAACTTCTTGGCAGCCCCACAAAAGTACGTCATGATCAAAGTTGACTCTTACTCGAGCAGATGGAATCTTGGCTTTGTTCTCCTTCACTTTTTCCTCCACCTTCGCTTCGTCCATGATATCAAACGTAAAGAAGTTTCCATCTTCGCCAACAGTGAACAAGTACTTCTCGTCAAAACTGGAAGCTATGTGTGTGATGTGACCATAGTGGTTGTCGTGAATAGTTAGGTTCCAGTAGGGACCAAACTGGGACACATCCTTGGGGTCGACTGGTTGGATGCGGACGGAGCCATCTTGAAGTCCCAGGACGGCTTTGCTACCAGATGACCTGCACGTACACCATAATATAAAATTATAAACTTCAGATCAAGGCTCATTATGTTACAATAAATACTGGGTTTGGCACAATTTTGCTTCAAGAATGAAATTTCAAATTAAAGCATCATTGTGTGTCTAAAGTAACTACATTGTATTTTTTTACAAAACGTATATTGCCTTAAGTGATGGCCATATTTATTGCAGTTTATTTCAATGTGCAAAAATACTGTCAATGTTTGTGGAAAGAAATCTTCGAAATGGTTTTGTAACTTTTTTCAACTTTAAATTTTCCTCTGTAAAAGAAAATGAATACTTGTTTGTCTTTTTGAACACTAAACTTTGAAATAACTAATATGACGAACTTCATGGTCTGTTCTCGTCCGGTGTTAACAAAAGCAAATTTCTCGATCAAGTTAACAGGAGTTTACCAAATGACAGCATTTGTCATTCTCATAAATGCTTTATTTTGACTTTTTTACCTCTTCAAAGAAATAAAATTCATACAAAGAAAGCCTTGGTAATTATATAATGGAGTATGGTTTCTGTTCTTGTCAACAACCTATTCAGAAATCATGGAAAAAAATAAAATGAGCGGTAAGTTTGAGCACTGTAGTCATAAATACTGAATGTACACTGGACATTAAATACTGACACCTCACTTTAAACTAAAAGGTTAAAATCAAAACAAATTTAAAAACTGAATTATCAGTCTTATCTAACAGTGTCACGGCCTACGATGCTTACATAAAATTAAAGACTCGTATGGGCGTGTCTCCAGCATCTTCCAAAGCTATAGCTCGAATTGGCTCGTATCTCTCCTCCTCGGGCATGGAAGCAAGCTCTTCATCGCCCCGGAATCTACACTCGTACAGGTACCCTGCATCAAATTCTCCCTGAAACAGACACGAATTAACTTTGACATGTAGGTCACTTCTTTCACCTAGAAGACCATTTTGTGGTCACGCAGCATCAAATTTTTTTTCAGAAAGTTTCTTTCTGCTTCCCCTACAGAAAAGAAATGAGACAGCAGTGGCTCATCAAATGTAGCGCTACACCAGTTTATATACTCTGTACAAATACATGTACCTCAGAGGAAAATCACAAAAAAGTGGAAACCAAGTTTGAGTTCTCCTAGGCCTGCAGCAGGTTATGGTTAAAAGCTTATACTCTAAATTATACTGAGTTTTGCAGAGGACACACATGAACAACTACAGTGTACTTTTTTATCAATTGTGGCAAGATCGTCGAGGCCTTGACAATCTGTGATTGTGGGTTGCAAGGGTCACCACTGTTTTCACACATGCGCTGTACAGACACTATTATAACACACGACCAAATAAAAAATTTTGCCAGTCACACAGAGTACTTCACAGGCCTGGACTAGCATGTTTTTGTTCTTTTCCCTTGTGTTTATCTATACCAATTATAGGGAAAGTCTTCTTCACTGTTGGAAGTCAGCTGATAGCTGTGACACATACAGTGAACAATCGAAATGCATTGTTCAGTCTGGTTCTAGTTATTATGCAATCAGTGAGCTTTATGTCTATCAATAATATGAAGGTCCCTTAATTACTGTATGTAAGATACCTAGTTCTTGTTGTGAGTTTTGAAGTGATGTCATCAGCATGAGAATTTGCAGATTTATAATTTGCGACCAGATTCTTTAAATGATGCATAAATGAACAGAAATCTTTGTTCAGATTGTAAAAAGATTGTCAGTGTAAACTGAGGTAATTCCAGTGCATGTTCGTGCAAAACTGGTTACAATCAATTATTCTTCCCCTCGTAAATTGAATATTTTTATCACATAATGGGTGTTAAGTTGACCTTCTTTAAAAGCCCTATGCTGTTTTTGACATGCCACAAGGCAACAAAATAAAGGACCTAAAGAATGAACCTGTTAGTTCATAGAACAGCCACTGATGGCAGCACCTGCTTGTACAGTCTTATAAGTCAGCCAACACACATGGAAAGTAGACCGCATTGGTCATAGGCGAGCAGTGCTCGAATACCTGTTGTACTCAATTACAGTGCTGTGTCTTAGCTACAGTAACAACCTGTTGGTCTGGCCTCATGTTGAATTGAATCTGGTGACTCCATGCAGCCGGTCGGTTAAGAATGACACCCATCATGACCAACTTACCATAGAGAGCCAGAACTTGCCCTGTTCATTCGAGTGGAAGCCACACAGGATGGGACTGGGTTCTTCTGGGATGTACGGATGCCATTCTTCCTCCGGTTCTTTTTCCTCTTCTTCCTCTGAAAGATTTATTTATCACGATCCTTTACAAATTGGGCAATCGTGATTACATGTATTTCTCCGAGACTCTGCAAAAACATTTATTCTATTCATATGACTTCTTTCTTATCTATCTTGAAAACCAAAACAACTTTGGAAAATCCTGGTTATATACACATCTAAAGTGAATTGTCTCCACATTTGCAAACAATCAACCTATAAATGCTCTATCACCTGGCATGTCTACAAAGTTTAACTTGGACATCAGCAAACAAATTGTTGTCTTGATCACTGTGTTAGGTTCAAAATTTCATGGACTAATCAAATGAATTCTAAAACTGTCACAAAATAGTCTTTTATTTGTAAATTGGTCCTTATATTTTTTAGAAAAAAAATACTGTAATCAAATTGGAGGTGCCATTAAGATTCAGTCAAAGAAGTATGTGGCACGCTGTTGCAATGATGATTTAACACAGGGATCATCACAAGACAAACCATTCAGGTCGTTAGTTTACATAACAGCCACCATATGGCAGCACGTGACTGTCCCAAGCAATAACAGGTTGGGCAGATTTTCGCTTGCCTGCTGTTCCGAAGCTACTTGAAACTGTCCGCAGATTTTGATATAAATAATTCTACAAATTATAATTCAAAGACACAATGATCAATCTTTGTCTTGCTTCTTTGTTTTAAGCCAAGAATAGGTGCAGGAGATTTGTACTTACCTTCCTCACCCTGGTCTGACTCTGTCTCTAATCCTCGCTCTCGCCTTATCCTCTTCTCCTCCTCTTCTTTCTTCTTTCTCTCTTCTTCCTCTTTGGCTTTCCGTTCAAGTTCTTCCTCGTGCTTCAGAAAAAGATAATGATAACAATAACAAGAGGATCATGATGACACCATGCATGGCTGGTTGTGCAAGTGCAGACTTTACTACTCTATTACATGTGGAGTATTTGCGCTTCCCAATAAGTGACCAAACCTTTAATATCACTATTAAGATATAAACCAAAATGTCAGTTTGACCTTTCAAGATAATCATGGTAATTCAAAGTCAAAACAGGTGCACAGTGATCCAAAGGTGCTTTGTCCTCTGCCACAATATACAGCAGAGTGCTATTCAATGTATACAGCATGTCTGGATGCACAAAAATTGGTATGTTCTTGGGCCCTGTGACCTTGAAATAGGTCAAGGTCAAAAGCAATATATGACGCACAATTCCTTGGTATGATGCATCTCTGGTATAAATCTCATTATTCTATCTCTAAGGGTTCTAGAGATATGCTGCCAGACACACAAAAATGGATATGTTCTTGGGCCCTGTTTTCAAGGTCAAAAACAATACACAGCGCACATGCCCATGGTACAGTGCCACCAGAAAGTTTTGCACCATCTCCTCTGGTGGCCCCTCCGCGTGGTCCTCCTCAGGTACAACTTGTACAAGGGACTCCTGCACAGAACACTGTTAGGAAATTGATGTTAGTTACTCAGTGTGCTTCTTAAACCTACCTGTGGCCCCATTGGCCCTAAACTGGTTATGGTGTCAGAATTATAATGTTTATTACACTTAGAAAAGTGGTACCTGCAAGTGGTTGCACTGGTGACCCCCCCAGAGTTTTGGAGCAAGACTTTCTGCCGGCACTGTATGATGCATCTCTGATACAAATTTCATTATTTTATCTCTTAGGATTCTAGAGATATATGCTCCCGGATTGACGGACACGACCCCTATCCCCACTAACTCTATGTCCCCTTATGCCACCTTCGGTGGCAGACGGCAATTAACCATGCCACAGAAATGCCATGGGTACTTTTCGGTACTTTCCTGTTTATGTTTAATAGTAACTGTGGGCAAAATGTTAAATTGTTGATGGATGGAAGATGGGACAACGATGGACAAGGGACCATAAGATAAGCTAAAAATGTAAAGGCCTAATGCACAATCACATGTCTGGTTGAGGCTGTTACAAAAATGATGCTCTCCCCCCCTCCCACCCCCAAAAATTATTTCACATTTTTAAAAGGCTGGTGACTAAAACTTTGTCGGAATTATGTGACAATTATAAGAGTGCTTTGTATTTATGAGTGGCTAATGCTTAAGGCCATGCAAAATTAATAAATAGTTTCTCAGGAACTTTTTTTAAAAAAAATGATGAGGCAGGGCATTTTTTTTTATTTTATTTTTCTCCTGAACAGATTATTCTGATGTGGCAGGGCGTTCTTTTTTTTTTTTTTTTTGAATCAAGTTTTTTCTATCAATTGAACATAAAGGTGAGTGGTTTGCGATAACATTTTAATATGAAATTGGTGCCAATTCAGAAAAGCATTTATCAAAGAGCTGTTTATACACATCAGTATGTTTTGGAATGCTTATATGTTCCAGGTTTTGAATGGCATGCTGTTTGGAAGTTTATTACAGATATTGTAGCAACGAAAATGGTATCGCTGTAATTATGAACGGCCGAAAAAGATCTGAGGCGGGAACAAATAGCCACACGGGCAGGCAGATTTTTGTTTTTATTTTTATCGATTTTCTGAAAAAAAAAAAGAAGTGAGATGGGCCTTGAAAATCGATACATCGGTTCCTGAGAAACTATTTATTAATTTTTTATGGCCTAATTATACCTTGGTGGTATTTATTTATTTTTTTTAAATTAAAATACGACACTCAAAGAGTATGTGATATCAGTTATTTACTTACCCTCAGTCTGGACTTGACACTCTTGAAGTCATGGACTCGTGTGGGGAGTCCAGTGATATGGTAGGTGTGAGATGTGTCGTGGTTAGAGTCCATAGGGGACTCCACCTCTAGGACTTGCCCCTCCAGACAACACACCATTAGTGTACTTCGTTTCTGCCATAAAAATACAGCCATGTTAGTTTGTCAATTCAAAAGTTACAACTAACAGACAAAATTGGAATGACGCATAGCTGGCAACATCACAACTTTTAAATGAGAAAAATCATAATGTCCAATAGAGACACGCTGAATGCAGTTAATGCTAGGTTTCGGTTCATATTTATACAAAATTAAAATACATAATAATTATATATTTTTTACCAAGAAGAGCCCCACTGGGGTGATACCAACACTGTGATGAAAACAAATCTGTTTACATTAGGATTAATGTATGATATCTCCAAACGGGTCAGCAATTCTATCTTTCACACATAGTCTATCAAATGCTTCCTGGCATTAATTTGGATTTTTGCCCGCCAAGTTGAACCTACAACCATAAATTGAAGGTGGTCACTCTCACTTTAATACATGTATGCTTAGTTTTTTTCTAACTCAAATCTTAATTCCTAATTTCCACGATGGTAACTTACAAAATGGTCTGGTGCCCATTCTATGTAGGTGACAGGAGAAGGGGTATTGATGAAGCCAATGGGTGTAAAGGGTTCAGCCACTTGCATGAAGAACACTGTGCAGTCTCCACCCTGTAAAGGTTAAACCATTACCCTGAATTAAAGATTCTCAAAAAAAAAAAAGACCTGATGAAAGATTTCATGCTCCACAAGTTTTCTGATTTTTCATCCTCATCCCTGGAAGAAGGAAAGTAAAAGTTTTGTGGGACTTAAAAGTAGAGAGAAACTCTATCTGTTTTATAGCATTATGACAAGAGAGAAAAATTATACCCTGTACATCAAATGCACATGTACACAAGCACCAATGAAGGAAAAATTTGCACAATCTGCTACAAATATCATGTCACATAAATATAGGAGATAAATTCAGTGTCACTACTAATTGCTTGAGCTTTGAACATGGCAGTACATTTCACCCGTCCTCACTTATATGAAACAGTGGGCAGTGGTTTGAAAATTTGAGTCTATACCAGGAGGGGAGACAAAAATTGCAAATGAACTATGTAACTGCCAAATAAAACAATGGGGACGGTACCTGCAACATGATACATTTGGTCCAATTACACCTGAACTCATCCATACAGATCCCTGATGTTTCTATACATGTATTAATCAGGCTTATGATACAATATTCCATATTTTTTTTATATACAGGTATAAATTTATTTGAATCAAGACAGTATGTTTAAATTATTCATAGAAAGAGCTGTTACTGAAGTACTCCATGCCTGGTCATAAGTCAGCAGTTTCCGCATGGTCTGGAAGGTTTGACAGACATACTAATATTGTATTACATCATAGTGCTGCTGAAAAGTAAACATAAACCCACGTGTAACATTACAACAGCACGCTACTTGGGTATCAATAGTTTCTTAACAGTTCCTGACAAGATACACACAGTATCAAAACCGGTCGCACCTGCGTTTTGCCATTCAACAACTACTTGTCAAGTCTTGCTCATGTCTGGAAGGTCATGTAGCAGCTGTAGCATGACTCACTAGACAAGATAAAAAAAACTGTAGGCAGCACCTTTACTGCTGCAGAATGGAATGACCTTACATGTAGGTAACATCAGATGAAGTACCCCTCCTTTTGAAAACTTAATATTTACCCCAGTAGCCAGAATTTCCCCTTTGCCGTCGAGGGCCATATATTCAACTCGCCCATTGTGAGGCTTGAAGGCCTGCTTGAGGACAAGTTCACTGTGCTCGCCCCGCTTCTTGTCTGTATGCTCCTTTTTCTGGAATGACAATACTCGTACCACTCCATCGTCAAAGCCAGCAATAATGGTTGCTCCTTTGGGATCAATCTGTAAACAGACAATTGAAAATCAACTCAAATTAAGGTCTATAAAAATAGTCACATCAGTAGTTTTCCCAGATGTCTACCAGCCTATTTTAACATATATACTTAATTCATTCATTGTATTTTTTATTTTTAGTTTATTCACTCTATATAATTATGTACCTGGAGTAAATAATTTACCTTTCTTATCGCATTTGTACATTCAGGCATGTAAAATGAATTATGAAACATTTTGTGTTGCCTTTTTCCTTTACACTTTACTGTAGTCAAAAGCTTACAAATCACAAGGTCACAGACAACAACAGATCTGAAGTTATTAGCACATGATTTTTCACCACTGTTTTCGTGACTCAGATGACATTCTTGAATATATAATTCCGACACTTGGCTTTGAAGATGAAATATGTAGCTGGTGCACAGATCAATGCAAATCTAAAAACAAAGGGGTTTAAGTTTTCTCTAATGAACATGCTAGCTGGGGGGGGGGGGTATGAAATGTGACATGTCAAACACTTCTCTGCTGGTTAATGTTGCCAGCAAAATTCAAAGGTTAACTAGATGCACCTACCGTTTTGGGTGCCCAGATGAGACTGGTGCCACCAGTGTTGAACCTTGACTCGCACACTTGTTCTTTGGCCAGGTAGTCAAACACTCTCACGGAGTCTACAGATGTCAGCACATTCAACATTCAGACCACAGTTTCAATATTTGATTAACCACATCAAAAAATAAGTTCCAGTATCTCAAAATGAACATAAATTTAACTTATGAGCTGAATGGATACTATATATATTAGACATTTATAGTCAGACAGAGCAGTCTTCAATTTTATTCATTTTCCAAATCTTGGTCATAATGAATTAAATGTTTTGTTCCTGTTGATATATACTACATGTATACCGTTCAGCTTTATGACCATGTGAGGGACACAATTATACAGCGAAATGCAATGACCTACTGATTTATTTACAAAACATAATCTTCGCAGACTATGGCAGAAAAATGATGCTATGCCTGTCAGAAAGCCAATAAATACTTTCCTGTTGTCATGTAAAATATAAAATAAAGATTACATAATACAGGGGCTAGATTCACCATGGTGACAGTTGCCAGTGTGACCAGGAGACTCAAAACCTTGGAGTCAGAGTTAACTTAAACATTAAGGTCACTACAAACGCAC
>CAXHWN010002623.1:124200-162200 GCA_964020975.1 Hermodice carunculata
AGCTGGGAATTTTCAGCACATGAACAGACAGATCAGCAGTGATACCAATGTGCCACTCACGCCCTAAAATAGGAACTTCAGCGCACAGCGGGTGCACTGCACCCAAAGCATGCCAAGGAAAGCTGTTGACCTGGACCATTATATTCTATGGACTATAGACATGATGATACTTGAATGAAAAGCCTTTTGATTAAGAATATTAATATAGTATCCGTTTGATAATTCAGAGAAGTTCATCTTAAGCACTTCGACTTCAGTCGCAGTTGGCAGTAAAAAAAGGTAAAAAAAAAAAAAAAACCTTATGCCATTACATAAAGGCATAGATCATTGATCTTCATTTTAAGTCGGGGAAAAAAAGAGGTTAGTCTCCCCAGAAGGTCTCAGCAAAGGAGACCGAATCATGCTTTTACTCATCAGCTCTATTTTTTTTCAAATATATATATTTTTTTCCAAATTGTCTTTATACCAGTAAACTGACGTTTTAACTTTCTGCTGCTGGATTTCTGTGATGGAAGGAGTTTAGAATCATTTAATTTAGAGTTGACTTGACCACTTATATGTTTTACTTTTCCTGACCACAATTACAAGGGACAGCTACTGCATATATATATATATATATATATATATATATATATATATATATATATATATATATATATATATATATATATATATATATATATATATATATATATATATATATATATATATATATATATATATCCTTGTAATAACTTAATGCACAAATGGAAGAACAATTTCATGCAAAATTGCAAGGAAAAATTTTAGCTTTAAACCGTGCTGACAAAGAATGACTTACGGTCAACTCCAGTGGTTGCAACCAGATGGCTCACTGGGGATGCTCCACAGCCTTTGATTGGTCCAGCATGGTATGACATCAGTTTATCGGGTGCCAATGAGGTGTGGGAGAATGAGAGATCAAGCTTCCAAATGCCTCCATGTGCATCTTGGGCAAACCACATAGTGGGTTCATCCGGGTTGCACGACTTGACTATTGAACGGAGCTGAACATCGGAGCCAACTTTGAGTTCATTCATTGGTTCCATTTCAAAGACGGCAGACTCATCGGTGACATCAGCTGTGTCTACTGTTTCAAAGTCCCAAACCTACAAGTTCAAAATACACAATGTTTTGCTTGATGAATCTGGCAGTCAAGCAGAACTTGAGCATTGTCATGCGTAATTGTAAACGCCTTCACATGAAAGTAAATGATAATACATGTATTTAGAAATGTGACGCATCTATGATGCAGATAATGGTCAAGTCCTGCAGCTTTCTATACTTAAAGAACAGAGACAACGCATGCAAGCAAACATTAAGTTCAAAGTGGACCTTATGCATGTATACTCTTTGAAAAGCTGCTTTCCTACTTAATAATTCCTACGGCAAAAAATGATTAATAAACAGTTGATGACCCCCAGGGTCACATTTCCTCCTCAAATTTCAAACCAGTACTGTGACAATTGTGGCGTACTAAAGACTTCAGTTGAAGTCTTTAGGGGCCATCTGAAACAAATGAAATAAGGCACAGTGGGAGCTCTCACCCTAATGCATCCATCAATACCAACAGTCAGTAACTCCCCCTCGTCCATGACTATCTGTTGTATAGGCCCATGGTGACATGGTTTATGGTGTTTTCTGGAGATTTCCACTTTAATCAGACCTCCGTCCCACAGCAACATGTTACCCCATTCAGCACCGGATAACACCTTCCCATCAGGTAATTCTACGTATCCTTCGATGTCCGTGATTTCGGTCTTGCCGAATTTGCCCAGCTGACCCTGCAGTTTGAGGCCAGTGAATGTGGATGCCATCTTCCAGAACCTTAAGAAAATAAAAGTTGCTTAAACTGGTGTTTACATGCAACTAAGGTAAAAACTTATCGTTTTATTTTGTATGATTCACACACAGCAATTTTGTTGTTTTGCAGGTGACTATTGCCATGAAGTAATTTTTTTCCATATACTAGAAATTAAGCAAACAATGTATAAACTGAAACCTGATAATTATTATGATTTAGGTATGTCATCAACTAAATTCATATTTATGAATCATTTTGGTCACATACCTAGATTTGCAACCAAAAAATAGGTCACAGAGCAACAAATCTAGGGTAATTAGATTGCAAATGTTGCATAGACAAACTTGTGGCAATACAGAACCTAGCACTACACACTTCTCTGATTTTATTGCAGTCATATCTCAACCTTATTATTTTTGTTCTCTCCTGTTTCATGTTTTCTGCCATGATTCTCACCTGATGTGACTTGTACCAGATGAAGTGAGCTGCCCTTCCAACTCCGTTGAAAACGATACTCGGAAAACATCCTGAGAGAAAGCTTTGGATCGTAAGACAGTCATTTCTTGCTTCCAATCCCAAAGAGTCAACATATAATCAGGGTCACCGCCAACAGATGCCAGAAGTTTTCCATCTGGGCTGAAGTCAACATAGGCATATGATTCCTGGGTCCCTCCTCGCAGAATTCTGTGAAGCCTCAAAGATGGGTACTCATAGATGTTGATGTTTGGCGCTTGTCCTTTCTCGGCTACAGCAAACCACTTTCTACTGGGATGGACCTGAGAAACAAGAGAAAATCTGCATTTTTTTGCTCCTCCACATAATATGGTTCAGAACATTTTACGTTTGCAGTCAACAGTTACCATTGTTACGTTTCATACTGAAAACAAAGTTAGTGACATGGAGTTAGACTCTCTAATCATAGTGTAATATAGTAACTGTTCCCAACGGGGATGAAAAAATGTGATTCAATGGAAGTGAACAGATGCTTTTTAAACATTGTATGTAACTTCTAAAACCATTTTGTAAGAAGGAAGAGTTTTATTACCTGAATAATCAATATACAGCTCCAGCTTTAAATAGTTCCTGTCACCAGCTAAATGTGGTAGCTTCAGATTGCGGTCAGTTGGAAAAGATTGCTATTTTAATGCCAGTTACTTTAATTGGCTTGTACGGTTTTAGTTTTGTTCAGAAACTGTACATACACTGAGATTAGCCTGAATATATATTGTCACTTGCCAATATTTCTAGTCTTAAAGGAAGGATGAATGAATGAATGAATGAATGAATGAATGAATGAATGAATGAAGGAAGGAAGGAAGGAAGGAGGAAGGAAGGAAGGAAGGAAGGAAGGAAAGAAAGAAAGAAAGAAAGAAAGAAAGAAAGAAAGAAAGAAAGAAAGAAAGAAAGAAAGAAAGAAAGAAAGAAAGAAAGAAAGAAAGAAAGAAAGAAAGCCCTGCATGAGCATCCTCTCTCTATTCACTTACAGCCAAGGCACCCACACCTCCACCGCTGGTACTTCGCAGATACTTCTGTTCTCGAGTTTTGATGTTGATGATCTCCACTGTGTTACCAGCGGCAAACATGATGCTGTCATCATCCAGGATGTGTAGATTGGCTCGCTTGGTGCAGTCATAACCAAAGGAGTGGCTGGGAACTCAGGTAAAGGCAAATACCCTGAGACGGTTTGGAATATGGCCATTGCAAGGATTTTATTTCAGTTTGAAAGTCTGAGCAGGTTATTTCACTTTGACAAACATCATTTTTTCTCTGATCAATCAACTTACAAATACTATATAAATATTATTGACTCATTGAGAAAGTAAGCACCTGTGTTAACTTTCCCCTGATGAAACTTCTTTTAAAATCAAATAAAATAAAACTTTTCAAACTATCAAACTGGGAATAGATTTTCTAAAATGCTTGCAAAATTTAAAATCTATATGCAAGGTTAACCCACAATACACTTAATGCAATTAAAACAGACATATTCTGAATGCCTGCTTTACCTTCACCACGTGTTAGTACTCTTTCATCTCCAAAGAATTTGTGTTTTGTATGCTAAACTAGCTGTCTGCATGGGGATTGTTAATTTCTCAAAAATGGACTTTACTCGATGTACAAACAAGGATACTGCAGTGTCAGAAGATCAGCGGGAAGCCCTGATTCTGGAGTCACTTTTGCTGTTGAAATATGATCTTCAACCTTGTAGAAGAAATCATCTGGGATCTTGGGTTTGTCATCGTTCTTCACTTCCTCACTCATGACTTCGTCTTCGTCTCCCTTTGTTTCTGCTGCTTCACCATCTGCTGGTTTCGTTGCTTCCACAGCGTCTTCTCCTTGCTCAGTAGATTCTTTTGCAGGTTCAGCAGTGCCCTCTGCTTGTTGTTCAGTGGCTCCCTCTGTTGGCTGCTCAGTGGTTCCCTCAGCTGCTTTTTCTGTGGCTCCCTCTTCTGATTTTTCAGTGGCACTTTCTTGTGTTTGCTCTTTCTCTCCTTCTGTGGGCTGCCCTGAGGCTCCTCCTGGTTGTTCTGCCCCTCCTGCAGGTTGTTCTGCGTCTCCTCCTGAAGGCTGTTCTGTGTCTCCTCCGGAAGGTTGTTCTGTGTCTCCTCCTGCAGGCTGTTGTGTGGCTCCTGCAGGTTGTTCTGTGGCTCCTTCTCCTGGTTGCTGCTCTGTTCCTCCAGTGGCGACTCCTGGTGACACAAAGTACCACATGAATTTATGAGATTTTTGCTATAAACTTGTATGCAAGTAACATGTACAGGACTCTATGAATGAGTGAAAACAAGAAAAAACTGGAGTTCAGACTCACAATGTTAAAAATAATTCTACGTGAATTAAGCATGCACGTCTTGAAGTGACATGAAATATTACGCAAAAATGTGCAGTGCTATATGCCACAGAAATAATATTCCACTTAATACTTCATTGCCACACATGCAGGTGCTAAAGTGTGATAGAAAATTGTACGCTTGATTCACAATATAATGACACAGTGAACAAAATGTAAATTCAGGTACACTAAAATTAAAATCAGTGAACAAAATATATCATGAAGAGTACACAACAATGAGGAAATGTGTCAGAGGTTAGAGCTCCAAGCATACCTGTCATGTCTCACACATTTGGTGAGCATCTCCCACTTTTTGCCCTATCTTTTTGTACTTTCGATAAAAATTTTTGCCTATTTTGGGCAATCATCCCATGAATTTCCATTTATTTCTTTACTCTTTGTAAAATACAAGATCTCCCTCTTTGGCACTGGATGCTGACAGGCATGTTTGTTGTGAATTCAGTTAGGCATGTGACACTACATCATGATACATTATAAAACAATGCCTTATTTTGAACAAAAGATATAATATATAAAGGAACAAGAAAGAAACAAATAAATATTAAATAACAATTGGCAAGCAAATTCAAAGAAAATGTCTGTGAAGAATCATGAAGCACCTTGATTTTCGAGTGGCTATCACTGAATTACTATTAATGGCATCAGTGCCATTATGTATGCCATATAATTTAACTTCATTGACATACATTTATATTTAATAATCTTTATAATATATATTTATGAAACAGGGAGATCACTTGAATCTACTTGGAAAAAAAAAGCACCCAACCAGTTTTAATTTTTGGGTGTTTTCACAATCACGGTCATTGTGTCCTTGACCTTTCAGGCTTGTGATTGAGCCAACAGTGTTCCCTGGTGCAATGCACCAAAAGCACACACAAAAAGAGCTGTTGACAAGAACCATTCTGAGCTGGAACTACAGGAATATGATTCTTGAATGACATCATGTATTTTATAACAAATTTGAATATGGCTTCATAATAAAAATTCTCATTAGCAAATTTTTTTTTTCAAAATTGCGATTCGCACTAAAAGAGTTAATCTAGTACCCAAATTAGTGAGGAAGGCATTTGGAATTTTAACTCTTTCCGTGCCAATCACATCTAAAGTCGATCTACTAAAGTGACACTGGTCTGAAATATCATTAAGATCTCAGATTCGTATTCCTCATAAAAAGACCTTTCATTCAAGTACCAGCATGCCTCAAGTTCCACAGAAAATATCCCAGGTCAACAGCTTTTCTCAATATGCATTGGGCCTAATGTGCCCAATGCATGCCAAGAAAAGCTGTTGACTCAGTCCAAAATTTGGTACTCAAAGAGTTAATAGAATTAAACCATAAGGAACCAGCCAGTGATAGCAACATGGTGACAATGTTCAGCACTTCATGCTATGACAATACCTTGACCATCTAGTCTACAGGCAAGCAGTGCTTCAGTGAGTAGGCTGGATAAGGCTCAGGGATCTACAGTGTGTGAATATATACAACAAGCAGTGAGTAATAAGCAGGTAGATTAAGAGACACACACAGCACACAAATGTGGAAAGCAAAAAAAAAAAAAAAATAATAATAATAAAAATAAATAAAATAAAACAAAAAACCCCAAAACCACACATTATATTTTTAATGTAACCCTTATTTAGCTGAATAGGTGGATCCAACATTTAAACTTCTGCACAATGGTCATTTTACATTCATGAAATAGCCATGCTTGGACACTGATAACTTGGCAGGCATGAAATCCCCGTATGTTTAAACATAACAGAATATGAAAATAAAGTATGCATTTCTTGATTGTAGAACCTGTGCAGACTTTATACAGGTATATATAAAACACACACATATATGTATATGTATATATATATATATATATATATATATATATATATATATATATATATATATATATATATATATATATATATATATATATATATATATATATATATATATATATATATATATATATATGTATATATTATATATATGTATGTATGTATAATTTTTTCCCTGTAGCTGGGTCCTGTGGTCAGCATAATAAGGGTTGACATTTTGATATTTTTTGATTCAATGTCACGGATTGATCAGTATGAGTTGCCCACAAAATACACAGAGAAAATAAAACCACCATGAATCAGATATCTATATTACTCATGCAAAATTGATTTATACCATCAACTGACACACTCTATCAATCAAAATCAGCAAAACAGTTGGATGCCACATCTGGGGATTAGCCTGGGTTAGGGTTATCTGCTTCAGGGAGGTCCTAGGCAGTAGGGTTAGCAGGTCACTGCAGCTCCTTTTTTGAAATTTTACCTTCTGCTGCCTCGGCATCTTTTTCGGCTTCCTGAGCTGTTTCCGCTGTCGCATCAGTTTGACCTTCACCTGTATCCTCTGCCTGTTTTACTTCTGTGGAGGAGTTGTCTTCTGGCGGCCCTTCAGTGGCGCCACTGTCTTCTGATGTGCCTTCTGTTTGGCCACCCCCATCTTTCATCTCCAGTTCATCTTTGGCTTCTTTTGATTGGTCAGGTTCTTGTTCAGGTTGCTCTGATTGATCGGTTGCTTGTTCAGGTTGCTCTGATTGGTCAGTGGCTTGTTCAGGTTGTTCTGATTGGTTAGTGGCTTGTTTAGGTTGTTCTGATTGGTCAGGGTCAGGTTTAGCTTCCTCCAATTGGTCTGCATCTGGTTTGACTTCCGAATCATCTGTTTCCGGTTTGGCCTCTTCTGGTTGGCTCTCACTTTCTTTGGGTTGATCCGGTTCTGCTTCTTGTTCTGTGGACTGATCTACAGTGTCTGCAGGCTGTTCAGATACCTCTTGATCTTCTAAATACAGAATAAATCTGATCTTTCTCAAATTCTTTTACTTCAGTGCCAGGCTTCAATGTAAATTTTGTATATCACTTTAATGTATTAATCCCATCATGGAGTAATCCTATGACATAAACCACTATGTCATAAATCAAGTCTCTATCTATGGGGCAAAAGAACTACAGTATAAATTCGGAATATTTTGGTTCCAATTGCATGACCAAAAACACAATCGAAACTTACACACTTGCTCTTTGTGCACATATGTGCCCTTTTTCCCTAACATTTACTTCATGCTTTTTTAACTTTTACCTGGTCAGATCAAAAGAGAAAAAAAAAGCTGCTTCAAAACCTGGAGCATCCTATCATAGTGGGTTTTATCTACAGTTCTCGCCAAACATGTTTTATGTTGAGGAGAATTTTAAGTTATAAGTTGCGTTAAACAGAGGTAGACGACCATTTACGCCAGGCTGCCTTTGGGTGATCTGAGCAGGAACAATTTTTATTACGACAAAAAAATTGTATGAACAACTTTGGGGAAAATATACAATGTACATGTATGCGTACAATTCATGGAAACATATTTGAGCAATATACAAGTAGAGTAGCTGTGAACATCATATTTTGAGTAATTCTCACAAAAGAACAGTACAATGTGGAAGCACGTGCATGCTGTAACATTTGAATAAAAATAAACAAATATACATGCATTATATGAACGTACAACAAACATGCGAAATTTAACACCAAAATGTCTTGCTTAATTGTCAACAACCCTGCATATATTTATGCAAGATATATACAGTACTAATTACTCCCCTGTAACTCACAGGTCGTTTATCACAAATATGCAAGCTTCTTCAACTTGATTTTTCCAAGATGAATTAAAAATTGAGCAAAGGTAAAATAGGTAAAAAAATTTCCCAAATATCCAGCTTTAAATTCACGTCCTTGAACATATTTTATTTTGGGGCAACATATTTGAAGTGTACTTTTAGATTTGGAGGCCAATTAAAACAGTAAAAGAAAAGTAAAGAAAATTCAGCATTTATTCTTTCAACATATAATCATATTATATTATCACTGTAACAGTTAATGAAGCTTATGCACATGTACATAAGTTGCCACCAAATGCCAACAACGTATGTCCCCACTATGAAATGGAAATCAATCACTGTGAGTATTTTCACGATGGTAGTGTATTCCTGTTTTCTGAGTATGTTTTACCTGATTGCTGGTTGGTCTCTCCTGTGGCTCCATTTTGTTCGGCTTGGGGATCTGGCAGAAAAGAAAGCACAGAAATGAATTCTCAGAACAATATGCAAATCTATCGCACAATTGCATTTCAAGCTACCCATGGAGTCTCTCATTGGCAACAGAAGGACAAATCCAACAGATGTGTGATAGATATGGTTCCTACTGGCCAGACACAAAAACAGAACCGCATATTCTGCATATGTATTCTAAAACTTACCTTCAGAAAGCAAAATTAATACAATTTTGATCCTGAGTTAGACCCTGGTTTATTTTCAAACTTTGACATCAAAACTACACCTAGCACGCAAAAATGTCCACTGTTAATCTCCAGTTTTACCACAAAATTACTATGAAATTTGCACATTGCTAAAGGGCAAAGAGCATTAGTCTGTGAAATCACATGATTAAGGTTAAACGTTTTCATAACACAAGCATCAGTAAAATTAAAATAACAAAAACATGCACATGTATCATTAAAAACATGTTATTTGCTTATAGTTGTAAACATGCACTTATTTACATGCCAAATATTATTTTACTTCCATTGTCATTATTGATAAGTCACTTATATCAAGTTGACATGCTACTACGTACTAATTATAATAAAGATAAAGATTCTGACTTCTAGTGATACAAAGTTAATGATAGGCCTAGCTATTACTGGCTAATCTTCAGTTAATCCTTCTTCATCCAGCATATGATTTCCAGCATATTGCTTGCTGCCTGTGACATTTTCGTAGGTTTAGTTTTCAAGAAAGTACAAACTAAACAAAGCTGATGTTTAGACAATTATTATGGAAACAATTTCTACTGAAAAAAAAATAATCAACTCCCCCTTAGATTTTGATATTTGATGCAAGTGTGATGCAGCTCAATTTCATCACAAAATGTAGGTGGCAGCACTGGCTACAAGGAGGGCTGCATGTCAAGACACCATGGTGATATTAACTCATTCCACCCTAATGACGTTTATTTCCCGCTAACATCTAAATGTCTGATAATTGTATTTGGCTAATTTAGGGATGATGTTTCTAAATTTTGGATGAAACTTGCATGGAAGATCATTCCAAATTATATGCCCATGGTCAACAGCTTTCTTTGGCGCGCTCTGAGCACATTGCCCCCAGAGCCCCCAAGGAAAGCTGTTGACTCAGTCTTCTATTAGGGTGGAATGAGTTAAGGGAAGCCTTATAGTCCAGTACAAGTTAAGTTTTTGTCAGGACAAGCAAAAATGATGAGCTCTATGTGGAGATTTAGCCTATTACTTGCCATAAGTCATTGAGGACAAGCACTGAAAAACCTTAAAGTGAAGCTCTGAAATTTTGCTGAGCTTGAAACGACACTTCAAAGTCACACACTTTTGGTACAGTTTTAGGTGACACAAAATAGCCACACCAGAACATCATAAATCTTGGGAGAATTACTTGCGAACTTTGACTTCTCATCTGGAGGAAGACTATGCTATACATCAAAAACAAAAGGGCAGCACATTTTTATATGAAAAGGGATTTTTTTCCCCAAAATGAAAATATCCAAGGCTTAATCAAAAGCTGTTGATGTAGAAAGATAGAGACAGGACATGCGGTACCAGAAATACAGTGGCAGATGATTATTTTCTGTTGTCTATCACATGGATGTAGTGGTACTCTTCTCATCAGCATAACATGTAGAATGCACATATCATGGAAGAGAGAAAAGCTTAATATGGACCCCCCCCCCCCATTGTACCTGAGTAGGCTTTTCATCCATTAGGGGTTTGGAGGTCTTTAGCCTTTATGTAAACAGTTGATTTCTCCATTTTAGGTTTGACCTGCAGTGGACCAGTCCCCTGTACATTAGTAGGTACATATTATGGGCTGGCTGAGTGGCCATACAGCTCCCGTTGTTGTTGTGGGAATAGTTGTCAATGTTTTTTTTTTTTTTTTTTTGTCTTTTTTTGGTTCTACTTTTGGAAGGATCTTTTGCTCCACTAGCAAGGGCCTGCTGGCTCTATCTGGTCAGAAGATATGACAATCTGTAGAGCCAAAGTCCTGCAAAGGTGCATAATTATGAGCCATGATACACAGACAGACAGAGACACATGATATATACAATGCATTGCTAGGATCCAGTGAGCAATCCTCATCAAATTATTTACACCACCAGACAAGGCTGACTGCAGAAAGGTCACAGCCTTTGCATGCAAGACTAAAGGCCATGCAATATATTAGTAATCACTACTGACACTCACAATGTGACAAGAGTATAGACAGTGCATGCAGAAATAGCAAACAAGAGAATACCCAGGCAACCCTCTACCAAAGTACATTTATGTATGTACAATGAAGCACTGGCTCAGATTTGGTTAACACATCAACGTGATGCTTGAACTGTTTTTAAATTCATATCAGCCAGAAGTATGTGAAGTATTACACTGTTCAGGTTGATTAACATTCATCAGGGAACCAGATTTTCTGACACAGATTCAGCATAATTTCATATGGATTCTGCAAAGCAAGTCCAAGATTAATTTTGTGTGCCAATTGACTGATATGATACCAGTTATTTCAAGCACAGCATATTTAATTTCATTTAACTAAAACACAAGTATGTACCATTATTACAGATTTTGTTTTACAGGCTGTATTTTTGGATAAAAGGCTAAAAATACCTAATAAGAAAACGTTGCTGAAAATATGATCATCTTCCATTTGCTTAAAATAGAAGTACAGTGTACATATGTATAATTGTTTCATATATTTTTCAACCTCCACTTGAGCACATCTGATGTGAACAGTAGTTCATGGTACAAATAAATATATTCCATCTGCAAGATACACATCTAGAGCATTATACACGGTAGCTTTATATGTGATAGTGGGCTAGCATAAAGACTATGCACGGTGCTAATCCTATATAAGCACTACCATCAAGCAACAAAGTGTGGATACGGTGACAGTGAAACAGTGCAAAGTTTGGATACATATGTTCCGCATGCAGGAATCGTTGAGCCAAATACCTCTCTCTACAATCTCTGTGGCTCTCATCACACCAGATCTGTCTTTCGTTGCTTTCAGTTGCTCTACTTCAGGCTCTTTGTTATTATACTTATCATCTGGCTGTAAATTATCCTTTTCAACTGGAAGCGTTGTGTCACTATGTGGGTCAAGGTTATCTGCAGACTGCTTTGGTATGACAGGTGTTTTGTCAACTTGTACATCCTGGTCAGGCTCCAAGGGGCCAGCCGGATCTTCTTTATTGTCTTGTGCCTCTTGTCTGGGTTCAATTAGAGCTGATGCCAGCTTCTCTGGTGTTTCTGCTCTGGATTCTTCATCTTTGGCATTCATCATCTGACTTTCTGTCTTTCTTGGTGTTTCTTCACTTAAGGGATTTTTTGACTGGTCGTCGTTTTTGGTCGACGGTAAATGTAAATGTTCACTAATCGGGTCAGTCTGTCCCGTCTCCTCAACATTTTCGACATGTTGATGTAAGCCATTTGGATGGTCTGTTAGCTTGATGTCAGACAAACTGGTGGTGTCATCCATGTGACTTCCATGGTAATGTGGCACAGGTGAAGGGCAGTCTGCCTCAGCTTGACTCAGACCCCTGTCTTCCTCGCCTGTGATCTCAGATCCATCAGTACCAGTGTTATCAGTTGGTACTGGCACAGACAGTTGATCATTTTCTGCACCAGCCCCAATCGACGGCACTTCAGTCTCTTTGTCCTGGTTACCAGGTGGTATTTCAGGTTTTGAAGAGCCCTCGTTTTTTTCTGGTGTTACATCTTTATCATGGTCACTCAAAGAAGCGCCATGTTTATCCCGGTACCGACGCAGAGCCTCCTCTTTGAGGTGTGATGTGGCCTCTTTAAGATTCCTTGATTTCCGTCCACTAGGAGCACCCTGCTTGACGCTCAGTTCTGATCCAGCCTCACTCTGCTCATCTGTACACATTTTTTTTTTTTTTCAGTGAAGGTTAGCAGGCAAAATAGCAAAACACAACAGTCAACATTAGTTAATTCTTTTTGCTCCAAACAAATAACATATGTGCAATTACCACAATATCATGTAAACAAGAGATCAAAGATGACCACACATGTAACTCTGTGTTGTCTCTCTGACACATGTAATACATACATGTTTACTTTATTAAGGCTTTGAACACTGAAGCACGACTAAATATGCTTACATGTACAAAGGTCAAAAATAATATTAATTGCTGCAATAAACATAATACATGTACAACAGTAACCCCAGTGTTGTATGTCTATGTTATTTTTCACAGGTATCCGTATTTATTCAATATTGCTTTCAAGCTACACCTTTGTCCTACACTATTAGATAATAGACAGGTCTCTGTGTTAAGGTAATGTCCAACCAGGTAAAGTGACGTCACTTTTAAACAAAATATCAACTTATATATGCATTCCTAACAAAATATACCGGTATCCTCATCTGACTAGAAGGCTTAGAGGAACCTGTCTGCCGTAAAGATGGGACTCAAAATTCAAAATCACCATGAAAACACAAGCATTTTGGGTTAAAATGTGGCTTTCCTGAATTTTGGATAAATCTTGAAAAACATTCAAGATAGAATGACCAACATTGTAATTGCTATGATCTCAATACATGTACATGTATCTGCAAAATCACATAGAAGATTTTTCACAAAAATTTTTGTTTTCTTACTCAAGTAATACAAAAATGTCTGGGTGCTTTTTTTTGGGGGGGGGGGGGGGGGAGGAGGGTATTTGTTTATAATTTATAATGTATCTGGTTGTTCATTTTCTCAGATTGTATTGCGGCTAGAATGTGCAAATTTTGACATGTGAAAGGCAATACATAGGTCTAGCAAAATATCTCAAAATAGGTCAAAATTATCCCAAACCAGTTGGGCATACCTTAAACTACATGTGCTGGAGTTGATAATTCAAATCTCAAGATTAATACAGCTTTCCATTCTCTGTCTACAGTGTCTGTACTAACATCAAACGAGTAATTCAACATACAATTTAATTTTTAAAACAACCCTTTCTCTCAAAATGAAAAAAAAAAAAAAAGAGGAATGGACATTTTGATCAGATAAAATTTGGTAGCCTTACAGACATACATTTGAGTTTATTCAGAAACTATACAATGATCTTCATTCTCTAACTTTGTTCCCTTCTCCGGTGAAAGAAGGAGAGGTACTCACATAAAAAAATCCACAAAGTGTACCAAAATACAGTAGTCTCTCCCTTGCGAGACCACTCCTAATGTTATCCAAGAAGTGGGCACATAAAGCAGCTCCTGTGGTTTCCCAAAGGAGGCGGGACTCCTGCGTCACCTGCTCATCAACTACACTACTTTGAATTGCCATCCATAATTTAGATTCAAACATGACTGATGTACACCAAGACCCTATTTTATCTTGCAATTATGTGTTTACTCAGGTATTGGTATCAAAACATCTAAATTGAATATATGTAAATTGGTTTTGACAAATTATTTTACCAACCTTGTACACAATAGGTGGGCTATATTCATCTAAAATGGGGATTTCCTGGGTTGACAACTGGTCTTGTTGGGTCATTTTGAGTGGCCACTACCAGCTTCTGCAGGTGGTCTCCCAAAAAAGGTAAATTACCATAAGGTGTTTTTGTACAATGACAATGGTCCAAAAAGGCAGGTGGTATCCCAAAAGGGGGGTCTTTCAGAAGAGTGACTACTGTATCCTAAATTAAGTGTGTCAAACAAAATGTGCCTTCTGAAAGGGAATATGTGTGAGCACAATATGGATATTGTTATATCTCATGTATGCACAAATGATGCATGTGTTTTTAATTATAGGTGAGTGTTCCTACAAATCACAAAATATGAATCTTCGCTGACAAAAAAGAAAAATATCAAATGACTAAAATCTTAAATACATATGGAAATTCAGTATCATTCTAATTATGCTCTTTGTTGCAAATCTTTAAATTGACTGCCATCTTGACACTGGAAAGGTCCTGGGAGACACAGCCATATGCAACACAACGTATGAAGGGCTTTGATGTGTTCATGTATATGGCCCTCTAAACACACTCTTCATTTTCCATAAAAAATAAGTCATAATGGTACAATTTCTCCAAAATCATCGTTTTCACCCAAGTAATCTTTTGATGAGCTTAAAGCTATTCCAAATGTTATTTTTGGCACAGTTATCAGCATAAAGTTGTTCAATAGAAAGAAATGGTCTGTTTCAGTTGGCTCTTAAAACTATTCTAACATGACAGTTTTTGACCAACTTACCAAACTATTTTGTTGTGGGAAGCACTGTTGGTGGTGTCTTGTTGCTCAAATTTCTTTCTTCACTTTTTAAGCATGATTTTTTTTTTTTTAAACAAGCCCATTCATGCATTTGAAATGGTCTCTAAAATATTGACCTTTATGCTTAGATTTGAAGGTGAGAAGTGGGTTCACTGGATTGGGAAAAGCTAACACCAGGGTTAGGACCAAAAGGTCTGAAATTTGGGTAGGACACATTTAATCCTACGGTGCAGTGTACTCAAACAGCAATGTAATTAGCAAGCTTGCTCCATCAACGTTGCCATTTTGAACATCTACTGAGCACCATGACACTAACATAGTTTTACCGCCACCACAACCACTTGACAAATCAAGCCAGCTGCTGACTACGTGTCTAGTCTGCATGATAGTATACCTAGACTGTTGCATTGTCATTGAGCACTGATATATACATGTAACAGACCAGTTTGTCAAAAATATAACGTGCTTGTAACCCTAAATAACTCTGCCGAATGCACTGCATGTTCTATGGATCTCTCATTTGGGCACACATTGACAGATGGCGCTGCTGCTCTGTAGATTTGTTTCGGGACACTTGCAACATGTGCCATGAGTGATGTTCCCGCGGTGCTTTCAATTGATGACTTGTCAGTGACCCTGATGTTCAGTACATCTTTAGATAGTATGATACAGTGCAATATGTTACAAACTGAATTTTATTCTTAAAATACAATCATGTCTTGTTTTAACGACATAAACATGAAAAATGAGGCCTCCCTTACAGGCCCTTTGGCGTGACAATGGGTCGTCCATCAAATGTGCAGCACTGTCTCCACAGCTGGATATGTGATTCTTAATTGGGACAAGTTATCAGCATCATCTTACCAGACAGAGGAGCTAGTATAAAATCATTCTTCAAATTTCTTCCATTATACACCCTACTTGCGAGTCTATTTAATAGATAAACTTCATTGTCATTGTTTTCATGAGCGTGTGAGGAAAACTTTATGGCTGGTATTTTGGATGAAGCGCGATAGCGCTTCATCCCAAAAATACCAGCCATAAAGTTTTCCTCACACGCTCATGAAAACAATGACAATGAAGTTTATTATATTTACATTTTTTCCAATTTTTTCGATTTTTGGTAATAATTACAAGTGATGCACGATCGCCAAAGAACGTTTTTTCCACATAAATTGCCTTGGTTTAAGGGGGGTGTGATCAATAGAAAGATAAGCGCTAACCACGCCCCCGTTACCTGGCAACCAGTCTATCCCAAAAGCAACAAACAGGAAAGAAAAATAGTCCATTTGTAAATGTTCATTTATTTGAACAGATAGCTTTACAAAATACAAGATTCGTTCACATTAGGGAAAAAGTATACAAGTAAGTTATTTTTTGGGATAAAATACAGCGAGAGGGCGCACAGGATTTATGAATGAAAAGAAAGGTAGTGCCCAATGTACTGGCGTATAAAATTGTGAAGTGGCTGCATAGCTGGCGCGTGCAGACTCACGTGTAGATGATGTCTTCATGAGATGGTGAGGAAAACAACAGTTCCTATTCTTTCAATGTTAAACAATAAAGGGAATGTAAATATACATATATGAATGTGACAAGGTCAGAAAAAAGCGCAGCGCGATCGATCAATAGTTGTGCAATCTATCGATGTGAGCGCAAACATGAGATCCATAGAAGGTGCAATGCGATCGTTAGATTGTGCAGATTGGTATACCCCGTACAGCACCTGTATTACACGCAACCTTTGAAGTTTGATTCATTTACCTCTGACTCTGTCAACCGGTAATTAAAGGACCGACATGACAATTGTCAACATATTGTTCTAAAACTGTACGAGTGAGTTGACAACTTTCAGCTTTAGCCTTTACTTTGTGGCTACCACAACTCTTGCATCAACTATTGTCTTACTTGTTTGCCTTAATTGCATAAACCTTGCGCGCGAACTGTTGACTTCTTGTCTTCATTACGAATTTACGGCTTATGCCGATCCATCATGAATGACAGAACACGCGGCTTTATGGTATCTATTTCTAGGTAGTTTTTGTTTTGATGCTAACACTCAAATTGGATCCCGGTACAAACATAATAAAGTAACTGTGAACTGTACAGCTACATTATGCTGATGACAAACGGCATAACTTGCGGAATGAAACCAAAAACTTTTGACATGTTTTGATATCAGGGAGTCTTGAGAAGATGTTTCCAAGTCCACGCATTTCTTCGAAGCACGGACATCGTTGTTCGGGGCATAATTATCTCCGCCAAATAAACAAGTGAATGAAACTACAGACTTCAACAGGAAATGCGTTTTTGTGCCATACGTTGTCTCTTTTTTGCGCAAACCTACCAGATTTTTCGTCTTTCAAATCCTCCTTGCCGTCCTCCATTTTGAAAATTTACCTGGTTGCTATGATAAACTGCGCATGCTCATTGTCGACAATCTGCGTGTGTCGCCATCTGTTGTAAGTCATTTCGCGTAAATTTTTAAGACTGACTCCGGGAGTCTGGAGTTACACTGACCTTGTATCTTGAATATGTTTTAACTGAATATCGGAAAATGGGAGTTGGAAGTAGTGTCCCGCTTTGCCCTGGCAGAGACCCACTTTGCCCAAATTTTGTTTGAAAAAGATAATGTGAATATTTATTTTTTTAATAGGAAGTTTAAGTAGTAGCATTGTGAAACTTGTGGTTTAAGAGATGTATATCTTGGCACGAAACTTCATATACTTTATTTATGAAGCTTCTTTTCTTAAGTGTCCCACTTTTCCCGGGTCTCCCCTAGTCCTTATTTTTAGTTTATTTATTTATTTATTTATTTATTCATTTATTTGTTTGTTTATTTATTTATTTGTTTATTTATTTATTTATTTATTTATTTATTTATTTATTTATTTATTTATTTATTTGGTTAGTTAGTTATTGCAGGTGGCACTATTTTTTCTTGATTTTTTTTTTTTTTTTTTTTTTTTTGGATTTGCTTCTTTTGTCTCGTTTTATAACGATATTTTGCGTGCGTTTGCAGTTTTTGACCTCTCCGAAAATATTATTTAAATTGTGCTGAAACTTGGTAGGAATGCACCGTGTGGAGGGGTCAAACAAACTAGTTCATAGTGTGTTGGTGCTGTGGACCTCAAGTTTCTATCGATTTTTTTTTTTTTAAGGCTCGGGTACTTTTCAGGTAATGCGTACATTCCTATTGTGATTGTTGACAATGACAATGTAAATTAGTGGGGGTTATAGTGATCATTCAAATTCTCCAGAACCATCAGCCAGCAGACTCGCTTTAAAGTTGGTGGTGGTGTACCTCGGGTGGGTCATTTGTTCAAATGGTCACGGTCCAATGATTGATTGATTGATTCATTCATTGGCAAAATCTTTTTTAAAATCTTCCCAAAAATTCCTCAACCAGTTGCTTCTAAATCACATAGGGACACTTCTGCGAATTTGTTCACCGAGTGGCGCTGATTTTTTTCTATTTTAGTAATTTTTGTGTTTCTACGATTTTTCAGAACTTTTTCAAAAATATAGATTCTGCTCAAACTTGTTTAAAATGTACATTGTGAAAGGGTAAAAAAAAGTTCTTTACTAGGCCAGCAGTTGATGCTCCCTATTTTCATCGATTTTTTTAATAGTGCACTTGTCGGTTAATGCATGCATTCCTATTGATCACAATGCAAGACAACGGGAAATGAATGGTATGTTTATTCACGTTTTTGACTTATTCTCCAAAATCATGGTCAGATTCACTTCAAACTTGGTGGATATGCTCCTTGGGTAGATTTTGATTGTGTTGAAATGGTCACGCTCCAGTAATTTGTGTAATTTTTAAACTAATTTTCCTCACTTTTCAGGCCAAATCGTTAATTTTTTTGGGGGGGGGGAGGGGGGGGGGGAACTCATCTTCAGTTGCTTCGAATTTTCTCCGGAACACTTTAGTACTGGGTGTCTCTAAACTAGGATGGAACGCCAAGGTCAGCTGGGGCGGACTGTTAATTCATACGTTGTTATTACTCCGTGCAGGGACGTCCCTGTTAGATGCAAGTAAAGCTTTGGGGTGGGGTGGGAGTGGGCGGTGCTTGCGGTTGCCATACTTGTCCAGCGGCAGACAATTAATTCCGCCATGGATAACATGCAGCACTTCAAGTTAATCATGGAGGTATACCTCCATGAGTTAATGTACATGATTGTGTACGATACAACATGCCTTATATTCAATCGAACAGCTTGATACAGCAATGTACTAATCATGGTAGGCCTAATATGGACCGCTGTGACGATGCAACCTGTCACAACGACCTGCTTTCCACGTCTGCTGCGACTATTCCATGATATGATTTACGTAAGGGACAGAAAAGATTTTTCATCCAATCCAGGGAAGAGGAATGGCTGACTGGTTCATTTTATTTTCCTTCGAAAGCAAAATAAAAAACAAACGTACAAACAAACAAAAACAAAAAAGACAAAAACAAGCAAACACACACTTGCTGTAATTCATTGCAGCATGTCAAAGTGTGAAAATTTAAATGTCACCGTTAGCTTCATGTGTCAGAACATATATATGTACCGTTTCAAAAATGAACCGCGGTACGTCCCTGGAAACGGGAGTACTAGAAAGCGGAAACTGCGATACCAGACAGCCAAACGCTATTTATAAACATTCCGTAGTGGACCGCTGGACGAAAATGGATGAAATGTCTTTGAAGAGGCACGGGTGTTATCATCATCGTCGTCGTCGTCATCTCACTATAAGTCAACTGCATAACGCTGAAATTGTCACAGTAATGGTAAATCATATCGTATGAAAATGGGACTATTATAGCACCATGGTGTGAATAAATAAAATTTCTCACAATCTAAATTTGTATTTTTATGGTAATGGCCAACCCAAAAAAGTGACTGCACTTATAGAGAAATACCACAGATATATGCAGTCCTAACATAATAAACATACATACTCAACTGACTGCATCTGTCTGCACTAAAGGTGGAACTCAAAATTCAGAATTGCTGCAGGTACAAGTGTTTTGGGAAAAATGTTGTTTTGTGTGAAAGTTTGAAAATATCTTGAAAAATGTTCAACAGAAAATGACCATTTGCATGCCATTATTATCTCAATACATGTATTTGCAAAAAAGGGTCACGCATTTTCTTAATTAAGTACCTTTTGTATAAAGGTGAGTACAAAGGTGTTTCAAAAATAGATTTTTTTTTTTTTTTTTTACTTTTCTGTTTTGCTTTCTTCTTTTTCGTATTTTTTTTAAATGGTAAAATTTTTCCGGACCTCTTCAATGCGCAAACCTTACAGGTAAACTGTTCCAGAAGCTAAGTCTTCTATTACTAAAGCCCCTTTTAAAATTCATTTCTTATATATTTTGTGCTTGACTGAAGTCAAATAATTAGCTTCAGAGATATATCCATGTGAAACGGCCATTTTGATGCAGGTATCTCTTTTAATTTTGTCACCGAGATTTAAATCTTAACTGCAAGGCCCCTTGACTACTCAGTCAATCTGAGAGCATTTTGCTCATTTATTTCATGTGACCCGTCAACAAATACAAACAATAATGAGTGTTATGGACATATATTACCATTCATGATACATGATAACTGAAATCCATTTGCGCGCATGTCAGCTCGGTATACTTGTCTTCAATATATCCTTATCCCATTTGACGCTGCACATAAAAATTCACGGATTTACATAATCTGTAACTCTAAGATGTTCAAAACATTAGCTGGACAAGATCAAGCAGGCATTAATGACCATCACTATCAGCGATTTTTTCACGACCATGTCATTTTCCTATTTTTTATCATCATGTATTGTATGTGGAGATCCTTAGTTAATCTTGCTGAATTGAAATGACGAGCTCGAGGAAATTTTTGTAGATTACAGGCCCATAACAAGCTTTTTATAAAGGGTGTTCATTTTGGGAGAACATGTAAAAATCAGCGCCGACGGTGCTTTGCGAGCACCGTAGGTGCAAAGCCATGCAAGGGGGGTTGGGGGGGTGGGGTAGTATTTACCTCCCCCCCATTTTTTTTTTGGAAAAATAGATATTCAAATACATTTCCTACATTCTAGAAACATTCGAATGTGTTATGGTAATTTGTCCCTTTTATAATTTAAAGGGCAAATGTAAGCGCAGGTCATCAAGGACTCCTCAAAATTATATAGGCCTAATTTTGTTATCAGACAGAACCATTTTTGGTCCGCATCCATTTTGCTGGTAAAATCCAGATGACATCACGGTAGTTACAGTAACATTTTAAATTCTGCTTTTGCCTGCATGATGGCACATCTCATTTTGGCCTATATTATAATATCAATAGATGAAGCCCCGCAATTACTTTTCTGGAAGAAATGGCTTACAGACCCCGGGGTGGGGGTGGGGCTCACATGCTCAACATCAGGATGGGTGTGTGCTGCGGACATCTTTATACAATACCCTATCTTAATCCTACACCAGATGTTAAAAAAAGTACCGTTTCTTAATCCTGTAATGTGTTGAATGAAAGGAGTGCTGCATTGCCATTGGTGCATTCTGGAGACCAACATTCCAATTGTAAGATAGTTTTAGCATATTCTTACTTCCCACAAAAAAATCCCTCAAAAGAACTTACTAATTATATCCTATAATACATCGCGAGTTCACTCAAATAATTGTTACCCCTATCCTAATCCAGCTGTATACATTTAGGAGTTAGGGCGGGAGGGGGGGGGGGGAGGGTTCTAATCCTGTGACTCGTGTGAGTAATGAAAACAGGGCCTTTCCCGCGGCACATACCCAGGCCAGGGCCAGTACAATTATACATGCGAGTCCCCCTGGACGTAATATTGATTCTTGACTCAGTTTTCAAATTCAATTGCAATTTGCATACAGTTTTATGTGCCTACTTGTTCTTTTGGAATTCTGATGTCAATTAAGACTATGTTTATCACAGGGTCAGGGGCAACCAGAAGAATGGTTGTCATCATATTTTGGTCGATACGACCGGCCGAAAATAATCAATATTTTCGGTGGACAGTGACTTTGCCGGTCAGTATGACAACCATTCTGCTGGTTGCCCCTGTGATGTGCATGCCATTGAATTGATCTAAGAATGAATATCATCATGTTGAATTATGCAACACAGCCATAACTGCATCAAGTGCACAGGATTGAAAATTACGTTGTAGAAACCATTTACGTTAAATTTGCGTCTGTTCGGTCGTTCGGTAGAGTAAGGTTGTTCGATCTTTTAGTAAATACCCAAAAACAATAGATATAATAGAATTCCAATTTCAATAATAATGACTGCAGACCGGTCCCTCGTTGCAAAATCGACTATCACGTGACTAATATAGTAAATGATTTCATCTACATGGAACCAATTCTGAACGCACCACGTTCATCAGCATAACTCACATGCCTTACATATAGAAAATGCCACAAATTTGTTTTGTCAACCGTATTGTTTACTTTTTTTCCCCCATGAGTCGAGAAATCCCGTTCTCGCAGAGTCACGCGCTACCTAGCAACCAGTGTTTGCAACCGCCATCATCGCTAGGCAAGCAAGCGAAACGCTGTAGTGATCACCAACGTTCAACAAGTCACACTTTACCTTAGTTTTGCAAAGGGGTTTGCCGTCAAAATGTCAGATGTTGGTTCTGAAGAGTTTGAAGAAGAACAGGGACCATATTTGGGAGTAAGTATGGAAGTCACTTGCGGTATTTTGCTTTCGAGTGTGTTAACTAATGCGAACAAAACTGAGCTGAAACAATTCCCATAAAAGTGAGTCTGACTCTGAGTAACAGTGTACTTATTCGACTACATGTGTAACAGTAGGCCTCTGCATGTGGGAACCAGTGCTAGTGTCATAACATTGCTACAGTGGCATTACCCAGTAAATTATGAAGGGAGTTTGTTTCTTGGGTTGACGGTGATAAAAGATGAACATTGTTCGCCCTGAAGTTCAATATTAATAACTAAATGCTAGTAAAGCCTTTAAAGCCAAGGCCCAGAACTTCTGGCAGAAGTGGTGGGCTAGACTTCAATTAGGCTAAAGACAAAAAAGTTAAGACAAAACATAAAATGTGGCAACTGCATTGTCCGAAATATCGTGGCCACACACTAAAACATCATTTTATTCTGTCAATGATTGTGTTCAATTTAATATCTAGGATAGTAATGAGATATCACATTTCTCCGTCAGGCCCAGACTGACTTGAACACTTGACAAGGACAGTCAATGTGCAGCAGGGGTCCCACATTTTGTTGTGCCCATATACACGCTGTCACTGATACATGTGTATTGGTCAGTATTGGGGTATTCCTCTGAAAATTTCACACAGAAGAGTGTTTCATAAAAATGAAATAACAAGATACATAGTAGCAGCCAGATGTATTTTTCTGGATATTAATTTGGCAACGTGCAAATATCCCCTCCGACAAGACATAGTATTAGTCGGTCTGTGACTATGCCTATGGCAATCATTATCAAAGATGATCAGTGTTCTTAACTGTTCCACAAGTCTTCCAATGGACAGTGACTAGTTTTGGTACTTTTTTTTTTAATTTTTATTTGACAAACCTGCAGTGTTCTACCATCTGATTCATAAACTCTGAATATTTGGAATTTGTAGCTCCTGATGGAAGTTTCAAGGTCTACTATGGATAAAACTCTGGAATAGATGCTGCTATTACTTCAAAGTGGTATCATACTTGATTGCTTGAGTTTCTATAATGAATGTGATGTCATGACAGATATATAACGAAAGTCAGTATCCAACTTCTGAATCCCTTACCACTTTGAATGAAATAGAAGTGAATGGAAGCAGCCTAGGCAGGGTTCATCAAATTGCATATCCACTAGTCCTGATACTAGACAAGTGAAATTGCAGTCAGGGCAAGTGAAAAATGCAAAGCGCTTGCCCTGAGGCAGCAACCAGCTTCCTCCAGTAATTTGCTTTGACAAATAAGATTTGAATGAGTCGACATATAAGATAGAATGGGGGGAGGGGGTGGGGGGTGGTAAAATATCAAAACAACTGGCCCTAAGTCCCTAGGGACTGTCTAGAACAGTCATAAAGGTATTGGTGAGCCCTTCAAAATATTGAGATACACTGTGACATACTGTATTCAAAAGATACAGCAAATGTCTAGTAAATTGGTATGATCCTCTTGCTTGAATTGTAGGCAAATCTGAGTTAATTATTACCCAGAACTGATCTTGAAAACACAGGAGCTTTGATCAATACCAATAATATTGTGTGGGTTAATATGTTGTCAGCTACATGACAGGTAATTTGTTTGTCTATTTCTCAAGGAATATAATGGTGAAAGGAATGAACGCGATGAAAGGCATGGTATAGGCAAAGCCACATTACCTTCTGGTGACACATATGAAGGCATGTATGAAAATGGCAAGCGAAATGGCCAAGGCACATACAGGTAAAACTTGTTCAGAATTCATTATGGTAAAATTGCAGTGCAAGACGAATGCACTAAGTTTGTGACTGATATTTTGATGCAGTGTGCAAAATGGTCAAACAATTCTGCCTATGACTAATAATGTGAGTGAAAATTGCCTGTTTTAGAGCTACTCTGTATAACAATAGAAAATTCCTGAACATTTAAATTGTGATCCTAGTCATTACATATACCAATCAGCACTTCACCACAAACCAGGGTTATCCCCAATCTTTTCGAAGATATGGCCACATGAATTATATTAAAATGCCTCAAAACACACTTTGTCTAGATACTTAAGTGACTGATTTAGGCATGTGGCAAAAGTGGCCATATTTGGAGCAGCAAGATAATTTTACTTGGACTGGACTAAATAGCTTATATACCACCTTCCTTAATAGTGCAACAAATGTGTGCATGGAAATAAAATGGATGGAACTGAACAACTTGTACCATGTGTTGTAATGTTTTTAATTTTCTTGCAATTGCTAGATTTAAAAATGGAGCCCGGTATATAGGAGAATGGAACAAGAACAAAAAACATGGTCAAGGAACATTTATTTATCCAGATGGTTCAAAATATGAAGGTGAGTGTAAGCTGGTGGTCTAACTAACCACCAGGCATTACATAAAATTGTACCAATGTGATGCTGTTAGTGATTAATGACACATGAACTTGAATCTGGTTATTTTCTATGCTTGTTTATAAAATGTGTACATGATAAGTCGTTAATTCGTTTGCTTTCTGGCCTCTTGGTGGTGAAAGAAATCAAGTGAGAAAATCGAATTTACCCATTTTCTTTTTACCTTAATTTAATATCAAATCTTTTAACTTTGCATATAAAGTAGTAATTTTGATATTGGAAGCATATTGACATTTCTGTTAAAAGATGATGTGATTTTTACACTATTTTATTTTTGTGGGTTTGATTTTTTTTTTTTTTTTTGTGATTCCAGGAAGTTGGGTGGATGACCAGAGGTGTGGCTATGGAAAATATTATTACATTAATGGTGACACATATGAAGGTGAATGGCAGAACCATGTACGACATGGGCAAGGCACATACACATACCAGGAAACAGGCACAAAATACACTGGCACATGGAAGGAAGGGAAGCGAGAAGGAGCAGGGGAGTTAGTCCATGCAAATCACAAATATGTAGGACCATTCAAAGAAGACAGGGTGTGTGAATTTAAAAATTTGATGCTTTAGTTTTGTTACATTTTTATAAATGACCTTTCAGCAATATCAGTACAGTGGAATCTGTCTTGAGAGACCCCTCCAATGAGAGACTGCTCTCTCAGAGCACTGAGCTATCTTTTCCATGTTATTATACCTCTAATATAAGACCAACTGTTTTGAAAGACCACATTTTCACCTGCCTTAGGGCGGTCTCTCAAGACAGGGACCACTGTACATAGTAATTCAAAGCTGTTGACCTGGGACATGTGATCTTGATAGGTCTCATATACAATTCTCAGTCAAGTTGTTTTCCATTACTGTTGAAATTAATTGAAAACACAGTTCAAAGCAGACCACAGTTGACTACCAGTCGGCTTTGGTCTGTTTAATGGGGAAAGGAATAAGTATTAAAAATATGTGCATATATAGTGGACTCAAAGCTTTCAAAAGCACTTGGTTGTTATCTGAATAATTAAAGAAGAGTGAGTATTATAATACATGTAGTTTTGTTACAATTTTTTTTGCACACTGTACATTCTAATGAATATCGGATCTGTGAGCACTGGTTACAAAAGGCGCTGGATATTCATTGCTTTTAATATTTCAGCCGGAAGGCAAGGGGAAGTATGTATTTGATATCGGTTGTCAGCAGCATGGAGAATATATAGCAGTAGAACAGGTGAGATATCCTTGTAGGTTTATTGTTTTCATTTAGTTCGAAGATAGCAACTGACTGCTAGTTCAGTAGAAGTTTTACAGTTGCATCTATGATTTCAAATGTTTGTTATGTTCGGTGAATTAGATATATTACCATTTATTTTTGAATAAAATATTGGTGTCAATTCCATATTTATAATTTTTATTAAATGAATTCTAGCTGTGATTATGAATCATTTCATTGTTTGATTACATGGTTTTGTGTTGGGATTATAAAGGTGAATGTTGTCTTACTAACACCAATGCAAACATGTAATAACCACACCAAATTTCTTAGTTTGCATAATTTTGACATGTTGTGTGACGGAATGTATCATTTTGTAAAAGTGATTAGCTACAAGGCCACTAAAATTATATGTTGCATTCTTTCGTGGAGTATAATTGACCTAATTGGATTCAAAAGGATGTGTATTAGTGTTTTGTTAGCAAGTTCGTTCTAAGCTAGAATGCTGAGACCAATATAAACTGGTGTGTTATTTTGAACATTTTTTACTTCAAACATTGTGTTCAAATATTATAATTGAGTTATCATGGCAAAATGTTAATGATGCAGCCAGCTAATAATGGGAGAGGAGAAAGTGCTAACAGGGCAAAGTCACAGGTAGCATATAGCATGTCCTGCATGTGTTTTATTTCTGTGCTAGTGTGTATATACATGTAGATGAAGTGAATGCCAGCAAAGAATTTTGTGTCAGTGTTGTTCTGTACATCATGTTTTGGATATTGAACCAGCTTTTTTTTCCCCCCTTCGATGTTCAGAAACTTTTGACTAAACAGTTTACGTTGCTTGCAAATGTATTTGACTTTGGTTTTGCTTGAGTCCATTTTTTTGGATCCATAATCAGTTTTTTCTTTACAAGAAAGTATAAACTTTGTGTCATCTGTTTTCAGCCTATGTCATGATTTCATTAAATTCATACTTAGCATAACACAATAAACCTATGTGTGTACCATGGTTCACTTTCCAAGGGCTACTATGTCACAATGCATGCATGGTAAATGCACTAACGTGCACAAAAGGCTTTTAAATGTACGTACACATGTACTATCTTCGTATTCTTCAAGTTAGTGTAACATGTACAATCTCTTGCACATTTTAGTAAGTTCGCATAAGTACATATATGTACAGTTGTATATATACAAGGGCGCAGTTAAAACATTCAAAAAAAAAAAAGACCCCACAACACACACTGTCATGAGTACAGTGCTGTATAATTTCTGCAGGAACATTGCGTTTAATTGGGCCTTCTTGAATGTGCAAACAAAATTGTTTAAATTACACAAAGGTTTCTTATTTTCAGGAACCAGTTTTTGGCATGAAACTGGTCATGATGTTATAGTGGTTTTATTTCAGTTTTGAGTAGAGTTTGATTCTCTAATATATACGGAAAGTAAAAGTTGCAAAATTCATAAACAGTTTTGTGTTTCACTTGTGTCTATATGTTTGTAGAATGTTTAAACGAAATTATGTGTGAAATTACACAGTTCCCATAACTGTAATTTGATTTTTGTGATATTATAACGTACATAAATATGTACCATTTTCTAATGGACCCAAATGAAGTGTTGGAAATATTTTAAATTTGATGATCACCATTCCATAACTAAAACGAGTTCTTGAACCTATATCAGAGTTGGACAGTGTCAGTGATGTGTTATGGCCTACATGTATGGCACTAGATTTGTGAAGACCAAGCTGACTTCTTACACATGTTCCTCGCAGGCATCTGAAGATAAAAATGAGGAAGAGGAGCCACAACAACAAATCATTCCAAAGTGGAAGGCAGGCAATATCACTGAGATCATGCTCGAGCCTGAACCAGAGGAGGAGGAGGAAGAGCAGAAGGTGGAAGAGGCAGGTCAGGTCGAGGGTGGCCAACCAGATGGCGAGACACCAAAGGAAAACGTAGAAGCCCCTGTGGCACCTGAGGATACAGAAGGTGTGTTGGTGTTCTGACTAAACATTATCAGTGTCCAGTAACCTTTGTATCAAGATTTCCCGTTTCCTTTTATTCCTGAATCTAATTTAAAAACTAACCCTGTCTGGCTGAAAAAAAAAAGCTCAGATATTTATGTATAATCTTGGCAAATGTCTTTTTGTGTTGACTAGTGTATTATATCTTTAGACAAAGCCATTAGAATACATTGCATAAATATGATCTTGATCAGGTATAAAGACCTAAATAGTAAATAGAGTAATGAACATTGTGCTTTTGAAATAAAGTAAGTACATGCATTTAATTGTTTACAGAAAAACACAGAAATGTAAAAGGGAAAAAACACCAGAAAAATTTAGTGGTGCATCAGATGTAAAATATATGTCTTATATGTTCCAAAGTTCCTTTAAAGTACTCAAGATACATACTTCCTGACCCGATATGTAGCCTTAAAATCTTAGCTATAATAACATTTCTGTTTGAAAAAACAAACCTTTTTTTAGAAATTTTCAGTCTATCTCTCTAAAATAAATAGTATGAAAGTGGTAACCCTCAGGTAGAACATATGTTTATAATTTGCAGATGTCTTCATCAAAGTTGTCTTCAATATGAAAGATAAAATTTCAAAATTGTGTAAATATAAATTTGTCAAATTTCTTAATTCCTTATCATGCTTACCTAGCAAAAGTTGTATATTATTACACAAAAGAAATAACCAAAATTAAGGTTTCAAGATATCAAACAACTTTGTATATTCCAACAATTTATCATATTCATGTAAGTATGGTAAATTGATTTTTTAATCACACACATAGCTTACAGTTCATAACTATTGCATAACTGCAAGAGAATAAGCTCAGACTACATGCATATTTTGATGATTTAACTATGGAATGCTTCGGTCTTAAATGAGTAACCTTCGCTGGCTGTCATAGATCTTGCAGAAGATGGGAAACATTAACTGGTCCATATATCCGCATTCTTTATGTAAATAGATGTAGTTCAATGGGAGGACATGTAGTTTAGTGCAAATGTCTATTTTGGTCATAACCAGCATTGTGGTATGGTTCAGTGTATGAAAATTGATTTGATTTTCAATTACTATCTATCTGTACACCAGAAAAAGCAGATACAACTAAAACTTACTCATGTGGAAACTAATACTTATAGAATGTGATAACTACATGTAAACAGATTGAGCTCTGTCAGAAAATATGCTGTGACTAAATCAAAATGGCCAAGTTCTCTATGTCTAAATGCTTGCTTTAAAACTGAGAGCAGAGACAGTGTTTGCAAACTTTTTGTATAATGACTGCTAGATAGATCTGAAATAAATGTTGCACACAGAAAAATGAGCTTTTGACTAAATCAAAACAGATGTGACTTGATAATAATAACATATTTTGTTTGCTACATATTTTCATAACCTGTGCCTTACAGTGTCATAATACAGTTAGATGTTACTTGGTAGTAACTTACTTTCTGTGTGCTTTCAGGGGCTGTCTTTACATTGAAGTATATGTACTAACAAAATTAACCATCTTCTTTCAAAGTAGAAATAATGTGGAAGCTGAACATTGTGTGTTCATAAATTAGTGCAATAAGAAAGTCTAAATTGGGGATTCAAAATGAATTTTTTTCAAAGTTGCTGCGAATGTTTGTAACACAGCTGGCAACTAAAGCTGTCACTGAAATATAGCTAACATGATGCTAATATTCAGCTCTCTTGATGTATGTGTCAATAAGTGATGGGAAGATACTTAATATATTAGAAGTTGATAAAAAGTTCTCCATAAAAAGGAAGTAAACTAACACCCCATGTAAATCATATTTAAATCAGTGCTCATTTAGTGGACTACCACACAAAACTGATAGACTCACCTGAAAATAACAGAAAGTAAGGAGTAGGTATGAAGTTAATCATCTTGGCAGTCATGTATGCTTGGAAGTACATAATAGGCCTATGGAAATAATACACATAAGAGTTGACATACTTGTTGGAAATCAAAGAAAACCATGGAATTTAAGATAAATTGCAGGTTTCCAATCCTGGAATATCAGGAAAAAAATACATTTTATACCTTTTTAGCATGGGACACCTTCAAAAATATGTTTATTCAGCCTGCATCATAGCAGTTTTGTTTTGTTTTGAAACTACTTGTGCAGATGATAATAGTGATTTTTACATTGATCATATTTTCTTCGTATGATTAATATGAAGAAACCGTTTCTACCAGACTGATTCACAGATAGGCACAAATTAACAAGTGGTCATGGAAAAGTCATATCGTATTTATGAAAATTAATATTAGCCCTGACACACATCTAGACCATGTTCAGTATATAAGTTTCAAACACATAATATCACCATTGTGTTTATGGGAAGACAAAATGTAATAATACGTAACAAACAGATTATGTTTAATAGTAAAGTATCTAAATAGGAAGTGACATGACACAGAGTTGAATCAGATTGTATGAACGAGATTTCCATGATCTAAAATGAAAAAAAAAAAAAAAAAAAGCAGGACAAGAGAAATTTAAGAAATTCCAATAAAGTAGTAATAGTGAAAACTTTCTCACTTCTGCCTGTAATTTGTTGTCAAGACTATTGGTTGTTGGTGTTGTATGCCTTCTAACCCCTTCCCCATGGACTACCTGAAAATGGTTGCCCAATGATCAAATCTTGTCTGCTTCATTGTGTATTGATTAGTATCGACAGTAAAGGAAAAGAAAAATTGAATGAAAATTTAGATGATACCTACCAGGATAACATGACCAGGTCAACAGCTTTCCTTGGTGATGGTAGGATGATAAGCTTCCTGTTTCTGCCAGGTGAAGTTGTTGACTTAGTCTTAATTTAAGGGGAAAAAGGTTAACTCTACATGTACCTGTATTTAGTGGGATTAAGAGAGCCTTGCATAATGCTCAGCTCTTTATTTCTCACCCGTACTTTGAAGCCATTACTATTAAAATCAGTCCACAGTCGTTGAAACTTAAAAGTTGTATCTGGAAAAAAAAAAGCTGCATTTCTTGGAAGTGAATTTTGCTTTTGATTCAACATCAACAGTTTCCTTCCTGCAAGAAAACATACTATAACCATGGGGGGGGGGGGGGGGGGGGTAGAGACTCTCTCTTCCCTCCTTGGTGTAGCATAGCATCTGTATATTTTGTTTTTGAATATTTTGCTTTTGTTGAGAAATTCCACAAATACAGATCAGAGTATGACCATGCAGGATGACGTCACATGTACGCCTGCCTGCAAAGCAAACTCTACTTTTGTGAGGTGCAGCTGTTTTGCAGGCAAAAGTGCACAACTTTATGTCTTGGCTGGTTAATATTAAGTGGTGATATCTTTAGTAATTTAAGTTTATAAATGTAGTTTTTCAAATCTGTCTTGACATTTGCCATTGGTTTATGAATGGGTATTGAATGCTTTTGGGCATATGACCCCGTGTACCACGAAACAAGTGAATGTTGTTTTTTTTTTTTTTTTTTTTTTTGTGTGTGTGTAACATTAATTATAGGAATTCCTGTAATATCAATTACAGAAGATGATAATTAATTGACTAAACCCAGAGATAACTTGTGGTAAGTCCTGTGTATATATTAGTTCACTTTGTACTTTAGTTATGTTCATTCATACTTTGTAGTTTTGAGTATTCAAGATGTTAGCATGTTAGTTCCAGCTTTTTGATTGACTGAAGTCTCTGTTGTCATGGTGACAGTAAGACTTTTAGTCTGGAACAACATGGAGGTGTAGAAAAATGAAAGGCTTCTCATGTGCCTTGCAATTGGCATATCACATGGCATCTTGTTCCATTATGCTGTAAATTGATTTTCAGGCCAAATCCAAAGGTTTTAGATTTGCATTTTATTTTCAAATTTTAGCTGAAAACAATGTACAACATTTTCCAACACTGACACCCTTCATCAGCCGGGCAAAATTTTAATAAGTTTTGTATTCTAGGCTGAAGGTAAATACAATACATGTTAAAGGATGCCGAACTATGTTATATTTACAAAGCATCTTGGGAAGCATTTCTCAGTGGAGCATGAAGTTGATCCCATTACGAATTCAATCATGATTGAACACCTGAACACCCCTGCCACACAGACACGTGTAAACCTACCCATCACATTGCATTATGAAATAAACATTTTGTTTGTATGATTAGTCCTTGATTACTAACACATTCACTGCTTTTCTCCTTTGGGCATGCTTTACAGACAATCAATTGGATTATTTTCTTTAAAAGACTAACGTAAACATTGACAGTGAGTGCCACCAGTTTATGTTTATGTTGTTGTCATCGTACAAGTGGTATTTGGTAATTTATGTTAGACATGGTATCGTGTTGCTTGGTCACCATCCCGGAAGCACTGTTAAGGTTCACCCTTTTCCAGGTCAGTCATTCATTTCCTGTTCAAAAAAAAGTGTGTAGCCCATGTACAACCCAGCTGGGCTGCCCATGGTTGAACCATGCGCAGAAATGGGCATTTTACCATGCAAATGAAGTAGAGGGCCAACAGTGGGTGACCCACTGTTCGCCCAGCAAAGTGGGCAACAAATGGGCTACAGATGTGGGTCAGTGAATGGATGCTGTGCATCTGTAAAATGTACCTCCATGTAAGCTTATACATGGGGAATCAGTGTACTGAATTCATGTCCAAAGAAAAGTAGAACTATGGAGTACTTGCACTTTTCTAGTCTATTTCCTAGCTTTTCCATTGGAGAAAAAAAATGCATTGAGCTCCATGAATAGCCTTCCATTCAATTACATTTTGGAGACTAATGTGTACATGAATATTGCAGAAATTGAACTCAGCTGTGTCTTCTGTTCCACCCTGAAATCAAATCTGTTGAAAATTTCCATTCAGAAGTGTTCTCTGCACAGTACCATGTCTGTTCATCTTGTCTGGCATGGTTTGTTCAGCCTTGATCAGTGAATTTTGACAATTCACTATAGACAACCACAGTTCAAACATGTTGCCAAAATGGCTGCAGGAAAATTATAGTTCCTTCCAGAAAGTTGCAGTCCACTGTTTGCCCAGTACCAAAATATGATGCTCTTAATTAAGTTAATGTTGCCCACTGTTCACCCACTGCTGAAAATTTCAAAGTCAACGTGGCTCAGTGCTGACCCATTGTCTAAATTTTAGTCCATTGTTCCCCACTGATCCGGCCATCAATAATAGGCAAGCAGTGGTTGAATAGTGGGCAACCTGTAGCCCATTACACAAATCTGAAATTTAAGCCAGTATAGTGGGTTGTCCATGGTTCAACCATGGGTTACCTTCAAACTGTTTTGTATGGGTTAATATCAGCACATGTACCTCATTTTTCCAAATTTTTGCCTTAAAATCATGACGGCACATTTCGATTATTCATAAAGAGCTGGTAGTTACATGTGTGTATGGTTAGTTGTATATCAGTGGGTTTTGCATTGCCAGGATCAATAGACAGCATAAAATTCCAGGCAATGCCAAAACGACCGAGTAAGACCCATACAGTTACTCGGGTAATTTGGTGTGAGTTACCACCTGCTAGATGTACTATGTTGTACAATGCAGATTTCATATTGACGTTACAAATGAGAACTACATGTACAGTGGTCCCATTCTTATAAGGCCACCCAAAACGCACGAGATAAATGGCCTTTAAAGGGGGGTGGCCTCTCTCGAGGGGTAAAATGCAATGAAAATGCCATACTTGCAGCATGAAGAGGTGGCCTTTTTTGGGGGGGGGGGAGACTCTTCTCGGTCTTATAAGATGGGGACTGGTCACTGCTTAGAGATAGCAGGACCTAGCCTTGATCAGTCAACTGTTTTCTTTGGCATTGAGTTTTCATTTAACACGCAACAGGATACAAAGCAAATTGTTGACTCAGTCATAATGTAATGGGGAATGGTCAATGGTCCTGCTTAGCAACTTGATTCATAAAGCTTTCTCTTAGGTTTTTGGCCACATGTGCACCCAAAATTGAGGAATATTATGTTTAGCAGGGGTAAAGGTGGATGAAGGGTCCGACTGACAAATGACCTCAGAACATCACACTTTTAATATCCTCATCTTCCCCAGACCAAGCAAGACCACAGTTTCAGAATTGCCAACAGAAATGCTAAATGTATGTTCTTATGATGTGGTAAAGCAGGTAGGGACAGAGTTGCTGAATGACAGCCCCACAGTATAAAGACAGTGCTTGGTCATAACAGTTTGCATTCTTCAGACAGACTGTTTGAATCAGGCAGTCTCCAGTCAAGTGACATTGATATCAAGTCAGGGCAAGTTCCGTGTGGCTAGATTGAAATTCTGGTGGTTTGGAATGTTCTGCATTCTCAATCAGGCATGGGGATGGCAAACATGGCTGATAAAGTGCATCTTAACAGCAAAATAGTTATAGTTAAGATGGTTAGATAGTGGGTTTCATGTGATAAAATGTTTTATTCATATTGTCTGTCATATGTGCCAGGCCTTTACTTATAAGCTTGCATTTTGGGGTGTACGGAGTCTCCAAGCTAGCCTATGCTAAAAGTGAAAGATCTCCCTCCTGCAGGTACTGAAAAGTTGGAGGGTGGTTGCCAAAGGCACAGAGCATAGCTATGGGGTGTGGGGTCATTCTCCTCTAGGAAAAATCTGAAATTTGCTCCTTCATTTCCTGCATTTGAACTATTTTTAGGCACCATCAGAGACACTTTCAGTCCATGGAAATAATCACTCACCTGCTCTTACAGCTAACAAAAGTGCATGTATTTATGGTCATTACCTTAATTATATAAGCAAAAGAGCCAGTGATGGAATAATGCTACTTTTTGTATTTTACAAAAAACAGGAGACATTTAAATAAAAAGCAGGAGAGTGGGAGACTTTGTAAAAAAGTGAGAAAAAATCAGGAAATCCTCCATCGAGGCTGGAGGCTTGGAGGCTCTGGGTACAGGTGCTATGTAGTTCGCTATGCCTGTCACTGCATGTAACGGTGCTGCCCTCTCTTGGCAAGACGAAAGAACTGCCCATTGCATGAATTATAGGGTGCAGTGCTTGCAATGTAAAGTGGCCCACAGTTAAAGGGTCTGTCAAAAAAGGGTAATCAAGGAAAAATACTAAGGCCAAACATATGTATAAATGTTTCCTGTTACATGCCCAAAAAAATTCCAGGTACATAGGTCAGCATTTTTTGGTCACTGAATTTCATTGGATTATAACTGTGGTTTCATTGCCTTTTAACTACGAGGTGCCTAATTTTCCATGTATTTGGTATGAAGCAAAACAACTTCAATTTGTTTACTTCTCCACCTCCATGAAAGTTTGAGGTTGGAAGTGTTTGGGGCAGTAGGTTGGGTTACTGAAAACAGATATTATTTCATTTGGCCTCATGGCAGATCTACATGTACATGGTTTAAGTAAATGTAGTGATCATTTTGTTTGATGGAACACCAGATTATTTTGTGGTCTCAAATGCGTGGTTTTACCAGACTCCAATTGCGATTAACTTTAAAATTGAAATTTCATCTTTCCATATATGTATACACATGCAAAACTTCAGATGAACTCCTTGCTTTTAGTGCATATGGGCTCAGGTGTGATGGGATGAGCAAGATGACTATATAATTGATTGATTCAAAAAGGCTTTTAAAAGCTTATTTAACACTGTAACAAAATGCATGGCTTTCAGTCTTACCTTACAGAAAAATGTCTGCCTGGTCCTTGAAAGTTGGTTAAGTGCTAAATATTGCATTCACTGATCTAAATGCTATATCCCAGGCTGAAGAATTCCTAATGGATTTAACCAAAAATTAACACATGGTCTATGTATGGAATGAAATTTTCATATTAAACACTAACATGGTTTAATCAAGGAGAAGCTCATTTCTTCAAATTTCTCTTTTGCTTTCATGCCAACTCTGATTCACAAAAATATATTTTGCTAATTTTCATACTTCTAATTTATAATTTTTAGTTGGAAAGGTTACTTATAATGTTGTTAATGTAACCCTTTGTAAATTAGCATGGGAAAGATAGAATCTAACTTATTCTGTTTTCCTCAATTTTCTGTACTGTTTAAGGGAGAAAATAATTGCTTTGCAGGAGGGAATCCACCTACAACAGAAGAACCTGCAACAGAGGGGGAAGCAGCAACAGAAGGGGAAGCTGCAGCCGAGGGAGAACCAACCACAGAGGGAGAACCTGCAACAGAAGGAGGACCAGCAGCTGATGGAACAGCGGCTGCTGAGGGTGCAACAGAAGGAGAGGAAGCTCCTGCTGAAACAACAGGTGAAACAGCCGCTCCTGAAGAGGGCGCTGCTGAAACAACTGATGGAGCAGAAGACCCACCAAATGAAGCCGCTGCCGACTCGGCTCCTGCAGAGTGAAAATAAACATCAAACACTGGGGAATGGTTCCGCATAAGCTACAGAAATCTCCAACAGTTGACTGTACATCATCTGCCATCCAGAAAAAAAATATGTGGGACTTTCCACTTCCAACTTGTTATGGCCAATTAAAAATACAAATTGCTGAAATCTGAGCTAAAGGAAAATGTCAAATTTCATTTAAATTTTTACTGATTCACACACCCATACCTTTCCATGGTCAGTTCCATTTGCATCAACTGAAAGGTTTTTGGAAAGTTTGAAGTGGATGCATTTGTGGGTCACTACACAGCATGCCATTAAATATCTAATAAATTCTTACAGCATATATTGATTATTGATAGTCTATAGCTGTTTTTCAAAGAGAATAGAGTATGCATCCACCTTACTGTTGCAAAGAATAGGCATATACCGAGAATCTGTCAGTTTACTGGCTGAAATGACATGAAAAGGTACAGGTGTTGTGCTTGCTTTTTAAAGTGACTATAAATTTAAGTCATTCGATTAAAAAAAAAAAAATCATGCGTAGTATCACTAGAAATGCGACTTCATTGAAACAGTGCAAAGTAGTATCAAACAAGGTTTGCTTGAAAGTCAGCTGTGATAACCGCAAGCCCCCTCTGTTGAATGTTCTGTGAAAAATGCGAAAAAGTTACAGAACAACTTGCCTATCATTTGCCATTGTACAGGCAAAATGTTGGACGAAAGACCTGGTTGTACATTTGGTTGGATATACATTTATGTTCTTGCATTATTTGTACAGAATGTCTTATTATTATTAAAATTTTGTAAATAATTACCATGTACCACTTTCTTGTGTTTTTGTTTCGAGTCAATAGCCATCATTGATGCAGGTTGAGGACTATAGTCCACTGGCAGCCCTGTGACATACACTGCCTAGCTGGCAGGTCCATTTTGCATCTCCTGGGCCTTTTTCTCCTCCTCCACCATGCTTGTGATTTCCATGACCTAACTCCAAAAGAATTCTACAGAAGTTCATGAAAGTTAGTAGGAATATGTATGTGAATGAAAGTTCAGTTGAGATTATATTCAGGTCACCTTGGCCTAATTCTCATGGTAACAGGATTGTTTGTATGAATTCAGATTCCTTGCAATATATAAAACCTGAATAGCCTCACAAAACTTTATAAAAATGGGGAGGGTCATGTACATGTATATGGATATGACGTGCACCAAGATGCTATCTAGATCACATTTGAGCTGGTTCTCCAGGTCCCAGGGTCACTTTCTTGAATTTAATTTCAGTCGTGGCACAGCTATCCCAGACAGGACTTCCATATTCCTAAATGGGTCTGACAAAAGAGACGT
>CAXHWN010002624.1:0-36677 GCA_964020975.1 Hermodice carunculata
TGTGCCGCTGATCCCGGAAAGCCCCCACTTTTCCTCAGCGGTAGAGAGTCGCAGTGCCGCTTGATGCCCCCGGCTGCTACCCAAAGGTTTTACCAGTGAATGTTTTCAGGACATTGTATTGTGGTCACGCTGGTCACTTAACACTGTCGCTGAACAATTTTTAGAAACGTCACTATGACAGTACTGATTCCGACATGGACCATTGGACCAAGCCATCCAGAACCTGGATCCCACATGCATTCACATGTTTGGATGGTAAATTACTTCGGTTCTAAACACAGCAGTACTTCACACTACAGGGATCACTGTCACTATGTAGGTCTCGTGTCGGCGACCAGCTGATAGAGTGGTCCGCGTGTGTTGCTCCTTTGGTTGATATGTCTACTTGGCTATGGATGTACAGAATTCCATCACCTGTATCTACGTCTCGCTTCCTGTGGACAATCGACACTCAACCACATCATGAATTCCAGTGGCTTATAACTGATAATTTCATACTCTTTTACTCTTTTATATATACATAACAACGGACAGTCTTCGCTAATCTAAATATTCTTTTATCCAGTAATTTTCTTCATTATGCGACCTATCCACATTATGAGGTGGCAAAAAGTGGATACCATTTTTCACAATTTTTGCAGATTTTGACAAGCCAAATTTCGTAAATACATGAACACATGCAGCGAGACGAAGGCAACAAGAACAAGTTCATGAATACATCGACTTTAAAAAGTCAAATTATTATTATTATTATTATTATTATTATTATTATTATTATTATTATTATTATTATTATTATTATTATTATCATTATCATTATCATTATCATTATCATTATCATTATCATTATTATTATTATTATTATTATTATTATTATTATTATTATTATTATTATTATTATTATTATTCTAGTACACCCAGTCAGTGCTACCACTGTTTTTCCATGGGGACCAGTGAACATATATACAATATCTATACAATTGTTACAAAATATATGACAGAAAAGATTGAGCGACGAGCAATTCAAAATTAAAACATAGAAATCAGGTAAAGTAGCGAGCCTTAATTGTAGTTGCGTTTAAAAGAAGGCAAATCCTGTGAGCTGCGGGTAAAATTGTGAAGAGAGTTCCAGACTGTAGCACCATTGTAAGGAAAGGACTTCTTAAAAGAACTTTTTCTTTACACCGGGGACCAAAACATCCACAGATGGGTACTTCTTGTATTATAAACATGAGAATCAGAACACAAAGGAAAATGATCGCAGAGAAAGTCTGATGGAGGGCTTTTAATACATTTATGCATAAGGGTAGCAGTGTGAAATTTCCCACGTCGCTCCGATGTTTGCCATCCAAGATTAAAAGCAAGATTAAATCCCTTTGTATTTCTAAAATCAAAGTTATTACATATTATCCTGGCGGGCGTAATTTTGAAGTTTTTGAAGTCTGGGAGACTCAGCATTACCACAAAATGTTCCAAACAGTGTCTGCATAATCTAAGTTTGGCTGGATACAAGAGAAATAAATTGTTTGAAGCAAACTACTTGGGAGTGTTTGTTTAAATGACATAGTGCAGCTAGTGTACCATGCACCACTTTGCACAGGTCCACTAAATGTTGACGCCAGGTCAGCTGATGGTGAATAGTATCACTAAGGCTTTTACATAATCTGCTTGGTCAGGTTTTTCGCCGTATAAAGAGATGTGTAATGCCTTATTGCTATTATGGCCACCGGACAATAAGAGTGGGTGGGCTTTCTTTGTGTTTGCTTTCAGTTTGCTACAGTCTCAGCTACTCCCTTAAATAAAACAGAATTAAATAAAACTTCATCAACATAATTACCTGCCGCGTTAGCAATCGTGTCATCTGCAAAGAGATGTACCTGACATGCAGTCACGTGCTGTGTTAAATTATTTACAAACAGTAAAAACAAAAGAGGTCCAATTACTGAACCCTGAAGGACACCAATAGTTGGATTTTGAGTTGTGGATAGGTCACCAATTCATTGTTTAGAATATCGTACTTTGAAGCTTGGAAAAATCTATATCGTGGTTAATGGTGTCAACACACTTTTGTAAATCAAGAAAACAAACCCTGGTAAGAAAACATTCGTTTAGGTTGTTTAGCTAATCATCCACCGCTTTGTGTAAACACGTGAGTGTGTCTTGCTTCTTCAAATAAGCAGATTGGTCAGGTGTTACGAAATAATGTGATACAATGTAATCCAGGAGTTGACGCTCCATATCTTTTTCTAGCGCTTTAGCTACTATACACTCCAACGAAATTGGTCGATAATTTTACACATATACTTATCTTCCAAGCCCTTATATAAGGAAGTTACATCGCCGAGTTTCCAATCAACTGGAATAGTTGATATACATAGAGACATATTAAAAATAGAAGAAACTAAGTTTTATAACCCTGAACGAAGCAGTTTTCTATCCATTCGTACGTTGTCCAAGCAACTGTCACATGGAAAATTGGAGAAAAAACTAAAGACGGGATCAACTTGGATTTTAAAAAATTCGAATCGATGATTACTGTTGGGACCCTTCAAAGAGTAGCTGGTATCAGGTGTGTGTAGACTAGCACCTTTGTGACCAATATTTTTTTAAAAAAAAACGTTAAGTTTAAGGTGGCGTCAGCAAATCTATGCGCTTATAGGAATGTGGTCGTCAACCCTATCTTATGCCTTGGTTTTTACCTTTGGTCTCTTAAAACTTAATACATTTTATATATTTATTTTGCTCAAGACATGTAGATTATATTTACATTAAATAATAATGTGTTAGAATGTGTTTTTATGGCACAAATGGAGCTTTTCAAAAGGGTCTAATTTGGCAATTCATCGCAGCTCACAGAACAAATATCAAACTTAAATGCCTCAAAGTTTGCAAAATGAAACTTTGCAGAGATGCCGAAGGAAGGTTTGTTATTTTGTTTTTCTCAAATGTAATAGTAAAATTAGAGCCGAACATTACACGTGGTTATCACAATGATTAACAGCTTCTAAAGTTTAGGGCCCAAACAGGCCAAAGGCTCAATGTAACCAATACAATAGCAGTGGCTGAAGGGATAATTGTGCCCAGTGTTCTGTCTCACAGCCTGTGTGGGCCACAAAGGTTCCTCACTTTCTCATACAATTGGTAATGGACGTCAAGTGAATTATGCTTAAAGCATGTCCATGTCATATGCATTTCTTTTTTAATTTCTTAATCAAATAGTTCATCCATGTTTTGTCTTTCGTCTTATAAGTTTAAAAAGGTATATGTTTCTTTGTAATGCAAAAAATAAACCAGTCCAGGATGCTACACTGTAAGTGATATAATCAAATACACCAAAAGCAGTACGTACCTCAGGGAGCTTGCAAGAATGAATCGTTTAGTACATCAAAATCTACATTTCTTGAGTGCCATATTGTTCTCTTGAAGGGACTATTCCGTGGAGTGGATTACGATATGATCCGAGGTGAAGAGACGCGGAAACATTCCAGAGTCGAAAATGAGACCTGGGGAGTCTGATGTAAAATGGCATAAACTTTGACAATATTCGGTTGTTCCAGTTTGTTCCTTAATTAGCTGAAATAAATTGTTTTGTCTTATGCTATTTAATAAGTTGACTCCTAGGTCTCTGTTTCTGTGGCCAAAATTCTACTCCGTACGCCGGCCATTAAAATCACCAGTAATTATCAGGGAAAGTGGATTTCTTTCTGACATCAAAGAAACTGAGTTTGAGAATGACTGTAGGGAATGAATACGCAGTTCGGCAGTTTGACCAGGTGGACCATAATAGACACTCCTGAGAATTTTCCGTTGACGAATTTGAATCTCCATCCAAATCCATACAATGTTTTCGTCCTCCAGCGTGATACATCTGGAACAAGGCAATGTGTTACGTACATACATCGCCGCACCTCCCTCGTGACCCGATTGCCTGTCCTTCCGGATGGGACATTGAAAACCTTCTACAATAAGTACTTCGTTGAGATAATTACTATCCAGCCAAGTTTCAGATGACATGATAGTATCAAAATGTGCTGTCTGAGCTAAAAAGGATAGATCATCCAATTTGTGGTCACTTCTGAGACTTCTGATGTAAGCATGACACATTCTGATGTTGTTTGGTTCGGCTGGGCCCGGATTGGTATGTTTATAACAAGCTGTGTCAGGCTGGAGGCGCGGCATTGCCAATATATGTCTTAAATACGAAAACTGCTTTAGTGCCAAAATACGAAAACAAGCACAAGAAAGCATATTACCGGGGTTACATCATCCTGGAAGCGAGAATTTGAATACATCCTTCACGAGTTCTTTCCTTACATTAAAGATTTCTATTGTCTCCCCATACTGATCTAAGTTACATCTTATGCGGGATATATGGAAAGGGTGTATTTCCAGGCAAAGACAAGAGTGTAGTTGATTTACAACTAGAACAAAGCAAATTGGTTACAAAAGTGATAAGTTTACTCATGGACCTTCGAATTTTGGATTGTTCACTGTGTAATAGAATTTGTCTCAACACACACTATACAAGCAGTAAGTACAAATTAACATTCTCGGATGCACACATTGAAGCGTACATGCACTGTACACCGCGACAAGAAGCATATATGCAAGCATGAAGTAATTGATACTGGTTGTACAACATAACAATTAAATAAAAAATTAAGGAGTGTACGTATGCGTGAAAGTAAGCAATAATAATACACAAAATATTAAAGTGTCACAAATGATGTTATACACTTTTTTTGTTATGACAAAGCAAGACGTCAGTGTATTGTACATTTATATGGAAGGAATCCCATAATATCCTTGAATAAGAAGTGTCGTAATAAACGTGTAAAGCATGAACTAAGGATCAGTATTATGTAAAAACATACAACATTGGAATGGAACGGTACAAACGATACAAAACATTGCATTATATTCTTGCAAGGCTATGAAGCCATAGAGAGTTTGCAGATGTTAATATCATGTGCATGCTTTCAGGTTTGTAACTCATTAGTGTACTTGCGTATTATAAGATGTTATTATAGACAGTAAAACGACGCAATGTATTGCTACATTTGGAACAAGACCAATGAAGTGGAAGTGAATGAATCCTCTTTGTCAAGGTTTAATGATAATGATGATATCATTATTATTATTATTATTATTATTATTATTATTATTATTATTATTATTATTATTATTATTATCATTATTGTTGTTGTTGTTATTATTATTATTATCATTATTATTATTATTATGATTATTATTATTATTATTATGATTATTATTATTATTATTATTATTATTATTATTATTATTATTATTATTATTATTATTATTATTATTGCTGTTATAATTAGGAACAAGAAGGGATAAACGGAATTCCCATCACTGCAATTAACACACTCAAATACTGGAATATGTCAGGCTTATAAAGACTCCTATTTGTCCCCATAATTTTTGCCAGTTACGCTTTCCTTTCGTTTTTCAGAAAAACCAGATTTACAAAAGTGTAAATGTCTTGATATTACATCTGATCTATTTATATTTAGGAAATTTCCAGTCGCAGTAAAATATGATTTGGTATTAGAAAGATTAGTTTAAGAGTTTTTGCATAAATGGTGCTTGGTAAACATTTGTGGTGAAGCAAGACATGAATATGTTATGAGTGGTTTTGGTAGTTGAAAATGAGAGTGGGTAGTAACTTAAAAGTAGACAAGCTTTTTATGGCTGTTTGAAATATACGCGCAAGACAAATGATGGTGGTTATGGGGAATAAAAGTGTTGAGAAATAAATGTGCACAGAACGCATAATGAATGGCTTCATGAAACGTATGATACAATAAGAGACAGGTAATGAACGGCTGTTTGTTAATAAATTATTTACAGGAAACACATTCAGACATGCCGTATGCAAGATCTGGGAAAAACTGAAAGACACATTATGACTCTAATTGGGTAGCTTTGTAAACTTACAAAGTATAGGCTGTTTATACCTGGCGACAATGCGCATTATATCCAATCATTGTTTCTCTATTTAAGGATATTTTAGGATTATCTACAGATCGGAAAGTGTCTCGAGCAGCTATTTGCAAAAAATTACTAAATGTAGATCTGTAGACTGCATTCTAACCATCCACACTACTACTGGAGCTCCCATAATGCGCATTGAACTTGAAGTATGAACAGACTTCCAGTCATGGTAAAATCGCACCGTGCACCCAAAGTAAGCAGGGTAAATATCTCGACATCTGACAAATTAGCCCGACAGGCTTCTTCTCATTTTTCTCTTCAAAACATTGGCAGTAGGCTCAGCTTATTCGCCTAGAGCGGTCCTATTAAGTCATTTCATGGTGCACTATTGCAAGTGAAAAATTGCCTGGGGTAGAACTAATCAATTACAAAGGTAAAATACACTTGCACATAATTACAACCGGTTGCTTTTTCTGATATATTCTCTACCACTTGCGCACTTCCTTGCATCAAACTTGCTGATGAAAAGTCTCATTTGATGTAATTTCGGTGGTAAAAGCATCCGAAAACCTTATTTTTCCGACTGCTCAGTTCTAAAGTATCTGTGGTAGGTATACAGGTGGCAGTGTTATCCTCTTCCGGGAAAGAAAACGATAAAATGAGAAGTCGAGACCAGACGAGATGGTATTAGATCAGAGAGAAAAAGACAAGGAAAGAACGAAGCGTGTGAAGAATGAAAGAAAAAAAAACAATAGCAACGAAAAGGCAAAAAGTTGTACCAACATATACTGTCTAATTTGATGTATGAGGTTTGAAAGAGATAATCTGAAAATACAAATTATTTGCCGTGAAACTTTATTTGCATTTTGCATGTGTGTGTGTATGTGTGTGTGTTTGTGTGTCTGTGTGTGTTTGTGTGTGTGTGTGTGTGTGTGTGTGTGTGTGTGTGTGTGTGTGTGTGTGTGTGTGTTTGTGTGTAGCAAGATAATAGCACTCAAAACAAAACTGGAATATTCAGATTTACATTTTAATGTTATATCTGTATTTGTCAAATTCTGCCTGGTAATGACAAATTTTGCCCTTCTAATCATTGAGCGGATTTTTCTACAGAACGTTCCAGCACCCAAATTCAGTAGATAGAAATAACAAGGTCACAGGTACGTTATGAAGCAGGCTCGAATCTGAATGACCGCTGTGGTATTTCAGTTTTCTTTCAAAATGAAGATGATTGATTGTTTTTGTTTTTCTCCGAAGTAAGCGGGTGCAAAGGCGTGAGTTGCCCACAATGTATAATGATGCACGAGCAGCATGTATTTACCTAGGGAAATTTACCCGTCCCTGTAAGGACGAGCTGATATTCTCCGCAGTTAGATTCTTACTGTAGGTATCCTTATTTGATATATTATCTGACTTAGAACTCATAACTGCCACTAAAAACATAAATTACTCAACGCTATATAAATTGGCGCATGTTTGATGTTAAGCTCATAAAAGGTTGGTGGCTTCATCCAGTTACAGTAAAAATGGGAATGGTGTGTTATCCTGTAAATTAGTATTGATGAAAGAACATATACATTTTATGTTCAACGTTTTTTTTTTTAATGTGCGTGACGATGTTTACTTCTGGCTGACTGACACAATCGTTATGAATTGCCAAGTGTGAAAGCGGTAGTGACTTCAGAGTCTGGCGTAACACTGGTTGTGTCGATACCTGAACCCATAAAATACTGAGTTGACATATTAGAAAAACCCGATCTCACAAAATCAATATCATATTGAAACGGCGCAGACGTCAGAGAGCATAGAATTCATTCTGTGTAGCTATAGCGTATTTCATGTGGTCCTCTGCCAACATGAAAAGTATACTGCTTGGGGAAAAAAAATCCCCCCCCCCGCCTTGTCCAATATTATGCTCGTTTTATGAGGAAGTGTGTGTGGAGTTTGTTTACCTTGTTATACCATTGTTTTTCGAATTTCTTTTGGGAGCAAATCGTGGTCCTTAAAAAGACCTTTTTGGTTGTTTTGGGGAGGCTGCAGTGTATCAATAGTGGGTGTGACTACCACGCTTCTGTAAGCAAGCTTGGATCTGCCTTGGTATGCTGCTTGTAAGCTTGGTGATCTCAGCCTGAGAAATTGATTCCACTGGTCTGTGAGCCTCTGTGCCAGTTGAATCAGGGTGGCTGTGGCTTCTTCACACTCATCTCTGATTCGACGCCAAAGCACATCCCACAAATGCTTGACGGGGGACAGGTTAGGAGAACGGACTGGCCATGGCAACAATGGGATATTGTGTTGCTGTAGATACCGAATGCTGACTGTGCAGTGTGTGGTGGTGCTGTTATCCTGTTGAAGCAGTAGACCTATATATTGTTGGATCCGTTCGTCAGCTGTGGGCTGGATCTCATCCACATACAGCTGGCCTGTAAGTGTCCCATTCACCCTGATGAGAGTTGCTCTCTCTGTTGCTGTAAATGCCCCCCCCCCCCCCACAGCATGACACTGTCTCCTCTGTAGTGCTCATGTTCAACCATACATCCTTCTATGAACCTCAGCTGTTCTACTGATGTCTAATGGAGGCTGTATGTTCCTCACACCACTATACCCGTCATGTGTTGTGTGCAGGACTGAGAGGGATGCGAATGGCAGGGCAGTATGACTTCAGTTTGGCCAACACTACTTGTAGTCTCTTGTTAATGATAGACTGTGATGCTCTGATGTTTCAGGCCTAGCGCCACTGCTGACAATACACCCTATTCAAAAGTCCCTGCCATATTTGGAATACTACTTAGTTTTCCTTATAGGATAACACAAGGGTTATATTCAAAAGTGTTTTAATAATAGATATGAGCTAGCAAAGTAAGCAAATTTAATATGCACGTGAATGGGGACTTGAATTGGCGTCCCCCATATTCTCATTGTGGTTTCTGCCACCAGAAGTCAGTAGTATTCCAAATATGGCACGCACTTTTGAATAGGGTGTATGCCTTTTGGTGGAAAGAAACCTGTGCCTATTCACACACCAGATCGAGTAATGGTTATCCATCCCATCTGACAGTTTTGGTCGCCTAGATCCAGCCTTCCTCTTGCATCCTCAGCTTTCCTGGAAATGGTCCCACCACCTTTTCATCAATGGTCTGGGGCACCTCATTATCCTGGCAACCTCCCGCTGGGAAAGGCCAGTCTCCAACATACCAACGATTCTGTCCCTGTCAAATTCAGACAGTTGTGAGTGATCCGTATGTCGTAGCATTGTAGATTCACATTAATCCCAGTAGTACCAAGGCCCCCTTATAAAGTCCACAGGCACCCAATACCAGACACACTTTTCGCACCGGTCTGGCTGTCGTCTTGTTTTCCAGGACATTTTGTGGTGTGTGTGTGTGTGTGTGTGCGTGTGTGTGTGTGTGACTGGTCAGGCATACCCTAAGCTATCCTGTTGATGTTACATAAAATTTCAAGCGACACCCATATTTTCCATATAAAGGCATATTTAGAGCCGTGCATGTAAGACCAATAGGGTGGCATCTTTTTTTCCCAACAGTATACTTTGGGAGTTTTGCTCTCGCCTCGACTTGATTTTTTTAAATGTGTGACCTAACAAGACGTGGGACACATGTACACTCAATACCCAGGTTTTGCCGATGTTTATTCACTATGCTGAGCGTATCCTTTTGCTTATCGTGAGTGCACAGCCTTGGATTTTGAGCGGGTCTGCTTCTTGCACGCGAGACAAACTCATCACAGACGCTTAAGACAAGTCCTCTATCAAAAGGTTCATATTTGTATCGACTGTCTGAATGGTAAAATCGCAGGCATTTATGTGCATATTCCTGACATCGGCAAGTTGCTTCTGGATCTCCGGTCCAGTTACAATTGAAAACATATACATGGGAAACTTCATTTGGTAAGTGTGCAACATTTCTTTCTCGTTTCACGATTATTAAGTAATACAATTGACAAATCGTTGTATTGGTTTACTTTTCGTCAACGTTACTGTCATTCCTTGTTGGATTTACATTTAAATTGTATTATTACGGTTTTGTTCATTTGTGAGATGTCTGTCCGGACATAATAGAATTGACAAGATATACTATTTTGCTTTTTCTTAGTTTTATCATGATCCGACTCTATATCCCTGTTTTTTTTTCAATGAAATCTGAATTCATCGGTGTGAACATGTATCAAGAAACATGGAGCATTATCACGGGTCAATATCTGCTGCATAGTTTACAATCTGCACAAATCTTAATTAAAGTGATCAAGTTTCCTGTGACATCATCGTTTTGTCTTTTTACGAGAATAAAAAAGAAAACTAACCAACACAATCACGTGTAAAATTGAAAAAATGTCTTATGTATATGTACATATAATCTTATTTCATTTAACCCTCATACAGAACGACCAGCACGTGCAACAGTAGAGTTGTACTTGCAATGATTTTACTCATATCTAGAGAACAGTATAAGTGACCTTCTAGTGACATCAGTGTCACCCATGTGCACCTTCAAGCCTTCGGGGAGGGTCACCTACTCAACATCAGGGTGGGTGTGTGTCTCGGACATTTTTATACAATACCTTATCTTAATCCTACACCAGATGTAAAAAGGTGTCCTTTCTTAATCCTGTAATGTCTTGAAAGGAGTGCTGCATTGGTGCACCATAATAGTTATCCCTATCCTAATCCAGCTGTGTACCTTTTTTTTTGGGGGGGGGGGGGGCTTTTCTTATCCTGGGAGTAATGAAAACAGGGCCTTTCCCGCGGCACGTACCCAGTGCAATTTTATGTGGAAGTACCTCTCCCCCCCTCCCCCGGCCTTCAAGCTGGCCCTTTTGGAGGACAATCACTGTTTGGCAATATCAGACTCTCCCCACATAGTTCTGCAGTCCTCATCGTTGAAATGAAAAGCGACATAAAAGTACACCGTTACTGAGTTTATTAAGATACAAATCAATATGTCAGTTTGACCTTTCGGGTCTGCTCAGGGTCAAAATTAACATCAAAAGAAACCACATAGACACTTTCCTGTGAATGTTTTTTAGCAACCATGGACCTTGGATCCACGAATAACAGCATGGTATAAGCCGCCATGTCTGTTTGACTTTTCAATGTCACTCAACGTCAAAATTAACAGCACTGACGGAAATCCCATACATATTGTCGTATTAGTGTTTGATGGTAACCATGGGCGTAGAATCAACCGTAACTGAGATATGAGCCAATATGTTTGATTTTCAGCCATTTGTGTAGTAACAATGATCACGTGCATATATCCTTACCGATAATTTGTAATTTTAAAATTATTAAAAACCAGGAAATACCAAAAGCTGCATGTAGTGAACGAACATGTCCTCGGTCAATGTACATTTCCACCACGTTTGAAGAGAAAATAACGACAATGCTAATAAAGTCATGAAAAAAAATCGAAAAAAAAATCGCAGAATCCTTAGAGCGCAACCATGTGAAAAAACCCCAGAAGAGACTTATCTTAGGTACATCACCCTAATATCGTTTGAAGCGAAAACACACACACACACACACATATATATATATATATATATATATATATATATATATATGTGTGTGTGTGTATGTGTGTGTATGTGTATGTGTGTATGTGTGTTTATATGTGTGTATGTATGTTTGGTTTATGACAGGATATCAATATGTGACGCAATATTAGATAGTTTTGGTGTTTTGTACTCCCACATAATACCCATTTAGGCCTATATAAAAAACCCACTTTTTACCTAATATATGGGTAAACACGTTGTACTAAAAACCAAAATACGCATTCAGTTAAAATCATGACTAAATTAACTGTAAAATATAAAGCACTAATTCGCTCAAAGACACTATCACTGCAGGATTAGAAAGTTCATGAAGGCAAGCGACGGATGGTCACGGTTGTGTCCTTATTAAAATCTTGGATTGCCTTAAAAGACACATTTTCGTTTTCCCGCATGCTCTTTAAGGCAAATCATGTACCACAGTAAAGATTCGTTTGGACAACGGAACAACCGCAAAGGTTTGCGATTGTAAGTTTGAACATGGAAGCTATATCAAACGGAAAAAACAATTCTCTGGTCGATGATATGTTTTCGGACAAACGTGCATAGATCCTAAAGAATCACAAAAAAATTCAAATTTCCTGCTTTTTTCGTAATATATTTGAAACCTATGCACGTTTAGCGGCAAAACGGTTTTGATGACAAAATTTTAAAGTAAACCATCCCATCAAAGACAACATTCTTTATCCATCAGAATGTATCTCTTATAATGGTACCCATCTGTATATTTACATATTATATGATAGTCATATAGTGATTCTTTTGATGTAAGGTGTTGTATATTCCAGGATCAACAACACCTACATGGCAAGTCACACCACTTTTGAAGTGGGCAATGCGAACTTTCTACTATGAAAAAATAATAATAATAACAAATACAAAAATAACAATAGAGCAATTCAATAAAACAAACCAGCAATATTCGATCGTTTTCATGAAAAAAATGCATGGACACTGCGCTGCGGTCATGGATATAACTGAAAAAAAAATCCTATGGTAATTAAGATACTGGACACATGCACGTGCTCCAGCTGTCCTGGTCTCCCCAAGTCCGCAGATTGACAGTTTTAGAAATCACTGAATGTGCTGCGTTTGATTAAACAGGCAAACTGGTCCGTCGCGACGCATTTATCTTGGAAAAAACATCAAAATTAGAAATTTTTTTCCATGTTAGAGAGTGATAAAATGGTTTATGCAGAGTGAAATAAAAAAAAGGGATTCCATCCTAGTCACATGATCATGCCTTTGTTACATACGCCAATTAAAATTGATTATTAGTTGGTACCACGTGCACTTTCTAATGAATATGCAATTGTCGTATGGTGAACAAACGCACGTGTTCCCGCCTCAGGGCCTAGTCATTCATCATTCATTCACGACGGCACATTTCGGCGACTTTGATCTCCGTTTTATGGAGTTCGAAGATGATGATGATGTAGAAACGTTTGTTCTCAATGAAAAAAATACTGGCACAAAGAAAGTTACACAACAGCACGTTAACTTGTTCAAGGCATTTTTGGAGAAGCGACGTGACATCGATGACCCAATTTATCATTTATCACGTGATAAGCTGGTGATATTCGCACCTCAATACAAGATAACAAGGGCTCATCAGTGACTGTTTATTGAAAACATCTGTCTCTCATAATCCCAAGATTTTGCCAGTCTGTACTGTCACCAGCTCATCCGCAACAATGCCGCTCTTGCCTTTGCCTTTCCCCAGTCAATTCGACCTGGCGAATTGAGCCCTTCCCACTTGCACTACCACTAGGCCTACTACCAGTGTCCCAGTCCGTTTACCAGCAGAAATGCCGGAGAGGGAATTCGAACCGCTTGCCTTGATGCCAGTTACCCCACAGGAAACCTTGACATCGTTCTCAACTGTGACCAGAGCTACACAAGCAGTCTTTGATTGTCGCAAAGTCAAAATAATAAAAGTAGGTCTATGCTTTCATGTATGTTCAGAGGCAACGAGTTTCACGGTAATGTGCATTTCACTTTCAACATTAATCAGTGCAGTCATGCCCATGTGAAACCTCGTCGCCGTGTTGCAATTATTGAAAGTGACACTGAGAGCTCTCAGAAGTATATGACAGACTTTACCAGCATCTGATCGACTGTTTAATTTTTGTTCTGTTGTGAGGGATTAAGTCATTATAATGCAATTTTCTACGACATAGCTCTGGCTATGTGCGTGTTCTTGTTTACGTAGAGAGCATGGCAGCGGGTGACAACTTTTAATTGTTTTCAAGGTTGCTAGGGAACACTAAAGAGGCTACTGATCTGTGTAACGTTTTTATAGAGGTTTAGTAGTGTGAATAGTCTCTACTACATTTGTTTGAGATAAAAAGTGAAACCATGAACTTGTAGTTGTGTATTTATGATGTTAGTTTATCATACCTAGAGAACTATTTAATACACGCTCCCGTATTTTTTATTTATTTATTTATTATTTGTGTGTGTGTGTGTGTGTGTGTGTGTGTGTGTGTGTGTGTGTGTGTGTGTGTATGTGTGTGTGCGAAAATAGTTTCGTGCACTGCACAGAATAAAAGAAGATGGATATTATAAAGCCAATTTATTGTGAAAAGGTTATTTGAGAAAATGGCGCCGTGTGCAGAAAATTTTGTTCGGTTCGAAGGTAAAAACCTTGATCCACATGAGAGAAAAAAAAAGAGTCCTACAGGTCCAGTGTGAGTAACTGTATTTCTTGTCACTCGAGAGCCCATCTCTTGGTAAAAATCAGTCGTGCGGTCACGAGTGAATTTTACCGAGATATGGGCTCTCTGGTGACAAGAAAAACAGTAACTCACACTGGACGATGTAAGATTCTGTATACAAATCCAAATGTAGGAAGTGAAATAATGCTGAGTGAATCAACTTCGTTTAAACCTGACGTTGGAGTCCAGACATCAAAAATTGGCATCTCCGATGCTGTTGACTTGCTTTTAAAAGAAATATCGTGCAATTTGAGCTGGAATTTGACCAAAATAAAATGGCGTAAAATAACGGTAGCGCGTGCAGTATTGTCACTGTGATGGGATAGAACCAAAATTAATGCTGGATAAATGTCAGATGAAATGGACCGAAATGTTTATAAATGTCACATGTAATTCAGACTGCAAACTATACGTCACAGTTTGCTACATTCACGTCACATTACAAAAGACAACTCAGCAGGCGTATGCAAAAATTGGGCATGGCCTATCGTATAAATCAGTTGTAGAGTAGCAAACAGTTGTATATCATTGGCTAAAACACAGTTTGTCTTTCCGAGGATGTTTCGAACTGCTTTCAGTCATCTCGTCGTAAGCAGCTCGATGACTGACAGCTTTTCGAAAGATTATTTGAAAGACAGGCTGTGACATAGCCATTCATATGCAATTATTTGCTACCTTATAATGACTACTTTACAACGTCATCAACCTGAAGTATCAGCGTTTTGCGGTCGCTAAAAATTGCATCGGACGCATGGATCATCGACCCAACGAGGAGCCTGTAATTTTTGTTTACAGTTCCAAGATCTCAAGAAGTGGAGTTTCAAATTTTATTTTACATGGTTACTGTGACAATGGTAGCATGGTCGATCGACTGCGGTGAATGAAAATCGCTCTGACGGCCCTTTTGGTCACCCCTAAAATGATAATTTTAAATCCTTCTTGAACGATGGAAGGGCCCTGGCGGACGACCTGACTGACTCCATCTTGCTTCTGCTAAAGTACCCACAGTATAATAAGCCAATCTCCATGGAACGGTCTCTGGTTAAGCTGTTGACACAGTATTAAGTTTAAGCTACTTTACGTTTGCTTGTAAACTGGTTCTACTTTTGGTTTCATAACCCTGTTTTAGCAGTGTGAAGTACTATTTATTGTATCCATTCATTTTATGTTTTCTTGATGCTTTGTCAAAATCATTTCAATGTACCATTTATGTGTATTTTAATTTTTCCGTTCGCGGAGATATACTACTACTACTACTACTACCACCACTACTACTACTACTACTACTACTACTACTACTACTTTGTTTCAACGTATTTAAGGTAATTTTATTATGTCTGTAACTCATGGTACAGGGACCTAGCATGTGGCTTAAACATGAACTACAAACTGCCCCCAAATAAAGTCATTCGTCTGGTTCTTGATGTCCAGCATCGTTATCATATTAGTTTTCAAAATTTTAAGCAACTAATATTTAGAGGCGAGTAGACATAGATATGGACATAAACATATCCTTATTTAAAGTCGGGTATGGTACAAGAACATTAGCAGGAGGCTACTTATGCCGACTGGTTACAATAACTAAGAGTAGAAGATATAAAAAAACACACCTTATACAACACAAACGTATAAAATACTTTTAAATAAAATATACCCGTAAATGTTAGAAAGTTAAAAACATTCTTGTACATAACAAGCATATTGTAACATCTGCCTTCAGGTATACAGAGAACATCAATATCCGTGCCATTTATTTATCTTCTATTTAATATATTTATATTTTCACTTAGATTGATATCACTGGGAAGGTAGTTCCATATTTTAGCACCTTCATACCTGAAAGAACGCTTCACATACGTAACATAATAAAACTTTGGAAGTTAAAGTACTGGACCACCACCACGAGTATATGCGTGATCTTTGTGGAGGTCCCACAGAACAGGAGGGCTGATGTGATTTATAATCTTGTAGACCACAATGGCCTTTCCCCTAAGTCTAGGTACCTTAAGAGTGCACACACCTGCACGCAATAGAAGATCTTCGTATGTAGCGTGTGAGGGGGAAAACACAAAACTCTAAGTTATTGTTACTACTTAGTTCCATTTAGATGCTATTTTCTGTCTAAAATGGCATCTAAATGGAACCAAGTAGTAACAGAAAATATCATCTAAATGGAACTAAGTAGACTTCTTTGCCGTTAAACATATGCATAATATTTTGCAAGGGAAGGCTCCAACATATTTACAAAATGTCAATCGAGTATCGGCATCTCATCACCATCAAACTCAAGACTGCTCTATGAATTTTGTCCAGCCACATGTTTGGTCTCAAGAGCATAAAGGATTCAGGTTTGATGCTGTATGTTTATCAAAGAACTCCTTGGTGATATTTATTTTTAAAATACAAAACTAAGCAGTTTTATATAGCGAGGACGGGAGCACTAGAAGGCGTGAGTTTCACAACTTCCTAGCCTTTTGCTACTTTTTGCGTTTTTTTAATCTCTCTCTTATATATATATATATATATATATATATATATATATATATATATATATATATATGTGTGTGTGTGTGTGTGTGTGTGTGTGTGTGTGTGTGTGTGTGTAAATAATCATTTATTTCGGACTGGTAGAACACGCAATTAAAAGAAATGCCACAAGTCTATCCATGGTTACCAACAAGTCCAGAAGAAAATGTCCATTCACCGGGTGCACATATATCTAATCATTTGCACCACCTCCGTGCGCTCCATATTACTATCCATGCCGCCATCACGGATCTCGCGAATTTCGTGGATCACCTTTAATTTCGGATAATCTGATTATTGTTTATAGTACAGATTATTATATTTTCAGAGCTTTCATATATTTTCCTGATTACATATTTCTACAGAAGTTATATTATTTAGTTCCTTATATTCCCACTTGGTGCTTTGTTCTTTCGTGTTTTCCATCCGTTGCTGTCTTGTATCCATGGTGGTCCACTATGAAAATAAGCGATTTGGTTATATGCCTTCCGCTTTGTAGCGCTCCCATTTCATGGCACATGCTTTAATGGAGTCACCTGGTTGTTTCATCTTTTTTATTGAAACACGCCTTTCATGTTCCATTTAGGTGCTAGTTGCTGTCTTAGTGCATATATGAATATATATTGTGTTTTATGAACTATTTACATATGAATACAATAATATCAATCAATCAATCAATAAATGAATCAATCAAAGAAGGAACAATTGTTTTAAAAGAAGCAGATTGTCTTGAAACTCTGGTTTCGGGAGCGTTTCCTCCTTCCATGCAGCATCCTTGCCTTGAAAGTGACACATCCTTTCCGTTCTGTCGCTTATAGCAAGCTCTGGGGTGTCATAGGGGGTTAAGTGACGTCAGCCAACGCATTAATGTCCAACAAGACCGAACTTATTTATACATCGTTCGTCTAGCTTCGCCAACTTATTTACTGTATGGCCAGGTACAAACGAGATTAGTTTAGGAAATATTAGTGTATATCAAGGAGCGGGTTTTAAAGGAAGTCGATCCATTCGAATGCTTAGTGTCACAGAAGATAGCATGCTAGGTACAATATATTGAAATATTAAAGGGTATCGTTCACTTGCCTTAATGGAAAAACGGAAACAGACATCTGAAATTGACCTAATATGTAAAACCGCAAGAACCATGACTACGGCGTTTTTCTCTCTTGATTCAGCGGTAGAATATCCGTAGGTTCCCGTACATTACAGCTGATGGATTCTGTTCACAAATGCTCAGTCGCATGATATCTAGGTAGGTGGCATGGCAAGAATCGCAAGGTTGGTAAAACATAAACAAAGCTGTACAATTTGGCTAAAACCGATATCACACTACTCACTGGAAAGACCAAAAAATTACTGTATCTTATTTTTTTTAACGTAAAGTAGCTATCGACATTGTGGACTGTGAGCTGCTGCTTTCACACTTTAAAAGTTATATCTGGGCATGTCTGGTATAGGGCTTCAGCGGGTCAAGCCCTACCTCAATAGCTGGTAGGGATATTACATTGCTGACATGTTTTTTTGGACCGAATATAAAAAAATCCATAATTATAGGTCGATTTATACGTTCAACTTGCTCATGGATATACACTGTCGTTGCTTTCACAGCTGTGCCCCTTACGCGCGTTTAGGTAAGTCAGTCTGATCGACGGTACACAGCGTTATGGAAGTCGGGTCACACGAAGGAGGCAGCATTAGCGGCTTACTTTATGTGGTATTGTATCTTTGGAGTATATTTTGGGCTTTTCCCTCAATCACTGGGTCATGGTAAATTGTCATCCCTATTCATGCGGTAAGATATTTGTGCTTACTTTTACTTGCAAATTACTGGATCTTCCTATCATTTCATGCGGCAATTGGCCTAACATCATTTTTAATTGTGAATATGGGGGGGGGGGGGGCGTCTGGACCAAAACTAAAATACTTGAGATATTTGCGTGCATTAAATTTTTCATGGCTTCCCTAAAGTAACTTGGTAGGCAAATATGGTTTCCTAAGCGGCAGACCTACCATGTCTCTTTTGATCTTTGGCATAAGTGATTAATTTTGGGTTTTAATTTTCGTCCTATATGTTTTGGAAAGGACTAAAGTTTGTATGTAATGAAGAATATTTCATAGCTTGAGAGGACAGATTTAAAACCACCAGTTGCCTGTTATAAGTGACTGCTTGTTTCAAATCCGGAGTGAAATTAGTTTCTTCACATTGGTATTGAAGGCTGAAGGCTGATACTTTGGTATATCTGAAATATCTGCCTCTTTTTGTATTCAACTTTGATCTCACTGTTGGCTTGGCATTTTTCAATGTGGGTAACGTTTTTTTCTTAAATATATTTCATTTATATCCTGGTTATATCCACTTGCACATACAATTTTTGCTTTGGAAATAGGGAAAGTCAAGATGGAAAATTGCATCGAATTATTCAACACAGTGATGCTTTACAACGTAATAATTACAAAACTTAATTTCTAAGTCTGCATTCTGAATATGCACAAATAACCTCAATGTACTAAATTTTTGGAAGTTTGAATATCAGTGTTATAGAGGCTCCCAAGAACATTGGTTTTATGGATGGTTTCTCTATGTGTTTAGGAAACACGACCGAGCTTAAGGGATATATACATGTATTTGATAAGCGCAAGATATGTAGGGTGCAAAAATACTTAACATTTGATTGTCCACACATCATAGTACACGCATTCATGATATTCCGTCTTGATAATCGCAATGCCTCGTCGCAAGGACTGCTGGGTAATATATTGAGCTTGGCCCAGCATGTCCAGAATTGTTACAGACAGATTAATAATCAGCATCGGGATAAGGGATCACACTACACCATCTGAAGTTGCATTGGTTACCGGTAAAAAGTCTGTTATTTAAAGTTTTACTCATGACACAGGAAGTCCTACATCGCTATGCTTCTTTATATTAAACCAGCTTCTTAAACTTTGCAAACCGTCTCTTCCTTGAGATCTGGTAGTATAAAATATTTAGTTGTGCTAGGTTGAAGTTCTATCTAGAGTGTCTCATTTGTAAACCAGCTCCGATTCTCTATAACTCTCCACCTCAGTTCAATCAGCAGATCAGGGCGGCTCCATAATTCAAGGGAGTTTGAAATAGAATCGCTTATAGTTATGTTCAGGATGGAGTACGGGCATATTTTGAGTTTCCAAACAAATCGCATATCTTCATAGCAACTGTACCTGATTTTTATGTAACAGTGCTTGTGAGCATGTTATTTGTATGTCTACTGCTATGATGATGATGACGATATATTCAGTTTGTTGTGTATGAGTTGTCATCTGTCACGGCATATACAATACATGTAATGGTACTCCACAGGCCTGGTGCTGAACACTGAATACCACGCTATTCTTACACCTTCGGCTTTCTATGGCACACCTGTACCCATCATCAGGTTTCCTATGCGCACCTACATAATCAATAAGCTTTCTAATGGCTCTGGATGGAAGGTGTGAAAAGACGGATATTATCCTGGCAGGTATCATCCAATATATTCATTCAATTATTCAAAGGGAGAACAATATGAGAAAAAGGATAGTTTAAAATATAGACTTACCATCTGCTGGTTTGTCGGTGATTTGTCTGCGAACTTTTAAGTCTGTGTGCCAACACAAACATTTTTTCTTTCTTTCTTCGCTCGTTTGTTCGTTCTTTCTTATTTTCCCACTTTCGTTCTTACAAACTCTCTTTTCTTATTTTTTCACATTCTTTCTTACCTTTTTTTTCTTACTCACTTACCCAGCAAATCTGTTCAACATTTTAGTTGAACCTTCATGCGTTAAGTCAGGCCATTTTGTAAAGAGGGGTGACAGTTTTAAAAATTAGGCAAATTAGGGCACTTTGAAAAAAATAAATCTTAAATATCTTCAAAAGTATTGCAGGTAAAGGTGCCATTCTAACTTTAATTCATTGGTTTGTGTTGTATCTAACGAACCACAAACAAGACTTGTAGAATTTTAATTTATGCTGATTAGGACAGTTGCAAAGTTTCAATGTTGAATATCTTGAAAGATATTGCAGGTTGAGGAGTCATTTCATGTCCATTTTATAAGGTTGTGCTGAAAGCGCATCTGCCAAACCTGGAGAACCCATTATATTAGTCATTTCATGTACTATAAGGTAATCCAGTATAAATAAATATGTTTAAACTAAACAAACCACAGACAAAACTTGTAGCATTCAAATTTATGCTAGTTTTGAAGGCACACAAACAGGTTTGTCTGGAAACAAATCTTCTTTGTAGTTCTTGTATTTGTACTCTCCCGCTATCATGTGAAGCACAACAAGGTTGCTCGCTTTACATGATAGCGAGAGCGTATAAATCTATGGTCGGTTTAATTCATCACCTTGGTGGTATACATCTTGCCACATTTTGAGTGTCGTCCAGGTGTCAGTCGTCTTTAGCGTGTCTGGTATTGTCCTGTTCATTTGTCCTTCCCAGCAAGAGCGATTTACATAGGGGTTTGTCCTCGTTTCCAATTGTTATGAAATACTCTTGTTATGATATGTACTGTAATGTCCAATGAAATATGCTTAAACCAAAGCAACACAAATTCTGTCTCCATGTTATTCCCATGATGACACAAGTTAAGATAGGTACCAAGTCTCTGCTCTTCATCTGATTCAAAATCCCAATAGATGCACAACACAAGGAACACGGCATGTCACCAAAAATGAATCAATGTACCCTTCTTCCTTTTTATTCCATTTTAGTGTATTTTCAAAATATGAAAAAACGTTTAATGGGCACTAACAGTGCATTGGCGTTACCACCAAAGTCAACATTTAAGCAATATCCTACTCTCTGTTGGCATTAGCTGTCCGCATATTTGCCAAATAGGAAACTCTACGTCCATATACTCTCCACGCGGCGCACTAAATAAAACATTCTTCATGTGCAATAAAAACTTAAAACATTTGATATCTTTTAGATCTGCCAATCAAGCACGTAAGAATAGTCATTAATGTACCCTGAAAGTGTCGTATATGGTTTTGCCTGAAGATACGGCAGTCTTGTGCCCTCGTCGCATGGCAATTAATGCATGTCTATCAGAGGTAGGCAGCACTCAGTTGATAATAATGCTTACTTACGATCAGGGCACTGTAGTATCGTGGGTACCGTGCATGGCTATGATGATGGACAGCAAACACCGTTATCACAGTACCATATAATTTCAACACCACAAAGATGAGCAACAATGTCCAGCCTGAGGCTACATTGATTAATGTACTTGGTGCTCACAGGAGCCACAGTAGAATGTATGTTAAGACTATGTATTAAAAGTAGGCATTCAGAACATAACAACGGAAACAAAAGGATGGGGTATTAAAGATATGTCTTAGGTAATCAGTGATTAGGTTATTTTAGTGCTGACTGATTTTTTATATGACTGTAAATTTACTTTAAAAACGCAATAAAGTACAGTGGAATCTCCCTATTAAGATCACCTAAAGGACTGGAAAATGTGGTCTTAATAGGGAGTGGTCTTAATGGGGATATAATTTAAAACAAGGATAAACCAAAAAGGATGTGTAAATTGGTGGTCTTAATATAGAAGCAGTCTCTTTAACGAGGTGCTCTTGATTGGAGATTCTACTGTATCCATTTTCAGAACGCATATGAACCGTAGATTCACGCTGTGGAAATTTGGTAATGTTTCTTGGAAGCAGTGTTTGCACAGCAATTATAAAAATGTAGATAAATGATCATCATTCTTTGATATAAATTTTTGATTCAGCTCGAATACATTCGTATATTTCTACATCAGATTTATGGCAAACTATAGAATACGCTGCAGATAAAAAAGTGTGTCCGAAATTTTAAATATTTGTTGTTGTTCCGGAGATAAGCGTTTGAAGTTAGAATGATGACACATCTAAGGAAAGCTACTGGTAACTGACTGATGACAAAACGGTATCAAAATTTAAAAATCTCAGACCAGCTTTTAAGTTCATTCCACAAACTTCAGTGTACTGCATATTTGAGGTGCCTACCTTCAAAATTTGAATGAGATGAATCAATGTTTGTAGTAAATTATGATTAGATGACCCTTTTTGTCAATATTATGTAACAGGTGCCCTCAACTAACATAAAATTGTAATAGAATCATCAGTTTGATAACTTTCAGAAAATGTGTATTTTATCTCACTTTGAGTGAAGGATTATACGTAACAATTTGTCAAAGTCGCTCCTAACCTAACATGTATCGTCAAGGCACGTCTTATAAGATCGCATTATTACAATTGCGAAGAGAATAATACGTGAACACAACACATCAGCAAGAACATGGCTACTGACGGTCAGCTACTATATTTTCCCCCTATTAACGTCGACTATGAACCAGCTTTATCTGCTAAACCAACAAAAAGGTCCCCAATGATTCGAAAACTTCCTTGTCGTTATGGAAATAGAGGACGACACTCGGAAGCGAGCCATGCTCCTACATGACGCTAGGGAAAGAGTCTATGACATCTTCGAGATGTTACCTGAAACTGGCACGAAATACAACGTAGCAACTGGGACGCTTGACAAACATTTTGCTCCACAACAAAATGAGGAGTACAAAATACGGAATTTTAGACACATCATACAAGCCGCCGACGAAACGCTTGATAGCTGATCACTATAAAAAAGGTTACGCTATGCATCACAACACTGTAGGTTGCCTATAGCACAAAGCTCTGAATTGAAGCTGGAATGACACTTCTATCTTTAATAGTTTTGAAGTTATTCAAGATTAAAATCTTGTGTATTCGCCTAATTTGCATACATTAAAACTTTATTCCATGGTTCATAAGAGGCAACTTTGTCCCAAACATATACACTGAAGTTGGATTGGCACCTCTAACCATAATAGATTTGAATATATCTAACCTTTATTTTTCGATGACCCTAATTAGCATAATTTAACGTTCTACATCTTTTGTTGAATGTACATCAGATTGGCAGGTGTTACAAACCCATGTGTACAACTTGGAATGTGTCTATCTATAATAGCTTTAAGATATTGAGATTTTAAAACTTTAATTGTCATACCTAATTTGCATTATCCTGAACATCCTGAATATTCCCGACCAAGTGCACAGCTTAACTTAATGGTCAATCTTCATGGCAAGTTGGCTCTTAAAAACAACTGTTTCCGAGATAAACCCCGAGCAAAATCAGCTGTAAAGAAGAAAGCAAGAAAGAAACTAGAGAAAAAGATTTGCTGCAAAGAAAATCTGAGTGCTTTCAAAGCTTGATTGGGTATTACTGAAGCAAACACCTTAGAATTTAAAGAATGGTGGACTCGTCTACCTCATTTAACTTGTTCAAGGGTCCCTAATCAGCATAAATTAAAATTCTACTACTTTTGCTTGTGGTTCATTGGATGTACCTACAGCACAAACCTTTAAATTAGAGTTGAATGGCACCTTGTTTGTTCACCTAATTTACATAAATTTTAATGCTACAACCTTGATACATGGTTCATCTGATGTGGCTGAGACAGAAACCTATAAAGTGAAGTAAGAATGGGTCACTTCTATCTTTAATAGGTTTGAAGATATTCGATATTTAAATTATATAAGCGGTATGCCACAAAAGCTTAAAGCAGAAGTTAGCATGGATTGGCACCTAAATCTATAATGGTATTTACAACTATTCAATATTTGAATTTGTGCGTATTTGCCTAATATTTATAAATTAAAATCCTACAGCTTGGGCTCATGGTTCTTTAGATGCGGCTATGTCACAAACCTGTAAATTGGAGTTAGAACGGCATTTCTATGTACGACAGTTTTGGAGATGCATATATTCAGCGTTTAAATTTTTCAATGCCCCTAATTAGCACAATTTAAAGTTCTACAACTTTTGTTGACTGTACATTAGATTGGTAGGTGTCAAAAACGCATGTGTAAAACTTGTCCATCGGTAACAGTTTTGAAAATATTGACATTTTAAAATTTTAATCGTCTCTAATTTGCATATTTGTGAACATCCTGAATATTCTTAAACAGGTGCACAACTTCAATAGGGGGCAACCATATGACAAGTTTTGTGCTTTTTGGAACATAGTGTCACAAAAAAACTTCAAACAAAGTTACCGGTAAGGAAGAAAAAAGACACAGAAAGACAGACAGACAGACAGACAGACAAACAGACAGACAGATAGAATAAATGAATGAAAGAAAAAGAATTTGTAGAAAAATCATATGTCTGTTTACACACAAACAGAAATACACCCAATGAGCAGTGCTTCAACGGATATGGTGGCGGATTAAAGGCACATGCCAACATCGCTCTGAACAGTGCAGTGCAGAGCTGAAATATAACCATCTTGCATCCCAGTGGAGGAGTATGATCCGAACTAGACAACACTCAGTTGAAAACGTTCACTCTGCAAAAGGTCTGATGATGAAACCAGCGAGCTTACAGATCCTACACACCCTGATGACTCCGGCACATAACTTTGATGGAGTGGTGAAAGATGTCCTTTAGTAATCATCCAAGCTTGAAAATAAATTGATTCACCCCTTCAATGACTAATCAGATACACAGAAATGCCACTGACTGTGATAAAGAAAACATATTAAAAAGATCTTCCGTTCACGCTGTCAGAATCAACTTGCTGATGATTATGCAGCGGTTCCCCCGAGATTTTACCATGTGGCGGCCGGTAACCCTCCTCCCCCCACCACCCCCACCGCCGTGGCCTCACCTATCGGAGGCATGGTAGGGACTGAGCTCCAGACACTGAATACTATATACCACCCCTGTTCTTTCAACAGGTCTCAACTTCTTTAAATGAGGAGTGTTCTTTTAGCCAAAGTCCAGGAAATGTTTCTTGAATTCTGGTAACAATCATGAAAAGTGGCATCTCAGACCACATGCTGCTGATCATAAATGATGCTGTCTCAGTGCCACATTTTGGAGTGAGTCAACAGCTTTCCTCTCGCGCTTTGGGTACATTGCGCCCAAAGTGTGCCGAGGAAAGCTGTAGACCTGCACTATTATATTCTATCCAACGCATGCTGCCACTTGAATGGAAGGTCGTTTTACAGGGAACATGAATCTTATTTGGAGTATTCAGAGTTGTTCCTTGTAAGTAATTCGACTTAAGTCGCAGTTGGCACGGAAAGAGTTGTATTTAGGACAGACACCATCTATTGGCCTCAGAAGTACGCATTTTATGTTTGAAAAAACATGACAAACATGTTGTATTTGTGTCTTTTTGCCCAGAACCACTTCCTAGTAGTCATTCCCCTATTCCGCAGTCCGAACTCTTTACTCTCCATAACCTAACATGTGCCTGTCTAACCTAAATACATATGGAAGTACTATTGTCCATATTGTACACGTTCTTCTGTAAAATTTTGAAAAAGGCTGTATTAGCCAAAATAAATTAAACTTCCTAGTAGTCATTCCCCTATTCCGCAGTCCGAACTCTTTACTCTCTATAACCTAACATGTGCCTGTCTAACCTATATACATATGGAAGTACTATTGTCCATATTGTACACGTTCTTCTGTAAAATTTTGAAAAAGGCTGTATTAGCCAAAATAAATTAAACTTCCTAGTAGTCATTCCCCTATTCCGCATTCCGAACTCTTTACTCTCCATAACCTAACCTGTGCCTGTCTAACCTAAATACATATGGAAGTACTATTGTCCATATTGTACACGTTCCTCTGTAAAATTTTGAAATAGGCTGCATTAGCCAAAATAAATTAAAGGGTCTTTAGCGGGTAACTACTGAACATGTTTTGGACCGTTTGTGACAAAAGTATTCTTGCGTGGAAATAGATCCAAATCAAGTGTTCATGAACTGTACTGGTCACTGAATTCCATATACAAATGTACATGTACATGTCAAATAACGCACCAAGCCTTTATTTTGACCATTCAACAATGTGAAAAATAGATATAACACCAAAATGTCTAAATACAAACCACTAGACCTAATAAAAGAGCATCATCCTGCGTAATGTAAACATTTTGCGATGTATAATTGTAATCTGAGACCCCTTTTGTATGACTTTGGCACAAACATGGCAGGAAGTTGAGTCTAATTGCTGCATTATCATAAATTCTGGTAAATCTAGACGTACTAGTGCAGTAATTAAATTTATCAGTACAAAATTAATAGATGTAAAATGAATATCAACCGATCAATGGTGTCACAAAACTACCTGCATAATGATGTAAAAATAATTCAGCACCTAAATTCTAAATATAAAATAATCATTAAACAGACCAATAAAAAGCATTAAAATAGCCTAATGCTGAATACATCCATAGATTGATCAACATCACAGTGGTGAGGGCAGAAATATCGGTATTGAGTGCTCAATACCGACATTTCCAGCACATGCTCACAATACAAAGGCATCTGAACCAATTTCTATTGTGTTTATAGAACTTCGTGGAAGTTTTGGTGTTGAGTACTTAACACCAAATTGGGGGGGGGGGGGTGTAATCGGTAAAGTGAGCATACAAGGATCAGCATTTGTTATATTTGTATCACTTGTGATGTTTTGTTCTTTTAAGCAGAAGTATGAAAATAGGGTAAACATATTTGAACGATGAAACTAAAGCTGCATGCACGCATGTAAGCTGCCATAATTTATACACATACTGTTGAAGAATTTGGCCATTTAATTTTTTAAAAATGTAAATGTAGCTGCTAAATGTACAGATGATGATGCTAAATCAATACACTTATCTAATGAACACAATCGGTTAGAATTCAAAATTGCCAGTACAAGTATAAGTGGACCAGTACATCCTGTAGATTATCACTAGAACTGACTGCTTGGCATTTACAAAATATGTGATATCCTACAATTTGCATACCATTTAAAAGTTGGTAATAGCATATTATGTGTGTATTAATCCTTCCACATATTTATGAAAAACTATTTTAAAAATATTATCATAGTATATACCATGACTACATCACGTACAATACCAAACCCATAGGAGTCATCATGACTTTCCTCTGGAATTTTAGTACTCATTGATATCACAGTTGTCATCTTCACATGTATGCATGTACATGTAGCATCACCTGTACATCTTTACTTTACTCCATGACTGTGTCAAAACGGAGCTGATGTTCAACTTCCGGATCTGTTTGATATCAGCAGGAGTAAATTTGCAGTGAATATTGCTGATATTAAATTGCATAATAATAATAATAATAATAATAATAATAATAATGATAATAATGATAATAATAATAATAACAACAACAACAACAACAATAATAATAATAATAATAATAATAATGATAATAATAATAATAATAATAATAATAATAATAATAATAATAATAATAATAATTTTTAATTTACGCAAAGGGTCATTTTTGAGCCAATAAGTCATACAGTGTACATAACAATTCACAACAGAATGCGCCAGCTGGAAATGGGTCATTTGTACAGAAAAATGAGCAACGTAGAAAATTTCATACCGCAACCCTGATGTATAAATGTATGTATAACCTTGCACCAGACTATCTCTGTGATAAGGTTACTTTATGTTCCGATCCACATATTTATAACAAAGAAGTACCCATTCTATGAATGTTTTAGTCCCCGGTGTCAAGAAAAGTTATTTAAGAAGTCTTTCGCTTACAATGGTGCTACAGTCTGGAACTCCCTTGACGATTTTACCCGCAGTTCACACGATATACCTTCTTTCAAACGTAGTTACAAGGCTTGTTATTTTACTTGATTTTTATGTTTTAATTTTTAATTGCTTGTAGTTAAGTTTTATCGGTCATATATTTGTAACATTTGTATATATACTGTATATATATTTACTGGTTCTGCTGAACCTTTCCTAAATAGCCTGCCGAACCTAACCTACATAGAGAAGCGGCATACCGCCTCAGCATAAAAACTTTTCCCACTTCACTTCGGGGGCACGCCGTTGGTTAACTGTTTGAGCCCTGGCCTCCTACTGAAGACGAGGTATTCCTCATGGGCTCCCAGGTAAAAACAATGATTTTGGTACGCATGTATATTACTGGAAATTGATCCATCTATGCGTCTTTTCAATCGTAATCCGTAACACACAACTAAAAGAAAATCCACAACCTGTCAAAGTCCAAGTCTTATGCTATTTGTTTTTTCATATAACTGGGATATCAAATATTTTCAAGTTTTTCGCTTAAATGTCTACTAATTGAAAATGGAAGTCAAAAGCATTCTAATTGAAAAGACATATCTTCCAGCGTAACCTTTGTTTGTATATTTATATATATACATATATATTGTGACTATCATTATCTGTCCAGCAAGTGTGTCTAGAAGTACACAATGTTGATTTTGATCCCTTATTAGTAGCCAAGTACATAATTGCATGATGAGAATGGTCTACACTTGTTAGATTCTATACAGTTCTCTTCATCGTGACATGCAAAGAAACATAATAATGCAACAAAAGTTGAATCGGGCTGGTATATTACATGAAACAACTTGAAAATTGACCTATTTGATCAAATATAACTTTATATCATGGCGAGAGTCTATATTTCGACCCTCGCCTGGAAAATTTGCAGCATGTGACTTACAAAAAACCTGTCCTATGGGCTAAAGCAATTAAACAACAACAACACTTGTAGATCAAAGATATATTCCTGCAGAACGCAAAAGCAGTCTGTAGGGATATATCATCTCTTATTCAGAACGCTAGAGTAGTCTGTGGGGTTCTAGGGGTTAAAGCTATGTACATGCAGCACAAGGCACCTGTGTGGGCTACAGAGCACCTGGAGTTCACTCATGCAAGTCTCGACATACAGCAAATAACGGCATACATGTTCTGGACAAACCAAGGCACTTGGTTCGTTCATAATATGACTCCACGGGTCACGGTTGTTTTTACATCCATTTATATGAGAATTTGCCAAGGGCATTAGATACAGCAGTCTCACGACAAGAAGTAATGAAGATGGATTTTGCCTGTGTGTCGAAATGTTCAAACTGTTCACAGTAGGTTTCGACAACATTAAACAAATTGTGTCGTTTTACTTCATGTCTTGGGTATACTAGTAGGAAATGTGTTGCGTCTAGCTTCGACCAAATTGAGATTAAAGTTCTGACAGAGGCGTGATGCAAGTGGTGTTTTTGATCTGGTATGTCCTCCGATTCCAACTTGTAGATTATGACTTCTTAATCCAAGCTTATGTATTCCCTCATAAAACAGGTGCTTGTTACGGTAAGTACATAGAGTTTCATACACACAAAAGACTTGTAGGTTTTCCATGTACGAAGGTTTTGTTCTGGACCAACGTCTGAGAGTTGTTTGGTTCCCACACAATTTTTCTTTGAAGTCCCTAGTAAATAATGTTTCATTTGTCACAGTTTGTAATATCAGTTATCATGCATACCAACAGACTCGAGCATTTTTTTGTATCGTGGTGCACCGGTTGGTTTGGCCATTTCCACATAACTGTAACAGAGAAAAAGACACTTTTTTACTACTGAGTTGTCTTGAAAGTTCAAAGTGCCTAACCAATATTACACAACCTGCAACTGTTGGCTCAAGTGAAGCAGGAATCGACATGTTTCTGCATATAGTTCCAGAGTTGGTGTTTGTTTTCGGATGTCAAGCATGTGCTAGAGAAATGCAGTTTGAATACTTCCAATTATCTGTACTGGATTAGTGTGCACCCACAACTCGGAACCATATTCTAACATTGGCACAATTTGTGCACCAAATAATTTTAATGAAATTGTTGGGGTAGGCTTGAAGAAAAATATAACATGTATTGGGATTTTTTCAGTTTCCTGCACTTCTCGATCATACTGTACCATGCTAAAGCATGGTCAGTCGTTCTAGCCTACCGGCAGAAGCCTGCTTCAAATTTTTCATAATGTGACATCATGTCGTTATTTAAATATCACCGCCTATTAAGAATGGACTCAAACAGTTTACCAAGAGTCTAAGGAATAGATATTTTTCTGTAATTAACAGGGTCATGTTTATCACCCTTATTGTAGATAGGATTAATTAGCCACTCTGCCCACTGTACTGGGTAGACACCTGTCCGCAAAATATCATTAAATAGTGCCAATATAAGTTGCGGCATATTTGAAAAATATCACTACATAGACCATCGACACCAGAGCCTTTTCCATTCTTTAGACCTTTCAGGCTGTTACTTACTTCATTTTCAGTTATGACATTATTCAGTACTACTTTTATTTCATTTGACAACACATCGTAAAAAAACTTGCTGTTATTTCCTACATATGTTTGAATACTATTCATAAATTCCGAGTCAAAATAATTCCGTTCGTTTGAGTCATATGAATCTCCTTTAAAAAAGTTGTAAAGGATTTCAAACTCTATGTCTTCGTCATGGCTTTATTTTGCAGCTTTGTTTAGAAAACGCCAGAAATTATTCGGATTATTGCTATCTAAGTGTTCTAACTTATGACAAATTTTTAAAAGATGTTAGCTCTTCTTTTTCTGGACAACACACCGATATTCCTTTTGTAAGCAAATGTATTCAGCCCATTTTCGGGTGGTCAGTTCGATCGTTAGTTTTAGGGAAGTCTTTTTCAGTTTGTGCATTCTGAGTCAAATCATTAGCTGGAAACCTTGAATTTACACGTTATCTCTTCGACACAAATACTTGTCCGATTAAATGGCTCAGGTATGAATAATATTTTTCAGACTCTTCATCCACACCCAGGTTTGTACTATAGAGATCACAAAGTCATAGAGAAATTCTAAAGATGCCGAGATTGCAAGACAGTTCAGATGATCCATTATCAAACTTTTATCCCATGTGTAGGACCACAGATCCTTACTGATTTGCACTGGGGTAGAGGCATTATCAAATGTACGGGAATGTACGAATATATTAAAATTGAGCGGCACATGATCAGAATCCGCTCTTTGATACCCAAACAAAATAAAAATATACACTTAAACAGGTCAGGGCTTGCTATCACAAAGTCTACAATGCCCCCCCCCCCCCCCCGTGCTGTATAACACGTGAATTGACCAGTGTCATTTCCTGGACGCCCATTCGTACAGAACTGAAGAAGCTGGCCCTGGCTTGGCCATAAAAATCAGATTTTGATGTATCCCGCGAAGTATTAACAACACTGATACCGTCATCTTGAGTTTCATTGTGTAATATGTGCCTTTCATTTGTTACATAGACACATGGACTTCTGAACAGTCAAATATGTTTAATATTCAAGAAGAATAAGATCTTTGTCTGGTCAGTACAATAAAAAATGAGATATTTTCCTGTCGAAAATATGTACTTTTGATGGTACAATAGGCAAATGCATAATATACAGATCCACCGGGTAACTTGTACCTGTCTGCTTTCTCTTTGAATATAAAAGTGAGATGATACAGACTAACACTTGTAACTTGAGTATATTTGACGTTGTGTGGGTTTGCTCCGAGTACTGCAACACGATAGACATATTATTTCAGACATATATTCCTTGCACAGCAAAAGGGTAATAATCCTACATGAAACATTTCATATAAATATAAAAGAGTTTTTATTATACGTTTTATTGCAAGTTCATTTCGGGGGATGGCATGCAAAAAAATAAATACCAAATAATAAAAAATATAAAAATAAAATTTGAAGGGCGGAGCAGGCGAATCCATTTTTCGATATTTAAATTGCCTGCGAAAAATCATGAACTTTATGTGAAAAATATTCGACACTCCCAGCCGACACTTACGCTTCCAAAAGACCTCAACCGTGATCATCGCGAATTCCAGTTTAAAAGTGCTCATCGATCGATTCTGCCGCAAGTGTTAACATGATCGACCGCCAAATGCATGACACTTTGCACCCTAAGTGATGCTTGCTGAAAGTGTCCAATGAAATATATATTAATGGTTCCAAGACACCACTGCCCAAATTTAAATTTGCACCTTCAGTCTTCTGGGTACTTCAGGGGCTGAAGGCATTGCTAATCAGTTAGAAAACAACATTTGATCTTAGTTTTATTTAAGTCCTCAACAATAACGTCGCAGAACATCATACAATGCATAACGTGTGGAGAAATACCCCAAACTGTTTGACAAGAAATTGGCAAATAAAAAGGAAAACGTGTGAAACTACGCATCGACCCAAGTTTAACACATGCGGCACAGCCTCACGGGGGGATCCCCTACTACATCCGTCAAAAGGTGGGAAATGAACTGCGGAATCTAGAGGACCAAGAAATGTACATAGAACGAGCATCTGGAGGGACTCACTGGGTATCGCCAATTGTAGCAACGCCAAAACCACGTAATAATAGGAAAATCAGAATATGTGTTAACACGAGACAATTAAATGCCACCAGGATATGTGAACAGTACCCCGGCTATATAGGTGATGACGTAATACAAACATTGAATTGTACAACAGTTGTCCGTTAAAGTCAAACAAAATGAAGCGTTTTGCGCAATTGTAGGATTTCAACATCGCAAAAATAACACCGTACCGGCCAAAGGCAAACATTGAAGCAGAGCGCTAAAGAAGTCAGTTTTGCACGTCAGTCAAGGCCTTCTTGGTCATAGACCACAAACCTTGGAAACAGGAACTTTTAACATTTTTTTACCGAAATACAGAGCAAACCCCTCAGCTCGACAAATTTTTCTCCTGCTGAACTCCTTTTACAGGAGACCAAATGTTTCCCTCTCACAAATATCATAAAAAAGCTTAGTGCAATGTACAATAGGAGAGGTCACGATTGGCAATTTTATGCATACATGTATTTTGTGAATACACAACCCAATACGCAAAATTCTCGTTGGGTAGAGGTGTGCATTCCCGTAAGATTCTGTTTTAAAGTGACATTTAGTACCTTGAATAGATTTGTAGCAGCAGTTGCCAAATTTACAGCAGTATATTAACTACAACCATTTACCACAAGAAATATGGTGTTTATGGCAGAGCAGTTTTAATGTTACATCTGTGCAAATTACTACGGAAACTAATGGAAACGCACATACCTGGCCCTCCTGCCCACAGCTCCCTCTTCTGAAAACAAACAAGAACCAGTTGATCTTGACCTTTACTATTGTGTGTGACAATGACGCAACATTTAAATCCGTCAAATGACCCTAATTAGCATAAATTGAAATTCTACAACTGTTGTTTGTGGTCCATTGGATGCGCTCACAGTACAAACATATGGATTAGTGTTGGAATGGTACCTCTACCTATCATAGTTTCGAAGATATTCAAGGTCTAACATTTCAAATGGCCCTAAGCAGCATTATTTTCAAAAGTTTCACCTCTCTACACAAAAAAAGACCAAACCAATAGCAGAATGTATGTCAAAAACTATGTATTGAAAGTGGTCATTCAGAAAACAGTGGAAGTGAAAGGTTGGGTAATAGGGCAGGTCTTTAAAGACAGAATGAAAGGCATGCTTCATTCATAATGAAGCTCTGCATTTATAAGCAAAACTTCACGTGTTTAGCTAATTCATCATTAGCCACGTTCATATTTGTTCATTATTATGTTGATTGCCTTTGCCTGAATATTTAGCTTAGACAAGGAGCTGCTACTCAGACGGGTACAGACTCCGAAACATGTTCTGAGTGGTAAGCCGCTGAAGACCCTTTAACATATTTGGGCTAATACAGAATATGTAAAAATTGCAGAGAAAAAACGTGTGCAATACGGACACTAGTACTTCCATATGTATATATGTAAGACAGTGACAGGTTAGCTTATGGAGAGTAAAGAGTTCGGACTGTGAATGGGGTAATGACTACTGGGAAGTGGCTCTGGACAAAAAGACACAATTACAAACATAAAATGTGTCATATAATAGAGCTATATCTATTTTGTAAACCTGAAGGACTTGCAATAATACAATGTACATCGCTTTTAGTACGCATGTAGACATGAAACCGTAAAGCCACACATATTTCTTTACACATACGAAACATAACACAATTGAGCTTCATCCAACTCCAAACACACAAAACATACAAAACAGTAGAGCTTCATCTAATGTAAACATACAAGTCAAAGAATTGGGCAGTATATATATTTAAACGCATTAGAATGCCAAAAACAATACAATTGCGTTTGTTTACATAGACCCACAAGCCACGAAACAACAGAACTGGATCTATTTCCAAACACGTCACAAAACATGAGGAAAATTCGAAACCACGCTCACTTGTTGATGCATTTTTATATTATTTAAATGTATGTATCAATTTGTACGAAGAGATATAATGAAACCAATGGACTGACAGCAGATAAACACAAGCCTTGTAATATACGTAACGGGCATATCAATTCCCGGCCACGAAGTACCAGGCTAATGCATTTCAATTACGGAGGCCACACGGGCTTATCGCTGCTATAGATAGGGTAACATACCCTTTCTCATAAGATATAGTGTCTTTTAGAGAAATTTAAGTTTTCAAAACCAAACTGATATCTAATCAGCCCCCCCCCCCCTAAATTGGTTACAAAAAAAATCATCTGCCTGTACTAAGTGTTATTTAATTCCAAAGTGGTAATATCCCACTTCCCCGCACAGGCAGCGGCTCGTATCTCGTCAGGCGAGACTACCGTTACAGATACCACCAGGTATGCAGTTGTAGCCGGAAATTAATATGTATGCCTCGTATTGACATGTCAGTTCAGTCACATAACCAACAAACGAGTGACTATAGCTGCAACAAGAAGAGCAAAAACAGCAGCCGCAGCAGCAGCAGCAGCAGCAACAACAACAACAACAACAACAACCACAACAACAACAAGAGCAAAAGTTCCTGTAAAATGTCATAAAGTCAGACATGTAACAGACACAGTATTGAGATAGTTCTATGAAAGTGTTACACTAAGTAATTTGTGATGTCCATCTTTGTTGTAATAGAATTGGATATTTTTCTGCTATTTTGATAAACTGAACATTTCAGGTTGCTACAGAAACTGAAATCTGTTAAGATGTTTTCTTTATTCAAATTAAATTAAATGTTAATGGTTGCCTTTACAATTGAAATAATGTTGTTGGCGCCATACGATGTGCAATTTCTGATACAGTACCCTTTGTTAGTATTACTTAAATATATGTAGTAAAAATGCCTCTGTGTATTTTCACATTGTGAACCCTGCCTTAACGCTGCCTTCTCTGTCTTACATATAGTTCATGTTAGGCACGCCGAGTTGAACCTTCTGGTACGTTTGATCGACTAAAGGGTGGAAATTGTTCTTCACTTAAGTAATGATTATTTTCGTATTAGCACGAGACCATTTGATTGCATTGAATTCTGAGACATTGTGCATCTTAACCTCTTGCTGATTATTATAAGACTGGGTCAACAGCTTTCTTTATGCAGGCTTATTACTCCACCAGGATAAAACAAACCTACTGTTAATGCAATGATGTCTTAATATGCATTGATTTGGCAACATTTTTTTTGTATTAACGAGGATTCGGCAATAGCCATTGGCTCACACGAGGCCCTTTTCTCAAGTATAAGAACAACATGGCAATATGTTTAAGCAACATGATGTAACAAAACAAGCACATAAACCTTGTGTTAACAGATTAGAAGCTGGTCAAACATGCAAGTATGCACATGCAATTCACCTTCGTCGTCTTAATCAGGATTATAAATATATGGTTATATTTGAGGAATAAACTTCATGGCAGTATCCAATACTTTGCACTTATAATCAAAGGGTTGAATGTGTTTCTAAACATAGCGATATCCTGTCAGCAATGGATAAATCAGAAAGTTTGTTGATTATTTTCAAGAACTGAAATGATCACAAATATGCTTCTAGGATTGTGTACAAGGGACACTGCAACAGCAAATGATAAGCTTTTTTCAGAATGGTACTTACAATGACATTTTCGAGAGCCAATGAAAAGACAAAAACATGTGTGAGCATTT
>CAXHWN010002627.1:0-30000 GCA_964020975.1 Hermodice carunculata
TGAAGCCTGGTCATTGTGCTGGGTGCCAGCATGGTGTTCACCTATATTAAGCATATTCAGTGCAACCACAAATATATTTTCCATTTTTGTGACATCTTCAGCGTGCAGTCCAAACTTCGCACAGTATTTAAGTTGAAGGACTAATAACGCGATTATTATCAGCGTCATCTGATACGCTTGCCGGTACAGGATTTGTGTAACCAATAAACAGCAAAAAGTTAGTCTTCAATAATTTTTGTGTTGTCCATAATCAAGACACCTTCTATATGGGCACATACACGTTGTAATGGCAGCGTAGGGTAGCCCGGGGCAGAACGCCCCCCCCCCCCCCTTAAGAACTATCCTCTCTGAAATCATAGCCTTTAAGTTTTAAAATTTGATGTGTGTCAGGGATGTGACTAATTTGTAAGGACTTTATGCTCAAACCTGAAACTTCGGTAAAAACTCTACTATTTGTGAGTTATTTAGAGATAAAGATTTTGCTTAAAAGGGGCTTTTTGCCTCATGCTTGAGGCAAAAGGCCCTCCCGGGGCGCTTTTCCCCGTGAATGGGCCTTTTGCCCCTGTTACCAGCATGAACACCTGATGAAATCGAGAATCAGGCCAGGATGCTCACTACTTTTTCAAAGCTTTGTCACGTTAAAATTTAAAGCGCAAATAGAACAATAAATGATCACATTTAGTAACTCTTTCAATGTCATTTACGACTGAAGTTGAACTGCTCTAATTATTGTAATGATGCCAGATTAATATTTCTTGTAAAAAAAACTTTTATTTTTGTTGCCACAAAAGCTAAGATTAAAGAAAGGTTTAAGTCAATAGTTTTTTCCATCGCGCTTTTGGAGCTGTGCTCCAAAAGTGCCCACAAGAAAGCTGGTAAATAAGTCTGAACCTTGGCACTGAAAGATTTAAAGCTCCGGAAGCAATTGCATCGCCTTGTTAACATTTTAAGCAATCGCTTTTTTAATATCTCTTCAAGCCCGTCGTGAAAAAAACACCTAGGAAACGGTTTGGTTGAGTCTTTTGGTGGCAACAAAATACCAAAATGTTGGGGAATAAATTCTAGATATAATACGTTAAAATATACAAGTCGGATCAAACAGTGGCGCAATTATCCCACTCGTGTAGTGCAAGGCTGAATACCGTGTGTACTGCATATCAATAATACTTTCATTCAGCAAGTATCAAACTTATACAGACCTTTTTGTTTTATAATAAGCAGCATATTATATGTACTTAACATAAATTCTCTCAATAAAATACCTTCTCCATACGCCTAAATCTGAATTTTCTTAGATTCGCCTATTCATATTTTGGAGTAATAACACAACATCGAATGTACACAAAACGAACTGTATTGAAAAGGTGCAACAAGTTATGTAGTGAAGGTGTCATACATCAGAAAACCTCATTAACACTCAAAGCCCAGGCCTGGACCATGCATATTACCTCGAATGTAACATTTGAAGCCACAGATTAAATAATAAAAATAAAAGACCACAATTAATATTAAAAGGACCCATTGGGCTTAGAACTGGACTAGTCAAGATAATTATACAAACTACGGACTATATTACAGGTAGTGTTTGCTTGCACTCAAATTAGTTATCCATAGTGTTCAAGACTTTATGTAAAAGTAACCATGAATTAAGAAAACTAACTTTGAGATCTATAAAGTACAACTTATTGATTCAAAGGTAGCTAAAATATACTTTGGGGGTGGGGGTGGGGGTGATAACGTCATGAACTACTCATTAGCGCAAAATACTGACACTTGGTATTGCCTATTTTTCATATAAATATATTGATAATTAAAGGGTCTGATTTTCTCTTTTTTAATTTTTTCAAAAAGGCAAATGACAAAACTGTGAAAATTGTTCATTTTCATTTATAACAATATTATCCAAAATATATTATTTTCAGGAAAGTCTCTTTCATTTATGTAATATAGATTTTAGAAATAGAAAAATGTACTTTGTTCATATTTTACTTTGATTAAGTGGACTTTCAACTTTACAGAGCAATAATTCAAAATCCAAAGAAAATTTTTAAGATACAACTAACCTTTAGGCCTTTTGAGATAGGCCTAATATTTGTCATTGTATGACATTTTATTTAGATAATATTGCTAGGAATACAGCTAACTTAATAGAAGTATTTATGGGTATCAAAGAATACAATATTCATTTTTGTTGTTTGTTTTTGAGAAGTATCCCCCACCAAATGCACAAAACCCGACCATTTAATTTTCATGGTGTTTCTTTTACAGTTAAGAAACATGTTGATCTTCACATCTATCTGCAGTTGATGGCCCCAAACATTTGTACCCCTGCTTTACCTATGAGCAAATAATACTTTGTGGCGCTCTAAAGTTGTTTTGTTTTCATAAACAGATGATTTTCATTCAAGTCATAAAATATTGGCCTTAATTATTTCAAGTCACGTATTAAGGCACCCTGGTATATCATTGTCCTTAAAGGCACAAGAGGTCACGTCCATATGATGGCGATTTAACATAAGGTGTATATAAACTACTGGAACAGAAACTTTTAAAGGGGTTCTGGCAGACCAACGATGTAGGCCTATGTCTGTTGCTAGGCCACAAGATTATTAGATGGGATGGGGCAAAACGCCCCGCACCCCCCACCATACATAGTATCTTCTAAGCTGGTTTGAGTAAAGGAAGGCCTCATTATTGTTAATATTTAATGGGTGTGTCGGCCATAGCTGATGAGAACTGACCATGCAAGTAATTAGTCACAAATAAATCAGTAACATGATATTTAAGGCCGTATCCCACAAGGAATTTAGCCTATGGCAAATAACATTGAAAACAGAATCTGGGGCAAGAGGCCCCCTAGGCGTTTTGCCCCAAATGCGGTTTGGGCGTTTTACCCCAGTACCATGCATCGTATGACCTTGTACAAGACATATACTCTGCCGTTCTCAACTGTAATTCAATCACATTTCATAGATTTTTCAGGGTCCAAGAATACACAACTACACAACATAGGCTTAGACTAATGTTTAGAGGAGATCGACAATCAAAGTTCTTCCAATGAGTTGTAATACATGCCTTCAATTTGGACCGACGTCTGTCGTCCTTGACAGGTGAACGTGCGTTTGGGCCTGTTACTACTATTTTAGCCGTCAGTGGTCTCTGGTAATAGGCCTATCTAAATCGTCACAAAGGAAGTTACGTGGTTTATTCCCTGAAAACAGGTGGGGAGGCCTTTTACCCCGAGGGGCTTTTTGACCCATATTACCCTAAAAGCGACTACAGACCGTGCTGAAGCAGGGACACCTATACTTATAGCAGGATGTCTTCACGTGTTAAAATTAGCTTTTTCCACCATACACTAGGCCGGCTATAGGCCTATTTATGCAAGCAATGTAAAACTACAGAAGTACTGTAAACACATTTGGCATGTGATACTATTTTTGAGTTTCTTCAAGACCATGTCAGACCTGTCGCTCTGAATGAAGGGTTGCTTGCTTCCTAAACAAATTGTGGGCAAATTGCAGTGCTGACCCAGGACAAGGAGCGGGAAATGTATTTAAAATGTGCATTTTGGCGAATCTTTTGTGGCTTGGTTCCAGCTGTGGTTGTGTTGGGTGACATGTGACTGATTGCATAGTTGATGGCTCTTTTCTTCAAGTTACCACTATACAGTAGGCCTACGGATTGGTATGATGCGTCCCACCACCAGAATTTACAGAACGTGGAAGGGCTAGTCTTGTGCGCAGAGGGTGACTAAATAAATGCCTCCATATGGGTAAAAAAAACGAAGTGTCAAGGACCATTTCAAAAGGTGTAAAATCCAATGTTGAACAATTTAGAAGTGAGAAAGCTTAAAACCATGTAAAAATTGAAGCGTTTTAGTTAAAAAAAAGTGAATGTCGAGGTAGGCCTAGGTTCCTAATAGGCCTACAGAGTGAAGTGAAGTGAACAAATTATAAAAAATGATGCGAATCGGAGAAGCGATAAGGAAAAGTGATCGCGTGCATCAGATGGTCTTAAACAGCAGGTAAAAATTACAAAGAATATCAACATAGATCTGTGCTGTGCCCTCGAAAGTCGAATATATGGTCACAAAAGCCAAGTGTTCTTTGACAACAGTGGTCACATTCAGCAGGCACTGTTGTTTTATCCATGTAATGGAAAGATCCAATCTGGGTCAGATCTTCATGACTGAAGAAATGGGCGTACGCGAGCAATAGCGAGCGAGCCCATTTCTTCAGTCATGGGGATCTGACCCAGATGGGATCTTTCCGATTTAGACCCCAACCTAAATCTTCGTCTAACCTAGGGACTTGGACACAAAAAATATTTTGGACTAGTATAACAGAATGCAGAAAGAAAGAAATTACGAAAAAAACTCCGAAAAATAATGTTGTCAATCTAACCTTACACCCTTCTTCTGATTTTGAGAATACCCGTTTTCCTGATTGGTGTATCAGTTTTTTTGGCGCGTGAAATCTGGAGCTGCGGCACAAGCAAGTTTGACAGCTGGCGAGGTCAGATGGTATAATTGTCATTGCCATGTTGGACGAATCATGGGCGCCAATCGACCAATTCCCAACCATCAATATGGAAGATCTGGAATGTTCTTTTGATTTAAGCCTACCAGGTGTGTCATGGGGCGAAAATATTCAGGAGGAAGATTAGTGACCATACCTACCCAGGGTTTATTGTCGCCAGAGCGTGACGCAGAGAGTAGGCCTACGCCCGCTACCCCTCGCCCTGTTACAGAGAGTCACCATGAGGACCCAGTAGCAAAGCAGATCTGCAAAGGTCCAAAGACGCAACTTTTCCGGAAAAAAACTAAAAAGAATGACAGGTGGGCACTTTCGATTTGGTGTGAGCAACAGAAAACAAAATATTTACTCCGTCAAACTTCACCAAAACCAAGAGACTATAGATAAGACGGGTTTTTTTTGTTTTTTTTTTTTGTTTTTGTTTTTTTTTGCACACATAATTGTAAGACTGACGTGGACAGATTTTTATGAACATTTGGTTTAATTTAAATGTCAAGGGAGACATGATAAATAATTCAAATGTCAAGGAGACATGTGTTAACATAATTTAAGCTGACCACCACAGAAAAATAGGCCTTTCTGGCTCTAAGTTTAACGTTAATAGGCCTTAGGATTTTTTGTTGATGGTGCTTTCAATTTCATGATGGACCGGGCATGTGCAAAGTGAAGGAAATGGATATATGTGCATTCTTGTTTAAAGTTGTTTTTTTTTTATTATTGTGGTGCTTAGTCTCGAATTACAGAGACAAGTTGAGGTATGTTAGTACTCATTGCATTGATTAAAATGTATGTTTCACAATGGTTTTTGTTTGTTGCCTTATTTGGAGGTCTTCAATCATTGACAGCCTCTAGCAATATCAGCCAATCAGGAGCCTTGACTCAAATCAGTGCTTTCCTTTTAAGGCGCGTGATCGCGCTTGCGCACCATAGCGCACCTAAGATAATTTTAGGAGAGCTTTTTAATACACACCTTACATACTGCAGAATGCGCACCTCGATATCAATCCCTTTCCACACACCCTACCCCCCCCCCCCCAAAAAAAACCGTAAAGTTTTTGCATTGTGTCGAGCTATCTCGACGTGAATGATCGAAGTCGCAGATATTATTGGAATTATGTAACAGTTTATTGCGTGTTTATTGTACAATTAAACGGCAACAGCCGCCCGTTGTGCTTTCGCAGCACGTGCGTGGGCCAATAGGTGATAATAATCGCCAATTTGTAAACATTCAAGGTTTAAATAATTACGTGGTCAGCAGTTGTATTCATCAGATCTTCATTTCTGTCAACACAAGCAGGTATTTTCAACTGTCCATGCAGCGTGCATACGATTAGGATATCAAAGGTGTTGTGCTTATATGTTACACATGTTCACGGGCTAATCGTGTACTCACCGTGCTGTACACAGTGCCGCTCCGGCGATGTCCGCAGGGAAGCACAACTAGTGGACAGGTAAGCAGAAATAAACACCAGTGATCGGGCCCGAGTCTCGTAGTAGAATCCACAGATAATCAATCACTCCTGGAAAGTCGCTGCCAGGAAAAAACTAGGGCGAAACTATGACGTCAGGTAGGTGTCACAGAAGTTGTCGAACCGAAAGGTGTCTCATAAAGAGTTACTGAATAGGTCAGTGGGATTGCAGACTGCCGAACTTTACAACACTCCTCCTCATTTTATCAAAAAAGACTTCCCACCAAACATGCATAAAGTGCATATAATTTTTTGTTGACTGAAATTGTGTCCACTCATTTTTCTTTTAGAACTTTATTTTCTGCCATAAATGCTGTGCATCAGAGGTCTATTAAAGTAGGTTTTCCACAGATGGATGTGTGCCAAGTGTAGAAGAGAGTGTGCAGAATAGTTCCCCTGTGAGAAAAATAGGAAAAAAATGTTAGGCTGATGTATCCGCACATGCAATGTACTATATAATGTAATCATGTCCAAATTACCGCAAGTTATTTTCACAGCACATCTATACCAAGAATACCTGATACGCCACATTATAATACCCACATGCACTGTATCAAATACTGCGTACAACACACTTCATCATGCAACATGCATTCCATCACAATTTCAGTGTATGTACTAATCACACCATGCTATTTACAATATGCATCCCAATAAACCTTCCTTCTTTCAACTGACTAATCAGACAAAATAGGTCTGATCCATCAGTGATGTATGAGGATGCTTATGCATAAAATATGAATATATAATGCATAAATTCCTGTTACCGACTGATCAGACAAAATGGGTCCAATCCATCAGCACATATATTATCTGAAATAATCCTATATAACAAGATTATCATATATTTATGTAGATGAAAGGATACTCATATCTCATGCTGACTAATCAAGACTGATGGTCCAATCTGTCAGTGAGACAGTAATTAAGCTATGTACATATATACATGTCTTTTATAGAGCTTGGACATTTAAATTTGATAGAAGCTCTTAGCCACTGTCCGCGTAACTTCACAAACTACAGACAGTGGCATATTCTTCACTTTGGCAATGAGTCTGGCAGCCTCAATCGCCAACCCAGGATGGTGAAAAGCAACTTTGCCACGGAAGCGTTGGGGGAGGAGATATGGTGAGTCAGTTTCAATCACCAACTTCTGCAGGGGAATCTGCCTTATAGCTGATACTGTGGGCTCCTGGCTACCGATCTTCGCAGTCACGCCAAAAATGGCTGCTGGGAATGAACTCAACCACATTTGGACTTCCTCCTCATCCCCACTGAAGCAATGGACATGCAACGGATGTTCTGGAGTTAGGGTCCTCTTCAGAATCTCCAAGCAGCATAGAGTGACCTCATGACTCTCCCCACCACGTGTATGGAGAACTACTGGGAGTTGATATTTAACTGCCAAAGGCAACAGCAGTTCTAAGATATGTTGCTGAACAACCTTTTGCTTGTCAGTCAGATCCGCCTTAGAGAAATCTAGCCCAATCTCTCCAAGAGCCACCACTTTCGGACAGTTCATTAGCGGTTTTCCACCTATTACTAAAACAGTGGTTAGAAATGACACTCTCCACAACATGTCCTTCTGGGCTACAGACCTGCTCCGCAAGCACAGACTGAAGGTCCATGCTATTGAAACGGTCAAGTACCTCACCCACATGACAGTGAGCGTCAACCACTGTCAGGATCTTCTTGCCTCTGTATCCATTGATGAAGCCTCTTCCACCACTTACATTTAAGCTGGATGCCATCTTTTCCAGTTTCCAAAAGTACTGCCGACGATCTTCACTCAGCTGGTGTAATATAGATGCAAGCACTCTCCAGTGCAATAGGGCCGCGACACAGTTAGGTGGAGCAACACTGATGGATGTTGGACAAAATACCCCTGCTCTTCTGGAGAATTCTTTAAATAAGATCACCTCTTCCTCTGTCAGTTTTGCTTCATCGTGAAAGCTGTGGGTTTGTTGCACATGCCTTAACAGTCCCCTGACATCAGTGATCCCCAACTCTGATGTTAAACTAATGAGGAAGCCACACACTAACATAGTCCAGCTGTCCAAATGGTCATCCCCCAAATCTGACAGGCATTCTGCGTCATGTTTCCTGAAATGCTCCCTCATCCCAGCCAATGTAGTGGATTGGAAACCACAGGTCCAGCAGGCAGTATTGGGATAGATATACCAAGGAAGATGGAACCGCTGCACGTGCCTCTTCACTTTAGGAAAACGGCCATCACACACAGGACATCCCAGTCTCCTCTTTCTCCTCCCTGGATCGACCACAGTGACCCATAAACTGCCCTCCTTCTCCACCACCCTTCTCTTGACCTGCGTTTTAGATGGTTGATATAGGGAGTTATCCATCTCCACCTCTGCTCCCAATTCCGGTCCAGTAGAAGGCACTAAAACTGTAAAATTCCTCATCACTTCAAAGTTTCCATCCTGCAGCTTGATGTAACCAAGGACTTGTTCAGGCTGAGATTCTTCTACTATATCTTCTCCATCTGGCAGCTCATCAAGGATCAGCCACTCAGACATGTCTAACTCCCCAGTGGAAACATCCTCCTCCGAAATTTCATCCAAGACTACCCAGTCTTCAGGAAGGCCAGAACAAGAATTGCTATCTGAGTTCATCTGTAAAAACCAATATATATATATTTCCTAACCATACATTTGGACTATATACAAATCTTACCTTTAAATGTCACCATTAACTGATCAGAGAATGTACCGATCCCTTAATGATGACACAGATTGCAATTTTGACTAAGAACTCAAGTCAAGAGTATGATTTGCAATCTGACATTTATTACCATTCCATATACTAAACATATATACATAAACTTCACAGACAATTAATGTTACACGAAATCCTGTAAGTGTGCAGGAGGAAGAACTCTCCGGCCAGTCCTGGTTCTCACTGGAGATTTTGGTACTGTTAGAACACTTGAGGCAGTGGTACTCGGGGATCTCTGGGACTCTGCTGCTTGAGATGCTAACTGATTATCAGTGACTTGAATGGAAATCAAATCTTTTGAGCTGGCTGCCTGACAGGAATCTACTCTAGCCTCAGAAGTCGGATCTTGGGGTGTTACAGGTGTGCTTGATATCACATCTTCAAATGATGAGTCAGAATCTATCGCAAGACTTGAATCGTTAGTTTCAAGGTTGTCTCCAAATAAATCTCTGAAGACATCTTCCAGGAAGTTATCATCATCCTCGTTCTCGTCATAGGCAATTGTTGTATCAAGATCAAGAAGATTATGTCTCATTCGTCGCAGCCACAAGGGAATAAACCTATCTTTGCAAGGCTTCAGACGATCGTGATGACACACCCAGTCTTTTCTTTTTCCTCTGATCCTGTACAACACAGGAGAAAGGACATTGATGATTAAATATGGTCCACTCCACACCTTGCTCAGTTTCTTGGACTGTCCTGGTCTCCTGGCAGATTCTAATCTGTAAACAAGGTCCCCAATCTCATACGTCCTGGAGCATAGCTTGAGGTCATACGTGTTCTTCTGGCGAGCCTGAGAAACCTTCAGATGATCAGGAGCCACCTGGTGTACCTTGCTAAGGATATTCTGCAATTCACGCACATAACTGGGAGGATTATAATCAGGATCTTCATTGTATAACCTAAATGTGAGGTCTCTGGGACTTAATACCTCCCTACCAAGCATCATAATGTTAGCTGAATAACCCGTACTACGATTCGGCATGGACCGAACCGCAGCCGCCAGCTGTGGTAAATGCTTGTCCCAGTTTTTTGCATCACCTTTAATACAGCACCTTATCATCTGCAGGAGCAGACGATTATACCTTTCGACCTGTCCATTTGCACAAGGTCGATAGAGGGTAGTCCTCGTTTTGGTGACTTCTAACAAGTCACAAATGGCTCTGATCAATTTACCATCCACATTTTTACCTTGATCACTATGAATGTAGATGGGACAGCCAAATCTCGCTATAAACTCTTTAACCACTTTCTCCACAATGGATTCCGCTGTCTGGTTTGGGAGTGGATAGCATTCGAACCACTTAGTGAATTGATCTACAATCATAAGTATGTAGACATTGTTTGATGCACTGTTTGGAAAAGGGCCAAGGATGTCGATGTGAACCCTTTCCATGGGAGCACCAGCATGGTACTTTCCAAGACCAGCTTTTGGCCACTTCCTTGGTTTTTTATGCAAGCTACAAGTTGCACAAGACTCCACAAAGATCTTGCAATCTGTGGCCATATTGTACCAGAAGAAGCCTCTCTTTAAGAGTTCTAATGTTTTAGTTTGCCCCAGATGACCTGAAAGCCGGATGTCATGACACTGTCGTAGAACTTCATCCTTAAGAGACTTGGGTACAATAAAACACTTTCTTGGCACCACATCCTCCCACTGATAATATAAAACTCCCTCTTGCAACTGAAGTTGAGGCCTACAAAGCCAAAGATGTTTAGTTGCCGGACTTTGTAATTGCAGCACATCAGATTGTGGTTCTTCATCAGACTGTAACCAAGACAACAATGGCATCAGATCAGGATCTTCCTTCTGATGCTCTTGCAACTGCAGCGCTGAATACCCACCAAACCAACTGGACTCCTCCTCGTTCTCGGATCCCGGCTGTTCAGAACTTTCCTGGGAAATGCTTCTGACAGCCAAAGGAACAACATAGTCCACATGATCTTCGAATCTACTCCACTGCTTGTGGGCTCTACTGCAGTAGTTACAACCAGCACAAGGTAGTTGTTGCAGGTCTACTCCAGCCTTGTAACAGTCACAGAACTCTACATCATCCTGGATTCTTGACAGAGAATCTGCATTTTGATGGAGTTTTCCTTTTCGATGAATGATATCCATATCAAATTCACTGAGCTCTTCTAACCACCTGGCTAGCTGCCCTTGAATATACCGGAATCTCATTAGCCAGGACAGACTAGAATGGTCCGTTCTGACAAGAAATTTCCGGCCCAAGAGGGAATGCCGATATTGGCGAGTGAATCGAACAATAGCTAACAGTTCTTTTCTGGTGGTGCAATATCTTCTCTGAGCTGGAGTTAGTGAGTAGCTCCCATATGAGATTACCCGTAATTCCCCGTCTTGTAACTGCAACAGTTCAGCTCCTATGGCCGTACCAGACGCATCACAATCGAGGACATAGGTACCTTCATCTCTCGGGTAGCCTAACACTGGAGCACTTATCAAGGCCTCTTTTAATTTTCCAAATGCCTCATTGTGGTGTTCTTCCCAATGAAACTTGTTTTTAGGCCCTGTCAACCCATATAGACAGGAAGCTATCTCTGCAAAGTTGGGAATATGCTCGCGATGGTAATTAACAAATCCCAAGAAAGATTCCACATCTTTCGTATTTCTAGGTACTGGCCAATGTTGGACTGCATGTATTTTCTCTGGATCTACTCTAATTCCAGCTGCCGAGACCATTCTGCCCAGAAACTTGATCTCTTTTTGAAACAAAGTGCACTTTTTGGGTTTAAGTTTCAGGTTATGCTGCCGAAACCTTTCCAGCACGGCCCTAAGGTTCTCTAGATGTCCTGAAAAGCCTTTTCCTAGGATTGTGACATCATCAAGAAAGGCCAACACTGTGGACCATGTCAGACCTCGCAGAACGAAGTTCATGGCTCTCATAAAAGTGGCAGGAGCATTACATAGTCCAAAAGGTAACCTTTCATATTCAAACAACCCGTGTTTGGTTACAAATGCTGTTTTCGAACAGTCCTTTGGCTCAATAGGGATCTGCCAATACGAGGAGACCATATCGAGGCTGGAATAAAAGGTATTACCTCCTAAAGTGTCCAAACATTCCTCTATGAGGGGTAAAGGATAGGCATCTTTCACTGTCACTAGGTTTAAAGCTCTAAAGTCCAAACACCAGCGTACCCCTCCGTCCTTTTTTCGGACAAGGACTGGTGCTGCTGCCCACTCCGAAGTTGATGGCCTTATCACATGTGCATCTAACATTTGCTCAAGATGTTTCTTTTCTTCATCTTGGAAACCAAGTGGCACACGTCTCATGTTCATCTTGATGGGCTTAGCATCCCCTGTATCTATTTTGTGGGTAACACCTGTAAAGCATCCAAGATCCAAATCACTTTTGGCAAATGTGTCACTAAATTCGCATAACAAAGATGCAAGTTCAGATGTCTGTTCTTCTGTAAGATGGACGCTGGATCTTTCCAAAAGGTCTTGGAGATGTGCTGGTACTTCATGATCATGCAAGGAGTGAGAGACATCAGAAGGGCTGATACTATTAACAAAAAACTCAGAGCCTTCGGATTTCATCGTGAGTGACGAACTCCTCGACCCTGAATTAGACGGAGGTTGCCTAATATTGGAAGTATCAACAGAGTTAAGAACAGAGAAATCAGAACACCCAGGTTTCATCGCGAGTGACGAACCCTTTGGCTCTGTATCTCTTAATTCTGAAATATTGCCTTCCTCCATGCATTTCAGTGCAACCGGATCCATTTCAGCTAAAACTTCTCCAGCCACTGTGGCACTCCCCACTAATGTGCCTTGTTTCAGGGTAAGAAACCTGTCAGTGACATTGATCATGGTGATAGGTACTTGCTTGGAACCAAGTATTCCGTTCTGGTCTCGGCTTGGAACTTGGGAACGACCCTGACTTTGAACAAGGATCGAGGGCAAAATCAACCCCTTCTTTTGGAAAATAGGAGAAATTATGTGCTCCTCTGGGCTAGTAAGGTCATCAATCCTCGCAATTCCATGTATTTGGCTGTATGGAGGAATTGAAAGTTTGTGCTCTAAAACCACTTTGCACACAGCCTGTTGGAATTCTCCCTGTCTATGTAGTGATGCAGGAATAATAGTGTCTCCCATAACCAAGGTATGATTGCTCAGATCGACCTTGCAACTGTTGGCTAATAGGAAATCCAAGCCCAAAATGACGCAGTCATTTATGGGAGCTACATACACATTCCACAGAAACAAATTGTTCCCAATTTTAATCCTCACATCTGTCACTTTAAGACCAGGCATAACACTACCTCTTGCTGCTCCCTTCAAAGATACCTTTGTGGCACTTCCCAGATCCAGCTTGGCTAATTTAGCAATTTCATTGCTAACCACTGTCACCTGTGCTGCTGTATCCACCACTGCATTGGTGCCTTTAGCATTTATCATCAAAGGAATGATCAAACTACATCCCTTCCCTGAATGAGAGGTGACTTCTTGCAGATCGGGAATTTCAACATCTACAGATTCTGTAGATGAATCTCTGTTTTCAGAAGGCAGCGGCAGTATTCCACTGCTGCATGAAACTTCTTTTGGAAATAAACTATCGGACAGACTTACTGTCTCGCAGTTTTCCTTATTAGAAGACGGTATTCCCGTCTGGAAGGGCTCATCAGTGACTGAATCATGCATCACACTATCAGCGAAAGTGCCGTCAGTGGAAGCAATTCCAGATTCACTAATGTTAATGTTAGTAGAATTAACACTATTTACAGTTTGACCTTCTACTGTACAGTGGGCTGATGGTAGGCCAATTCCTACAACCCTTGTACTTTTAAAGTACCCTTCCTATTGGGAGAACTTGGTTCGGGTGACTGGCGAGCCCTGTCTGGCGACCTTGGAGAACGCTTTGGGCACTCTCTGGCGAAATGTGAAGGATCACCGCACCGAAAACAAAAGACTCCTTCTCCACGAGGTGGAGTCACAATCTTCGTATTGGTCCCACTGTTTCCTTGGTCTTTCCTCTGGTCTTTGTCTTTTTCCAACAGAGCTTTTAACAGGACTGCCATGCTCTTCATACCCTCCTCTAGACCTGTCTTGACTGCTGCAGACAATGGTTTTTCTATCATTGCAGCAAATCTTTCTTCCAGCTGCTTATTGCTTTTCTTCTCCACAGCCCTGACCTCAAATTCGTCCATTTCATCTTCCCAAGTGACTGATCTCACAGCTTTCTTGATTCCATAAACAGTTTCAAAATTCTGTTGATGGATCTTCATCTGATGAAGTGCTTCATTCAAATTTTGAGGCTCTTTGTTTAACACCTCAACAGATGCACGCTGGTGAAGACAGCCTTTCAGAAAAGCCTCCATAGCCATTGTGTCCAAAAATGGATTCATATCTGGCCCTGCATCTGGATAGCTATCCTGGGCTAACTTTTGTGCTCTCTGAGCAAACTCCTCAAGACTTTCCCCCTCCTTTTGTTTTAAAGAGGCAAGCTGTCGGCGGATGGCAGATTGAGGATCTTTTCTTCCAAAGCGCTGGTCCAACTTCCTTGTCAGAAGTATAAAACTATTCCGGACATCTGGACCTAAACTCCCATAAAAGTCTAGTGCCTTGTCAGTTAGACTGTCCGTCAATCTATCCAGCTGTTCCACAGGATTCCATCCATATCTTTCTGCCATCCTTTCAAACTTGAGAAAGTACGGCCTCCAGTCCTGTAATCCGCTATACTCGGATAACTTCGGAAGGGGTGGACCCCGGAGCTCACGACGTCTCTCCCTGGCAGGTGCAACATTTGGTTGTGCTGGAACATTAGCTGGGGCTTGTGGAAAATAGGCCTGTGGATCCTGAACAGGAGGTTGAAACTGCAAGCCCTGTGGTAATGGCTGTGGTACATTTCCTCTCAATGGCAGAGGGAGCGGAATTTGCTGTGCTGGAACTTGATGTCCACCAGGTGGCACTGCTGGGTACTGCGCATTAAGTCCCTGAATATCAAAACCTGTCACAGGTTGCACAGATTGACCAGGATCTAGGGGTTGTAAACCAACTTGACCATAAGGAGCATACAAGGTTGGATTGAAACTGGCTGTAGCTACTGGCTGAAATCCAGGTGGAACTGGTATAGCCTGATTACCAAAGGAGACACTGGACCAAGTCACCGATGAACGTGGCAAAACATTTGATGTTAGTGTAGATGTATATAGATTACCTACAGAAGGTGCTAAAGTTGATCCCTGTAAGGGGTCACTTGTGACATGTCTAGTGGGAGATGGAGGTAGCTTAAGATGAGAAGGAAGCTTAATAGATGTTGATGTTTGGTTAGAGGGAACAAAGCTACATGGTATTGATGGTGCTGTGGTATATGATGCAAATGTTGTATCATGTGTAGATGCAGTGGTGTTCCGATAAATACCAGCAGGACATCTCTGATGGACAGTATCTAAAATATTCTTGTCAATTCCTACATCTTTCTGATGAACAGACCTCCCTGCTGCAGTAGTAGTATTAGTTGTACAAGTAGTAGTAGTCGTGCACACGGGATGTGATTCTGACTTGATAGACACCGTTGTTAAACTCCGCTTTACATCGGCTATATCCTTTTGGTAAGCTGCCTGTTGTTTTTGGATATTCTCCAATTTCTGGTCTACAGTTGCCGTAATATTCTGTTCCATCTGTTGCATAAAATCAGTCAATAAACCCTGGACAGAAGCCAATATGGTCTGTGCTAAATTGCCTTGGCCAGCAGCATGCGTGTCGCCCCCGATTGCGCCTTCCGGAAAATCTTCATCCATAAAGGAAATTCTTTCCTCCCTCAGAAATTGTTGCCACGTAGCCTCTGGCAAAATGCCAGCTTGTAGAACTGACTCAAAAGTCAATTCTTGATCATCATTTGACAAAGATTGCCTCAGATCTATAATCATTTGGGCTTTTGCAGGGCCCACGCCAGGTAGCGTTGCAAGGGTTTTAGCACTTGCAGTTTTCAAATTCACTGCAGCCATGATTGTACCGTAGAATTAAAATATTCCCAATAAAGCAAATTCAAGTCCAAAATGTATAAGCAAATTCAAGTCCAAAATGTATAAGCAAATTCAAGTCCAAAATGTATAACTGAATTTGAAATAAATTCAAATCACAAAGTCCACTTTGCTAGACTTAATGTAAATTCAGTATATGAAACAGAATTTGAAAAACTCTAATTTGGAATTTTTTCTTCTCTCTGACCTGTAGAAGGTAACGTCTCTCACTGCATCCAAAAATGGATTCAATATATGGATATTCAAAATTGGGATCCTAAGTATACAACCTCTTCAAAGGAAAATAAATCAAACACGGGGCTACTTCAAGAAAACACTCAACATAGGGGAAATAACATTGCGAAAGAATGTTATGTACAACAAGAGAAAAGAGTGTAAAAAAAAACCAAAAAAAACCCGTATGTACTGATTCAGCTATATGCAATTGAATTATATCAAACAATACCTAACTTCAGATCCTGCACAACTGAATTAAAAATTAATTTGAACTAAACACTAGCAAAATAAATTTACTCAGGTTCAAAACAAATTATTCTATGAAAATCAAAATTGAACTCAAAAATCAAAATGATCTTTCAAATTCAAGATGGCTGCCCAATGGAGAGAGTGGTTAATTTGAACAAAGAATGTTGAAACAAAATGACCACCACTTCCAAATCAAGAATGTTACAACCAAAGTGTCAAACTATGCCCAAAATTTGGAAACAACTAGCCATTATTTATACACAAACACCAGCAAATAATCTTGATAATAAACAAGTGTGTCTTCCAAAATACAAGTAAAACATAGAAGCAAAACTGCACATACAAAAATCAAAGTGTGTGCATGTGTGCAAGTATGTTATAGTGTGGGCCAGGAAGTAACTTTCAACACAGGGTCAATCTATGTGTAGTTGTTTTTATCGATATCACTTCTAAGCAAGCAATGAACGCAATGAATTCAGTGTTACAAATTGAGTGATCATAAATATAAGGATCTTCAAAATTCAATGTGTCACCAACAACAAAAATCAATGCTTGACACACAAAGAAACTTAGCACTAATATACAATCAAAAGCTTCAAAATGTCAGGCAAAATCAAAAGCCTTAATATACCAGGCAAAAAATCAATATACTCGGCAGGAAATAATCAACATGCCAGACAAAAAATCAATATGCCAGCAAAAAATCAATGTCAGGCAAAAAATCAATATACCCGGCAGGCAAAAAAACAATATGTCAGGCAAAAAGTCATAGAAGCCTGATCACAATTCAAATTGTCCTGACACTATATGAGAGACAGAAAAAAAAAAAAACAACTATGAATACACTTTCACAATATATGCAAAAAGAAAGTGCAAAAATAGTAGAAAAACTTTACAATAAATCACTGAAATCCCACAGTCACCTCACATTTGAAATGAAACATGGAAAGCCGAAAATGGAATCTGAGTGAGAAAAAAAACAACAGTTTGAATGGCGGGATTTTCAAAACTAAGACAAAGAATTTCTAGGAACCAATATGGCTGTCAATGCTGGTCATTCTGACCTGTTCATTCGTAGATCAAATGAAAATCACGAGAAAATGATTCTAAATGTGTGGATCAGACAGTGGGTCCGAACCAAACACACCTACAATAATGTACATTTAAGTCACACACATCGATAAGAGAAGGTACCCATCAATGTGCAAAATTTGACATGTACATGTATGGAAAAAATCCAAAGTCAATTTGCCTTGAATTTACGTGAACTTTTCACTTCTGGTATCAATTGTTGTGCTTATATATTACACATGTTCACGGGCTAATCGTGTACTCACCGTGATGTACACAGTGCCGCTCCGGCGATGTCCGCAGGGAAGCACAACTAGTGGACAGGTAAGCAGAAATAAACACCAGTGATCGGGCCCGAGTCTCGTAGTAGAATCCACAGATAATCAATCACTCCTGGAAAGTCGCTGCCAGGAAAAAACTAGGGCGAAACTATGACGTCAGGTAGGTGTCACAGAAGTTGTCGAACCGAAAGGTGTCTCATAAAGAGTTACTGAATAGGTCAGTGGGATTGCAGACTGCCGAACTTTACAACAAAGGTACAGGGAGATATTACTGGTTTACTGTCAATACTGAGCGGGGTCAATCTACTCACCGTCAGTGTGATGACCCAACGATGTCCAAGCATCAAAAAATATTAAAATTTGCAAGGCGAATTTATCTGCAAATTAACATCAAACGTCATTTATCGGTGGGTTCGAACAATATTGGAAAAAATACAGATCATGTATAGGTGCCGTGAAATGACTTCCCGGGCAAAAACAGCATTTAACTGCCAGTCACACGCAAGTGACAGTGTGGAGTGGATCTGCGTTGCACTGACCCAGTCTCCCGGGCAGATTTTGAAACATTCGGCAGTTCCCTCTATCCCCTACCTTTGCGTATTTGCCTGTGACTCCAAATAATTGTTGCAATAAACACTGAAATCTTTATTTTCGCATGCTGCAATATAAATAACGCTTCCCGATTGTGTGTTCCCTCCGTAAATTACGGCAGATTCACACGTTTACTAGGCGGAAGCCATGATGAAAACGTTGTAACACGAGCCGTGATTGGCTCATTTTTGCATGTGACTCAATTGACCGATCGGGTGATGTGTTGTGCGTAAGACCACATGGCCAAAGCAGCTGTTTGTGTACAGTTGCAGGAAAGATGGTGACAGTGCGCACACTGGATTTCTAATTTGAAATATTAAAATTTCCGTTTGAATTTAAATTAATAACACCGTTTATTGCGAGGAACTTGCCAATACTGCATACGCAAATTAACTACGGTGTACCAATAGCATTCATGGCAGGTACACAAACGATCGTAGATATGCATCCCATCACGGCATCAGAGGCAGCGAAAAAGAGGATCAGAAATCTATTCAATCTTTATTTAACTTTAAGTTTACCCGGGATACGGACTCCTATTGTCCCAGAAATTACACAGTATTTTCATCGTAAGTCACCCCATGAAAATAGCTTACTTTTCAGTTTGTATTTTTAATATTTTGCCAGCTTCACTTTAATAAGAGTTGTAGCCAGAATCGTGGTAACATTTGGCATATTTTTTTGCAAATTTGCAGGGGACCATAAACGGCAAATACACTTTAGGGTAAATGGTTTGTCTAGGCCTTAGCATTGATGGAAATGTTTATAGAAGTTTAATTAGGACAAGTGGATTTTGCATACGGGCAGGTGGATTTTGTAATCCACTTGCCCTGCGGACAAGTGATTTTTTAAAAAAAAATTGTCGAGCCCTGCTGAGCCTCAGTTGTCGGACAGTGTAAACAGACATTCTGTCAAACTGACAACCTGTGTAAAGAAAGGGGCCCTCCATCGATAAGTTTGATTATAACTTGAGACAAAACTTATCGACGGTGTTTGTTGTGCAGGTATGTTTGACCGGCCGTGAATGAATGTCTGACTCTGATGCTAATAAACGATCATGGTAGGCCTAATATAAATAAAACTCGGATCATACTCTTGACAAACCGCATTATATATCATTGGAAAGGCTCTCGCAAGGCCAAGGGTAGTATAATTAGTCATTTGTACTTTTTCTTTTCATGGCTTGGAATATTTTTTTTGCGACTCTTGTCAACAGGTGTTGTCATCTTCAGAAAAGTAACTTTCTGGCTGATATTATTTGTCTTTTCTGTTTTGATCCACTTAAAAAAAGGAAAAACAAAATACAACTTTGTGATTGAAATTAAATTAGAAAAACTAATTTGACACAAACGTGTTGTTATACGTTATTTACTTGTAGCTCATTGTGTAGAAATAGCATCTTAATCGAATTATCAAGTTACTGATGGTGTATGTGATTTCAGTGGGTTGCCACTTGTTCAGTTTGTGGTGGTTATGTAGAGGTAAAAAGATAAACAAGGAGAGAAGCAAGCAAGTCATGGCCCACTGCCACAGCAACACATTCAATTCATATTATTGCCAGGTCCACCATGCAGCTATACAGTTTGCACAGTGATACTACTAGTGTGCATGCAGTCTAGTCTACAATACAAGCAGTGCAAAATCTTTCTCTACTGAATGCAGATGAGTATGAATTAAAACAAAAACACAGGAAGACTGCCAGGCATTTTAAGTTTTTCACCTAGGCTTGCTTTATTCATATTCTTATAGTCAAAAATCTACATAAGTGGCAAGAAATTAGCACAATTCATATTGATACAGTGTAAAATTTGGGCAATACCATTGCTATTGAGGCATGCATTGTTCTGAGAGATTATGCCCCAAAGTGGCCCAGATTGCTGTTTTAGAGGTCTAAATTTTCGGGGGGAGCATGTCCCCGGACCCCCCTATCAAGGCTTTGCGCTTACGGCGCTCGCCAAGTGCTCACTCAAGCTCTTCTAGAAGAGCTGTTTATTGCTCATTTACTATTTACTCCTGACAACCACTGTCAAATCTATGAAATTTGGGTCTTCATGAAATGAGACTGCGTCTAAATGAAAAAATCCAGCCTCCTGATTGGACGAGAATGTAGGTTGGGGTCTAATATTTAATCGGCCTAAGAGAAAGAAAAATGAGACAGGTATTCTGTGATTAAAAAAAAAAGCGATCAAAACATTTTATATAGAATGAAAGTGAACCTCGCAGAATCTATTGAAAGGTGACGCAGCATACAGCCATGGTTTTCAGGACCAGTGTGGAGACCTTATATAAGAATCAATGGTGACATTAAAGATCTTAACTGATACATTTTTTTCTTTAGTTTGTGTTCCGAATATTCCTCAAGCATGGGACTTTGTTTCTGTCGTGCTGCATGGCCGACTTGATGGACAAATATATTTCCCACGACTAGCTGAAGCCTGGCCTACAAATCCTTAGCCGGTGTATCGCAGTGTTAAGCAGGCTAAAGTCATTAAAACAAAAACAAAACAAAAACTCGTGCTGATGCAGCTAGATCTGCTTAAGTTTATTAGGAAACAACCTTATAGAGCAGATTAAAACTAACCTCAAGAGATTTTGCAATAACACTGCACACTTTTGCAGATATAACTCGATCTGCTGTTGAGACCGCTGAATGGCTTTGCTTTCCTTCGCGCTGAAAAAGAAAAAAAAACATTGACTTCTCGCTTCCTAAAGCATATGTTAACAATATCCCTCTTGATATTGGAATAACACATGCCCTTGGCATATATATATATATATATATATATATATATGTATGTATGTATGTATGTATGTATGTGTGTGTGTGTGTGTGTGTGTGTGTGTGTGTGTGTGTGTGTGTGTGTGTGTGTGTGTGTGTGTGTGTGTGTGTGTGTTTTTCAAAGCGAAACATTAATCGTGCTACTGATCCAGGCAACATGTATGCTACTGCCAAAGGTTTCGGATTTATATTTTGCTCCATCATTTTACTTCTCCAAATGTTCAAATACTGATCAATTTACCACGTGCAAGATGGGGAAATGGAAATTTAATGCCACTGCAACACTTTTAACTCATTTGATATTATGGTGACATGTGGGCATTGGTGAGTGGTTCTGTCACTGCCTGGCAAGTCATGCTGCAGCTGCCCTTGTGGCAGGTGCAGCATGACTTGCCAGGCAGTGCCAGAACCACTGACTTAAGACTACAGTACAGGCATGTTGGTACTTGAATGGAAGCTCTTTTTAATGAAGAATTTAAATATGCAATTGTCGTCTTAAATCTAGGTAAATATACGGGGAAATCAGTGACTGGTATGGAATGAGTGAAAGGCTCTCCTACATGGCCACGATCCTTTGTGCAGCAGCTCTTACTAGTCAGATGGTCAAGATTTCGCAGTGCTTTTTTACCCCTTGTGGGGTGGGATCACCATATTTCTCTATTCTGATGGAACGATTCACTGTGACCATCACACCACAGTTTGCAGAGTAAACGTTCTTGTGTTACCTATCTGTGATAATGTCTGTAGGACTGGACTGTAAATCTATAGAAAAGGACGTTATGTACCTTCATGTTGCCAACGTTAACGTTTTGAGACTCGGTTCTTCACAATAACAAGCACTCGTGCTGTCAGTGTGTCACCAGTCGGCATTTGGAGTAGACAAAAGCTTTGTAGTTGCTAACAGAGTTTCCAGATGATAGTAGGCAAAGAGTTATATCTCCCCCGCGTGTTCTCCGTAACGGTTCCGGTTTCTGTCAAAAGGCCATCACCGGAGTATCTCATGGCTCCATTTTGAACCAGCTGCTCTTATTAACATAGATATAAATGATATACGTTCCTTTACTGAATCAGCAGCGACACTATATATATATATATATATATATATATATATATATATATGCAGAAGATACGGAACCGTGGAACAGACAGGACTGTAAAACATTGCAGTGGGACTTCAATGCTTTGGTCAGTTGGTCACAGCAATGGTTGCTCATGTTCAGTGCTAGCTTATGCATTGTTTGAAGATCTTGGCAGGTCTCTAAGCAGAGGGGTTCCAGATTAATTAGTGCTGATAATCTTTCTCCTGGCAAAATTGTCAGTATTTTGCTTAAGCAAACTAAAGAATATGCATGTTTTACCAGTATAAGCCTAGACAAGTACAGCGCTCTTTATAAGCTAATTATTAGGCTTTTAGAATGTAAATCCCTTTCATGGAACCCACGGTTACAAAAAGATATTGGCTTTGACATCTACAAGAGTTCAAAGGCGCGATGTCTTAAACAATGCAATCAGACTATTGAATTAGAATCATGAAAAGACAGCAGATAGCATATAGGCCAAGATCTGTGTCAGACCTACAAATATTTACATGATTGCTATAAAACAGATTCAAGCACTTTTTCGACATACTAATAGAGTCCATTCTTTTACCTTTGCCAAGCAACATGCAAACTGATGTCTGGAAGAACAACTACATGGAGCAACCTGTCTGAAGACGCCGGATCTACTGCCTCCGCCAAAAGACTCAACCTGTGTGAAGACACTGCATCTACTACCTCCGCCAGTGGGTTCAACATGTCTGAAGACGCTGTCTCTACTCCTCCGCCAGAAGGTTTAACCTGTCTTACGACGCTTCGTCAAAAGGTTCAACCTGTTTGAAGACGCTGTATCTACTACCTCCGCCGAAATGTTCAACCGTGAAGAAAGTTCAGTAATATTAGTGACCAATGCGACCGCAATAATATATTTTGCTTATGAGACAAAAGAACAATAAAGTTATCAGGATAGTTTTAAAATATGTCACACTGTATATATGTAAGAAGCATGTCACTATGAAGCATTATATACAACAAAATAATGCGGAAGCTGTGTAACTTAATTACTGTGTGCTTGTTATTTTCTGTTGTGTGCCAGGTTTGATGTGGATTTGTGTTCTCTTTTTTGTACCGTATCTACTTACAACTGTTGTTGTTGTGTTTATTTTGTCGTGGCCAGATATGTTTCATACTTCATATCAAATAAGCACAGAAATGTCATAGTTCTTTTGTTTATATTTTTGACGGATTTTAATTGTTATTCATCAGTCACGTTCAGAGTCGAATCGACTTTTTTTTAAAAGCTTTGTCATGTGGAGGATTAACTCATTGTGAAGTTGGGATTATGTTGGTCTGACGAGTTTTTCAGAAAAAAAAACGACACATCATGCCCCCCCCCCCCCCATCCCCTTGAATATTATTATGGGTGGAAAACATCACTTCATTCCCAATGATGATACTTTGAGGGAACAAAAAGGCCTGATGTTTTCTCCACCTGGCCTTCCTGATGGCTTCTTGAATCGAACGTCAAGTGCTGCCATCTATAGACTGACCCTGGAATGAAAGGAAGAAAGTGACTGGTGTTGGCCAGCAAGAGGTTTCTTACCCACGTGGTACATTATACGACGCGATAAATGTTTATTAATGCTTTCTTCTCGACCAGGTATAATTTTTACCAAAGAATGACGCTCGCAAGCAGAGCCACTGTGCGTGTGTAATATTATGTTGATTTATCATATGACTTTTATATTTATTTGATAGTAAGCATATTCTCGTTGGCCTGCCCCAAAGTTATCTGTCAATGACGTTCCCATGCCCTTGGATGCCAAAGATTTACTTCCATAATACATAAGACACTCTTTTTATAGTAAATTGCGTCATGTGGCTTAATGAAGCACATTCACTCACATGTAAACATATAGGCCAACACACAGGTTGGTTGGATGGATGGATGGATGGATGGATGGATCGAATCCTAGATAAATGCTCCCTGCTTGATAGGGCTAAAAGCATGAACATATATAATATGTCCATGCTTAAAGTCAGGCCGGAACTATTTGTAATTTCTATTGTCTTGGCGATACAAATCAAACTACGTTTTTCATTTTTGTTTATTTGTTCTTGTTTTTGTTTTGTTTTTAATTCAAAATCCTGACACAAACACATATTAGAGCCATCGTGACTTCATTATAGCCAAGGAGTATATACGTTTTTATTTTTAACATGATTAGTTTAGTCGTTGGGACTTTTTGCAGTAGCTCAGCGTAGATATTTGATGTGTTGTCGTCACTTTTGACAAGGATTAAAACCAAAGGCGGCACTACAATCTAGACGGCCCTGGGCACGTGTGTCGTTTCAACAATCTATCAAAACCGTTACAGTTCGGGTTTGTTGGAAGTGGACAACCCTATTCCTTGTGTTAGTCGAATTAATGGTGTATATGTATTCAAAGGTAAGATTTCATGGAAGGAATAAGCTGGATTTCAAAAAATTACAGCTCAATGCGTTTTCCAAGATTTTTGCACTTGAAGTTCAAATAACGAACAAATGTTATTCTTCTTAAACTATGTACAAGCAACATAGTTTGAAAGGGAGACTGTTATCATAGTCCCAGGTCCTTGTGTCTTTGTGAATAACAAATCACTTGTTGAAGAAGATGACTGGGATATTCTTAACTTACCTCTAAAATATGTTGCAGATTATTGCAGTCGTAGAACATAGACAACCATTCAAAACCTTGTGTTGGTTTTAACGCACTTTATTCAATGAAAGTACAAAGTGAAATTTCACAGGTTGCACTTGGACAAAAGGGCACAGCCTTCTTCAATTCACTCTTGCGAAGAAACGACAAGAAACAGGACAGACGAAAAGAAACCAAAAGCACACAGAAAGCTTATGGTCACATGACCAGGACAGATAGTGGGGCTACAATAAGTTGTCAATGCCATAAATGCCACTTTTAATTTTAATAGGTAGTCGTATACGAAAAATAGCCGACGCCAGTTGCTTTAAACCCACCAGCAGAAGATACAAAATCCTGAATAGAAGCAACAATGTTTGTTCGCCAAAAAGGAACATTCAGACGACACCTACAGTACTGTTTGTAAAGTAAACGGGGCAAGCAGAGAAACAATGGAATGCAATTTTGATTTTTTAACACTTAACCAAGGACAAAAACTGCCATGTAGGCTATCTTCAGCTGATAAACAACATGAGCATCGAGATATGCCCAAGATAATAATTTTGTATAAATGCAAATTTAATTCGCTGGCCCCTAAACGCAGGCGTGTATGTTGAGCAGATAAAAATCTGTCACCATTGTTGTACAACTCAAAAAATACTTGGAACTTCGAGGAATTAGCTAACATAATTTTGATTAAAATGTTGAAAGTGTCGCTGAGTTACGAACTTCCGCAGGTAATTTGTTCCATGATCTAACTGTAACAGGAAAAAGGGATTTATCGAAAAGATCGCGACATGGGGAAGATAATTTTTTTTCCGGTAACATATACGAAGTATTCGGAGTTGAACCTGTCGGTAAAATCGCACATAAATTATGGGTAGCAATTTAAAGGTCCTCTTGATTGACCATGTTCAAATTTGACACATGAGTGACATATGGGTTGTTCTCACCATACGGTGCGCTTTAAGAAAAAATTGATGTGAGAACAATACTTTTATTCACAATTGTATTTTAAAAACTCACTGTGCCTTCAATCGTCGCTTTCCGTTCATTTCCGACATCTACAAGGCGCGAAAGGCTTGTGACGTCACAAACGCAACACCGCCGGCTGACAGGGAAGACTCTGACCATGCTAGCAAGCCATAGGCTATTAGCTGTCAAGTGTCACTTGGTTTGAACATGTTTTATTCACCCTTTATCAACAGGATTAAAAATGCATGTAGAAATATTCACTTTCGTCCCTGTTCCCGCTCAGGATGGGTTGGACTGTTGCTGTTAATTGTTGCGATACATGTACTACAGCTTGTTTACATCCTCCCCCCCCCCCCGACCTGAAATAACGGAGAGGGTGGACCCGTACAGTCAAGATTTGCAGGGACAAGTTGGAAGGGACCCGATCTAACCTATGTGGCGAACACTTTGTGGAAAGTGACTTTGATTTGTCAAAAATAGACGATGTTCAGAATAGGTTTGGCACAACAAAGCTACTGCTGTTGCCAAATGCGGTCCTATCGCTGGATAATGGAAGGATTCGTGGAACTGGCCAAACTAGGCATTACTCATAAAACCAGGAACAGTGATTCATTATTTTTTTTACAATAATTACAAATCAATCTTCCGTATGATTCTGATTTGATAGTTTGCATAACAGCAAAATATAGGTCAGTAATTCTACGACTGTTACAACGTATCTAATTGTCAATAGAATGTCACAGTGACAACGCCGGTCTGGGATGTTGTTGCAAAGTAACATTGTAACAAAAGTTTAATGTGTTTAACTATCTTGATTCAATTGATGACAAAATTGGTGGAAAGCATGGACAAACAAGGGCCGATCTTGTCCCATTCCCAGGTCTAGGGTTGAACAGTCCTTAACAGGTTGAGTAAGGTAGCCACGGTATATGTCCTACTATAATAATAATAATAATAATAATAATAATAATAATAATAATAATAATAATGATGATGATGATGATGATGATGATGATGATGATGATGATGATGATAATAATTTTATTGGAAAACCACCCCTTTACACCGGGGCCCCACCGGGGCGGGGTAAACCCGTGGTGTGTCCAGATAAAACTTACAATGATGAAATGGACAAGACTTGCACTCATTGTCACCGTAATATGCCCACAAGGGCTCACAATATGGACTAAAAGTACAAATGTACGAAAAGAAGTTCCGTTGCAAAGCACTGAAACATGAAAGTTGCAGGGGCTCCCCCGACGGGCTGGGCCCACCCGAGAGACCAGTACTTGGGAAACAATGATCCCTCGAGTCAACCGCCTCCCCCCTCCCCGCCTTATGGGAGACCCAGCAATCTTGTGTCCAGTCACATATCAAGTAAATTATATTATATTACCAGTACATTGCCCAAAGGACACTGCTTCATAAGTTTAATAAAAGGGGAGCGGAGGTTACAATAGCCTATGGTGCGGCGTCATTGCTTTAGCAGTGTGCCTCGGTAGGACCAGGCTCTTTTCTGAAAATTCTTACATACCTTGTCAAACTTTTCATTCGACAGAAAAAGGATAGTTTTTATACGTAAAGACGAACTCTGCTGAGTCAGCAGCCACGCCGTGCTTTGGGTGCAATGCGCTCGACTCGCGCTGAGAAAAGCATTCACATAGTATCTATTTGATAATTCAGAGAAGTTTATTTTAGGTACTTCGACTTAAAGTCGCAGTTGGCAGTGAAAGAGTTGAACAACCACATTTATCATTATGGCATTCACATAGCTACCTTGACAATGTTCATTTGCATAAATGTGATTATTTGCTTAGTTTTGTCTTCAAAGAGATTTGTTGTTGTGCAAATAAGTAAAATTGTGCACGTGAGCACCCTCAAGTGCTGCCCCCTTTGGTCCTAAAAGGGTCATTGCCCTTTTACTTACATAAATCAATTTTTGATGCCTTCAAAATTTCCGATCCGTCATAATCGTATCATCTTTTTAATCCATAATCTATTACTAGCGTGCTGTATTGGATATATTTTAACCAATGCTTGTTATGTCTGTGTGCCAACACAGACCTATTGATTTTCTAGGAATTCTTTCTTTCTTTCTTTCTTTCTTTCTTTCTTTCTTTCTTTCTTTCTTTCTTTCTTTCTTTCTTTCTTTCTTTCTTTCTTTCCTTCTTTCCTTCCTTCCTCCCTCCCTCCCTCTCTCTCTTTCTTTCTTTCTTTCTTTCTTTCTTTTTTTCTTTCTTTCTGGGTGCCAACCCAGATATATTGTTTTTCCTCGCATTCGATAACACCCAAATTTGTCCGGAGTGTTTCTCAGACACTATTATTCCCCAAAGCACCAAACCTGGCATGGTGACTGACCTACCAATGAAATTTTGCCATTTGGTGTGGAACAGTCATGATGATAAAAATTATGCAAATGGGGTGCAATTAAAATTTTAAAAGCTGTATATCTTAAAAAATAATATAGATAGACACAAAGTTCTAACTTACACATATAGGTTTGAAACAACAGGCATATCCAATCGCATGCAAACAAAAGTTGGGGGATTTTAATGTATGCTAAATTCACTGAATTTCTCCACAATCCACACCTGCAGGCCTTCAACTGCTTTTTGACCTGTGCTTGACCTCCATGGTGCTGAGCAACCATTTTGCATCCATAATTAATTAGCTTGAGCCTCTCTCATAGGCAGCCTTCTATCCATGCATGCGAGCAGGCGTTTATTGTGCAAGGTTTGGGTCTTTTAGCAAATTTGGGGGGGGGGGAGGGGAGACTCCCAACAACTGTGTAATGAGGCTCTCAATGAAGAGAATCTATTTCTGTTCATATCAGAACAGATCTTCTCCATGCTGTCATTTGTACCAGGCAGGCTATGAGCTGTCAGTGACCATGACTGAGACTGGTATTCTGGCTGGTCTGTTTTGCCTGAGGCTACATGTATGTCAGTCTGCTGAGCTTATCAGTCCCCAGGGAACAAGCCAGCATCTGGACTTCTAGGCAGAACAAGCCTGAGTGTACCCTCTGTTAAAGACCCATCCTGTTCTTCATGGCCAATACTGAGACAGTATTTTAGTCTGAGGCTATGTCAGTCTGCTGAGCTTATCACTTCCAAGGGGCACAGGCTCTAGACTTCTAGGCAGAACAAGAATGAGTGTACCTCTGTTAAAAATAGACTTCATACAGAGTAGAGTTGCCCAGACCCATCAAAGTATGGTCTTCCAGTCCTCAGTGGCTGTTTTGACAACTTTGTGAATTCTGAAACAGTGTGTAGATTTGTGTCATCTCAGTGGGCACTTTTGTGTCTTTGTTTTTTTGTAACCAGTGAGATGAAGCCTGCTCTTCATAGTCAATATTGAGACAGTATAGTGCTTGTCTCGGATCACTGGTCCATGAACATGTAGTTTCTTGACAGCTTCTGTTTAAATTTATTTATGTAATAAAGGAAGAAGGAGATTGTTGTATTGCATGTATACACCTCCCCTTGATTATAATATGTATACACTGTACATGCCTATGTGCATGTATGAATAATGTACACATGCATGCACACATACTCATCCATACTGCTCAGAAGGGCTGACCCTCTCAGGAGTGAGCAATTTTCTCTGGTCTCTGGTCCCAAGGGTGCCCACTGTAGAGAGGTTTAACTGCACAAGTAAACACTGGAATTCTATCTTTCTTTCTTTTTCTTTCTTTCCTTTTTTCTTAATGACCAACTTGGTCGTGAAGAAGAAACTTTTTACTTCATGACCAACTTAGTCTGGAGATTTTCTCAAGCACTATTCTGTCAAAAATTACCAAACTTGCTACTGTGACTGACCTAACCAGTGAAATTGTGCATGTCATTTGGAATTGTCATGATGTATAAAAGTATGCAAATTAGGGGCAATTAAAAACAGGAACATGTTTTTGGAGATTTTCGCAAGCACTATCTTTTGTCGAAAACCACTAAACTTGCTATGATGACTGACCTAACCAGTGAAATTGTGCATCTCATTTGGATTCAGATTCAGATTCAGATTCTTTCATTCGACAATAAATTCAATACATTTCAATTGTTAGGTGATAATGACAGAAATATATATAAACAAATGCAAAACAAAAAATGGGAAAAATAGTATATTATAACCACAGAGAACAGATAGTCAGGATGACCCAGCTAAGGATGAAAACATCCGCTCTTACATGGGCCACCTAAATAAATTTACTTGGAAAGTTAACACGTTGCTTCAGAACAAAACACCACATGTGTGTTAGAACAGTTGAACTGACTCAGACATAGATAGCATAATTACATACAAATATACTTTATAAATTACAAACAAAGCAATTTGGAATAGTATAGGATTCAGAGTATTGGCCTATGTATAATCTT
>CAXHWN010002627.1:35000-140000 GCA_964020975.1 Hermodice carunculata
CATGAAAGTGCCCACTGAGATGAAACAAATCTATGCACTGTTTCAGAATTCACAAAGTAGTGAAAACAGCCATTGAGGACTGGAAGACCATACTTTGATGGTTCTTGGCAACTCTACTCTGTATGAAGTCTATTTTTAATAGAGGGTACCCTCATTCTTGTTCTGCCTAGAAGTCCAGAGCCTTTGTCCTTTGGGAGTGACAAGCTCAGCAGACTGATATAACCTTAGGCAAAGACAGACCAGATAGGATACCAGTCTCAGTCATGGTGCAGTAACAGCTCTGTGCGGCACCAGTGGGAAGTATAACCTGCCTGGTATATATGGCAGCATGGAGCAGATCAGTTCTCGCATGAACAGAAAGCGATTCTCTGTATTTTATTGAGAGCCTCATTACACAGTAGTTGGGAGTCCCCCCACCCTCCCACTCATTGGCTACCAGACCCAAACCTGGCACACCATATGCCTAGCATGCATGGATAGAAAGACAGGTTCAAGCTGATTAATTATGAATGCACAATGGTTGCCTAGCACCATATAGGTCAAGGATAGGTCAACAAGCAGTTGAAGGCCTGCGGTGTGGATTGTGGAGAAATTCAGTGAATTTAGCATACATTAAAATCCCCCAACTTTTGTTTGCATACTATTGGATTTGCCAGTTGTTTCAAACCTGTATGTGTACGTTAGAACTTTGTGTCTATCTATAATATTTTTGAAGATATAGAGCTTTTAAAATTTAATTGTCCTTCATTTGCATAATTTTAATCATCCTGACTGTTCCAAACCAATTGGCAGAATTTCATTGGTAGGTCAGTCACAATGGCAAGTTTGCCGGTTTCGGGAGTAATAGTGTCTGAGAAAAAACCCGGACAAATTTAGGTGCCATGAAAAGAAGGGAAAAACTAGAAAAGAAGATTTGCCTGACCGCAAATCTGTCTGGGTGCCTTTAAAATCAGAATATTATGAAATGCTACACTTTGCTCTTTTTCAACATATACTAAATTTTGTGTATCATGCCATTTTCCATAAATTAGAATGCTACAACGTTGGTCCTTGGATTATTGGGTGGTGCTAATTCAACTTTACCTTATAGGTTTGTGGCAAAGCTGCATCCAATGAACCATGAACCAAATTTTTGTATTCTTTTAATTTTATGCCAATTAGGCAAAAACACAAAATTAAGATCTTAAATAGCTTCAAAACTATTATAGATAGTGTTTTCATTAAAACTTCAGTTTATAAGTTTATGACATGGCAACATCCAATGATCCAAGAACCAAAGTTGTAGCATTTTAATTTATGCAAATTGAGCTAATACACACAATTAAGATTATGGTGAAAAGTGGCAAAGTGTAGCATTTAAAACTGTTCTCATTTTGAAGGCACCCAGACTGATTTGTTGTAAAGCAAATCTTCTTTTCATATTTTTTGTTTTGTTTTATTTTTGTTTTTGTTTTCGTTTTGGTGGGGTTTTTTTGTTTTGTTTGTTTGTTTGTTTGTTTGTTTGTTTGGTTGTTTGTTTTTTTTGTTTTTTTGTTTTTTTTTTTTGTTTCATTTTAGGTGACACAGAAAAATGTTGGTTTTTGAAAATGGAAAATTTGTGAAATTCATTTTCTGTTGTCTGGATGAGCAATCTCGGTCTTTTTCTTGTTTTGTTCTGTTGCCAAGAACAGTTCAATGACGGGTCTTGCTATGTTCTAAGATAAATACATTTATGCTTACTATGCTTCCGAATACCAGGGTCCAAAAATGGGGCCCGGTACTCGATTGTGAGCACCAAACCGAGTGGATATTCGGGGACCCGATCACTCCTCCGAAATCAGTACAAATGCAATTTTCGACACATATGAGCCAGTCTACAAATTTGCATAATAAATTTCTACGACTTTACCCAGGTTAAAAAAAAGGGAGATGAAAAAGAATAAGGAGGAAGAGAAGGAGAAGACAGGTACAAAGAAAGAGAAGAAGGAAGCAATAGAGGGGAGAAAGAAAGGATGAAGTTTTTTGTGGAACTTTTTCTGGATATGCTTACTTTATGAACCAAGTTTGTTACTCATTTTTGCAAGTTACCACAAAAGACACCCCTCCCCCCCCCCCCCAATTACGCATTACCGATTAGTGAATGTGTGTGTCTGATTCAGAAAAGTCAAGGCACTGAAAAGTGTGCAAATAGATGAATTTTAAGTACTTTTCATTATCTTCAAAACTGTGCTATATATCATTTCAACTTTCATATGTATATTCATGATGCAAATTTCAAAAAGGCTCAAATATATGCAAATTATTATTTTAAATTGTAGCATTTCAAATTTTAATCTTGTGCCTGAAGAAAACTAACGACGGGTGCTTAGCAAAATTCGCAAAGTTCCAAATTATGCTTATTTTGAACTTTTAAAAATGTTATTCTTGACTGATTTCAAAACGCTTATAGACACGACATTCCAACTTCCTCTGAATTGTTTTTGATAACCAAACACCGGAAGAATGGTATGCAAACTTAAAGCTTAAAAACTTTGCTCATTTGGAGTATACAATTAAAATTTTCATCCCTGAATATCTTGAAAACAATAATAGATGGACATTCATACTTACCTATATTTTTCCGAAAGGTGGGCTTGCAAATTTTGTACAGCAACAGCAAAAAATTATCTTATAATGCCCACGTTATATAGCGGTTCTTTTTAATGCTTCGTTGTTTGTCTTTGAACTGTAGTGATAAACTCAGTATCATCAATTTTTCTACAATGGTCGACTGTGAAGAAGTCTCATAATGAAAAGTTCGCATATTTCTGGCAGACAAGTTCAATGTTACTCAATAATGTCAGTTTAGCACACACTTCGACTTGTAGTGAGAAACCAGAGGATATTTTTGAAATACTAGACTACGATGTAATTATGTCTGTGTAAACACAGACATCCTGTTTTCCCAAAAATTCTTTTTTTCCTTCTTCCTTTGTTTATCAGCAAGTTTGTCCGCTCTTTATGTCAGAGACTATTATAGATAGAAACTCCAACCTTGCCACAATTATACTTCTATAGATGAAATTCTGTCTTTTTATAATGAGAGGTGTTGATTTTCAAAATTATGCAAATGAGAGCTAATTAAAGTTTGAAATATCTAATATCTTATATACTGTAGTAAATTTGGTTAAGAGTGAATAGTAGTTCGATCATACAAGGCAAAGGTCATCTCAAATGTCAAAGTCATGTCAAGTTCAAAGGTCATGTGAACGTCAAAGGTCAATTTTAGGTCATTATATCATTTTAAAGGTCAAAGTTCACTTCAGATAGAGGTCATCTCAAGGTCAATGGCCACTTTCGATGGTGGTGTCATTTAGACCTTTAAAATTTTCATCTGACCATAAGTCGGTCAATTTGTATCAAAATTTGATCATGTTGGGCTAAAATTGTAGCTATTGTAACACTGAAGATTTTTGTGCTCTACATGTGACCTCTTAAGATCAAAGGTCAATGTCATTTAGACCTTTGAATTTTTCATCTAGCCATAACTCAGCAAATTGTTATTCAATTTTGATCATGTTGTGCTCAAATTGTAGCTATTGCTACACCGCACATATTTTTAAAAAAAGTCGAAGATCAAGGTCATTTGGACCTTTGAAATTTTCATCCAGTCATAACTCAGCCAATTTCCATCCCATTTTAACCATGCTGGACTCAAATGGTACTTATTGAAATACTGCACATTTTTGGAAGGAACATGTAACCTCTAAAGGTCAAGGGTCAAGGTCATTTAGCACTTTAAAAGTTTCATCTAGCCATAACTTGATCAATTTTCATCTGATTTGGTTCATGTTGGGCTTAATTGTAGGTATCGTTACACTGTTCATTTTTGTAATTTACATGTAACCCCTAAAGGTCAAGGGTCAAGGTCATTTTTGCTTTGAAATTACCATCCAGCCATAAGCTTAATGGAATGTGAAGCACCAAAGGACAACAGTTGTAGCATTTATTGCTCACAAATTTTGAATGCACACAGATTTGCTTTGAAGCAAATCTTCTTTTCTAGTTTAATACTCCACTCTTACAGAATGTCTTAACTTTGGCGATTTCAATGCAAGAACTAGAATGGAACTTGACTTCATTTCACAGGACTATGCTGATCAAATGCCTCTTCAAGAATGGTACAGTGCTGATGACCACTTGGAAAGAAATAACATAGACAAAATCGTTGTAGGTCAACATGGAAAGAAGCTGCATGAAGTTTTCAGAGCTTCTGGCCTAAGAATATTGAACGGCATTTCTCTGGGGGACATGGAAGGTTCTCTCATCTGCTAAGCCATGCTGGGCACCAAGTGTCGCAGATTATATGCTGGCTGAACTGTCTTCGCTGAAAAGAACCCGACACTTTTATAGACATAACTTGCCCCATTGGTCAATCCATTGCTAAATCCCAAAAACATTCCTTCTGGTACAGTAACAATCATACATGAAGACAAGGGACCCTATGCACAGAGTCGAAAATTCTTTTGGAAGGCAGGGAATTAAGCAAAAGTTTGTGACGCATTCTTAGGCAGAACTGGGCAAAATTATGCCAATGAACTAATCATCTTGCTTCCCAATACACCGAATATCGATCATGCAGTGACCAAACTCGATGACATATTCTATTCAGCAGCAAAAATAGCAAATCTTAATCAACAAACTGGCAAGAAAATACCTTTTTGATTGTTTTGTGGACTTTAGGTATGCGTTTGACACGTTATGAAGTACACTTTTATAAACTGATAAATTGTGAAATTTATGAGTTTATAAATTTATCGTTAATCGAAGAGAGGTATGCAGAAGTGTAGTGTGCAGTGCGCCCAAGGTATGGACATACAGGAACACTCTGATTCACCTCTAGCGTTGGAGTGAAACAAGGCGGTGTCTTAAGCTCTGGTTTATTCGACATATTCCTTCATGACCTTCCCAAAATATTCGATGAATCTTGTAAACCTATAGAACTTGACTCACATAAAGTTAATCGTTTAATGTATGTCGATGACTTCGTTTTATTGTCTGAAACTCCCTGTGGATTACAAAATTCTCCTAATAATCTATAAATTCATTGTGATAAACTCCTCGCCTCATAAATATATAGAAAATCAAACTTATGATAATTTACTAAAGGAGGTCTAAAGATTAAGAAATTCAAATTTTACTACAAGAATCAGGAGACTGAACCTCTTGATAACTACAGCTATCTGGGAATTGCTTTTACGCCTTCGGAGAATCTCAAAACTGCCATAAACCAACTAAAAGATAAATCTTCAAAATTCTTTAATTTAAACTTAAATGTTGCATCAGTAATCCTTATTGTAACATTGACTTACCCATGGAACTCTTTGGCTCCCTTATCTTACCCATTACCTTATATGGAAGTGCAATTTGGGCCCCATACATCATCTTCCAAGGACTCATGGAGAAATGTGATGACATTGCAGTGGAACAGGTTCATACCAAATACTGTTGATTTCTTGGTGTTCATCGCAAGTCCTTCGCAGCTGCCGTCATAGGTGAATTAGGCGTTTTTCCTTTGTACTGTATGGACTGGGTCAAGTGCCAGATACTGGGTAAAATTACACTTCCGGGGTCCTGACAGTCTCGTGTCAAGTGCTCTTGGAGAAAAGTGTGCATTTACACAGAATAAAAACTCCTGTTGGTTAAATTATCTGAAATAACGTTTACAAATTTGGATATGCTTGATATCTGGGGCAATCCATCTGAAAGGAACAATGAAAATCAAACACAAATTCTGCTTCAAAAACTACAGGACACATATGAGAAGAATTGGCTACGATACATATAAGTGAAGGTAGGGAGGGATAAGCTAAGAACCTATTGTGAATTCAAGGTAAATTTTGCCAGAGAGGAATATTTAGAACTCTACATGCCAAAGGAAAAGAGGAAAAACTCGACCAAACTCCACATGGATCAATGCGCATGGCGCTAGAGTACAGTCAGGGAGTTACAATCGCAGTCCTTCAGAAAACCGGACTTCTTGTCATTGCCCCAACTCACAAATCGAGGATGAAATGCGTTATATGTCAAAGTGTACAATATATGTCGAGCCTCGAGATACTTTAATACATGATTTACAAAGATATAACTTCACAAATGTGACTGCAAACGAATAATTCAAATTTCTAATGACGGTTTCAGATGGAGACCATTATGTGTTGAAACATGTTATAAAATTATTAATGCAGGCTTTGCCATTCACGAGCAAGGAAACCAGAATTCATGATAGTTCACACTGTAGAGTGACCAGTTTGTACTGTCGTGGAACTACCTTAGGTTTAAATGTATTAAACCTAGACCTGTGTATCGATACTTCTTTGTTTTTATTTAGACGTGGTAGCTATTGTTTAAAATTTTGTGAATTTTCTGTACCATACCACGGAATATTAATTGGTTTATGTAGAATAAAGATATTTCCATTTAAACAGTCCGATATTTTTGAAGCCGCATGCGAAACTTAAAAGCTTTTTTAAAATTTATTTGACAAGAAACGTCTTCGGATTCAAAACTTCGCAATGTATTTTCGTCCGTTTCTGATGCTAGGATGAATTTCAAAGATTATATATGGTATGAACAATACTTGACAATTTCTACATACACACACGGACAGTTTTACGCAAGCTTAAGTTGCCTGACTTTATTTTGGATGCCGATAACATAGTGGCTCAAAAATTGCCACTGTGTCTCTGTTTTTTGCATACAAGCCCATAGATGCATACATTTCTATTTTTGTCAATATATGAAGTTTTTCTGCGTGTAACAATAAAGATTCTAAGATTAATTTGTAAAATAATCCCCTCACCTGTAAAACACATCCAGTGAGGCTTTGACTGTGATTGGTTATCTAAACATCCACATTAGTGACCACATCTAACAGCCAATTAACTGATTGATTCCATAAAGCTTGGATTGAGGAACACTTTTTCATCTTAAAGTTTTGCATAGAAGTAAACATGTTACAGTGAAACTATTTGGCATGGATAAAGATTAGCACGTCATCATTCCAAAAGTTAAAAAGCTCAATTTCACTGATTTGAGGGTCTCAGATAAGGGCCGGTACCAGAATGCGGACTTTGTTCTATATAGATTGGAGCCATAGAAAATCAGATTACATGATTAGACAGTTAATAACAAGTAGAAGAAGTACATCTCCAATGTTTATTATTTGATAAACTGACTTCGGAATGAAAGTTGTTTGCATGACGTTTCAAAACCGTAGTAATTGTGTTTGAACCAACAGGTCACCCAATAAAAAACACTGTTGTCATTTGGAACTCGATATCTTCCATACATGTTAATTCGTGAAGAAAAAGGAATATCTTTAATCCCATGTAGCTGATTAAGTAATTTTAATTCGATTAAAATTTATTAAGGAAGCTACTGTCAGAGATACGCTCACTGTCAGAGATACGCTCATAGGCGTATGAAGCAGATATATCGTTGCAACGCTCTCTCTCTCTCTCTCTCTCTCTCTCTCTCTCTCTCTCTCACACACACAACAGGACAGACCAGTTTCTTTTTCTTTCTTTCTTTTTTCGTTCTTTCTTTCTTTCTTTCTTTCTTTCTTTCTCTCTCTCTCACTCTCTCTCTCTTTCTTTCTTTCTTTTTTTTTCTTTCTTTCTTTCTTTCTTTCTAACTTTCTTTCTTTCTAAGTATCCGCCTACATCTTATCCGCAGTTTTTTTAGATGGCTAGTGCTAGACATCCAAACTGGTGCATGGCCATAGCCCTATTATTGAAATGAATCCTCTGATTTAAAATAATTTAATATCTTCAACATTATGTAAATGTGAGGCATTTCAATTGAAAATGTAAATCTTCCATATCTTCAAACTTGTGCTGGATAGAGGTACCCTCCTAGTTCAATAAATGGGTCTGTGTCATGGGTAACCCATCCGGCATGCAAACGAAAGTTGTGGAATTCAACTTGCAAGTGCTAAATTCAGTGAATAACATAGAAACTTTCCACAGTGCCCCGGACCCCCAGCCCCCACCCACCGACACTCACCCCCACCCACCCCCGTCCCCAGCACAACACCTACAGACTGCTTAATGTACTGCTATCCACCTCCTTGCTATAATGCAACAATTTTAAATGCATAACAACTTGGCTTGCACAGTCAGAACCTGTCAACTTGCTGTCAATTGGGGAAAGCAAGAACAGAAGCTTCTACTGGTTTCCTGTAGAGAGCATTTCAGTCATTCAGTGATAGAGTAGTGTATTCCCATTACTTTTCATTGTAATTTACAGCCTAATAATTTTAAAACCACCTGTTGCAGAAACAGCAAAATTTGTATGGTGAAATGATGTACATAGCTGAAATGCGCACATAAATTTTGTTCTTGTAGCTTTGAAAGTAGTCTTTTAATTTGAGGTTAATTTAACATCCAATGGGAATACACATATCCAGCCCTGAAGAAGTCTGTCCATCGGATTGTGTATTCAGCTGAATATACAGTTAATTGGTGATTGTGACCTCTCCTATAGTCCCGTAAGTTCATCGTGTGCAACTTATTGTGGCTGATGGTGAACATACAGGCCAACACTGGATTTTAGAACGGCCTACACCACTACTTAGATCCATGCTTCGAAATCTTCAGAGAGCTTCAGGCCTGCACAAGGTTGCAATTTTTATTTATTATTGTTTAACACGACTCAAAAGGATAACTATGAAGTTCTTTCAAATGTATTTGAATACTCATCCAGGCGATACGTTGAAAGGAAGACGATTCAACCTTTGTAGTTCACCAAGCCTTCGGACAGGATAAATGGCTAATCTTTAGGCTTATATAGGCCTAAACCTTGCCTTGGTGAAGGAAACATGATTGAAACGGTGATGTTGATTGCCTTGTTGGTTCGCCGTGGGCAACTTATTGTCTGGCTGATGGTGAACTTGCAGGCAACAATGATTGACATATAAGACTAATTGGATTTCTAGCTTGAAATCTGCAGTGAGTTTGTGCCTAGGCCTACTTGGTGTTTCCTTAAAATAGCATGACAGGAAAACTATGATATGAGATATTTAAAGATACAATTAAGTATATTTCAATTGTATACTTAAAATCATCGTAGTTTATGTGATGTATTCAATATCTCAACAAGGTGGAATTATATGAAGTCTATCGTGATTTGGTCCCACTCTAGGCCTACGGTAGACACCTGATCGTGACTGGCGGTTAGACGCCATATTAAAGGTCGTAAAAGGTTAAAGGTACTGGAATGTGGGCAGAAGAACTGGGCCACTTTTTATTTCCTGTGTAGGCTCTTCAGCTGTGATGTCATTCTACAAAGGTCATGTAATAATTAGCTGAGTATGCTATAAATTATACCTGCATAGTAATTTTATGTTCATCGTATGATGTTCGTTGCGTACAACCACATTTGCTGCCCATGCTATATTGTCTTTTCAGTCATAAACATAGATCAAACAAAACAAAATAAAAATTTTGAGGGTTAAATGCAACAAAGTTCAATCTTCATGATCTTTGTATAGAGTCCACATTTTGTGTTTCATGACCTTTTGCCAATAAACTCTATAAAAGAACAAACTATACTTGTACTTAAATCGCACTAGGTAAAATGTAACAACACGTGCAGCAGCCAGTTGAACTCTTTCTAGCTTATCTGAGCATGTTTGGGAACAGTTATCCCAGAGAATGTCGCCCTATTCAAGAATAGGTCTTATAAAAACTAGATAAAGCGTTTCTAACTGCTTTCTGTCGAACATATATTTCATGCCACGTAGGCAGTCGACTCTTTTCATAGCTCTCATGTAAACGTCTCCGAGATGCTTTGTCCAAGAGCAATCAGAGGATAGAGTTATTCCAAGATGCTTGTGACACTCGGTGTCTTTTACACGGATACCATTTAAGAACAAATGATTTTTGCTTGAGACAGAAGAACGTGTACAGCACATACAAAAAGTTTTAGTTTCATTCATGTTTATGAACCATTGTTTGGCCCAAATGGAAATTGCCGAGAGATCTCCATTTAAAGTGAGAGTTGCGATGTCTTGATCACAGGTATAGTTTTTTCATATATACTTATATCAGGTATTAACAGAAAAGAGTGAAAAAGAAAAGATTATTATGTTGATGTAGACACCAAATGTTGCCCTTCTTAAAAAATTGAACACTTAAAAACTGGTCAGTCGCTGGCAGCAAAGTGGCTCTACCTAGCAAATTTCAATTCTAGACTAGATGTTTTTTTGTGTAATTAGCAAATGCGACCCTATCCAATCCAACACATTTAATACTTGAAAGAACTAGTCGGTGTGATAGCAAAAGCGACTATACATAACATACTGGACACGGGATACCAAGAGTTAGCTTACCATGTTATAGCAAATATATGCATAAGTATAGGGTGTTTGTGAATAAAAATGAAAACTACACGACATACACAAACAGTTTTATCATATGATTTATATCATAGCGGGATTTTTTTCATCCAACATCAGAGGTTGAGGCGACTTTAAGAGTAAAAGAGAGGTGTTTACATGACTCAAAGAAAAAGAAACAATCACCATTTTTTCTGTAGGAAGTTCATTACTTGGAAAAACTAGAGAAAACATGGTATTGCTGAATGTGGCTATAAAACATTTCTGGTCACGGTGATCAAAATAAAAAAAGAGTTAGTGTTCTTATCAAGCAAGATATAAATTTTTAAATTCATGAAACCGTTGAAGATAGTGAAGGTCGATATACAATAATGGATATTAAAACCCCAAAACAAAGATATACTGTCGGATATGTGCATGGTCCAAATGAAGATTCATTCAAAAATTTGAAATTTTACGGAACAACATTTGAATTGTTGCAGGTGATCAAAACTTTTTTCTGGATGTAACTATAGATGAGAAAGTGGGCGTCCAGTACACATAACGAAATGCAGATATTGGCAAAAAAATAGACGGAAGAAACGGACTTAGTTGACATATGGAGGACAAACAACCAAGCTAAAGGATGACTAACTTGGCGAAGGAAAAATCCGGCACTAATGCAGTTTAGATTTCTATCTTGTTTCATTTGAATAGGGAAAAACAAAATAAGTCCATGTTTCAGATCTTATCATTCAGCATAACGTTAATTACAAACACACAAGCAAATAATCGAGGACCTGGCTTTTGGAAATTAAACACATCGTTATTGTATGAACTTGATTATGTTAAACATATTAAAAAAAAAAAAAAAAAAAAGAAACCCGAGATAAAGGGGGTATACTTGTTAAACGAAAATTTAGATAACATGATGCTATGGAATGTAATAAATATCGAAGTTATAGAACTGAAACAGGTCCAAACAAATTTTCTTCAGATGGCGACTTACATGTTCTTTGGTGCAGTGACCACTTCACTCTGTTTATAACCTTTCATGAGCATGAAAAGCGCATGCTTAAACTAAATTCCGACTGTAAATTGACATCATTTAAAGAAATTTTGAAAGTTTAGATAGTTAGAAATTTATCCTTACTTGGAAAAAACGTAGTGTTAAAATCGCTGACAATTTCAAAACTACTCTTCATGTGCACACTCATTCACGTTGACGAGCCCCTAATTAAGGAAGTACAAGCTTGCATTGGTAATTTTGTTTGGAATGATGAAATTCCGTGATTTAATCAATACATGGAAAGATGCTCAATTAGATATTATCCCAACTGCGGTGGCAGACATCATGAACGAAATGTTATGGCATAATAATTTTATTACAATAGCGAGAAAACCTATATTTTTTTAAACATTGGTACTAGAGAGGCGTTAAAAATTCATAAGAGACATTGTCTATAACAGCGGTGCTTTCTTATCTGAAGAAGACTTAAGGAATAAACATGGTATTGTCACACACATTTTAGAGTATTATTCCTTACGATCTGCCATACCAGGACATTGGAAACCACAAATTCTTATCGATATTATAAAAATTCCTGAATATGTTTCAGTCATACATATAAATGGTATGTCTCGTAGTATTTTACATCCTTCTTGCAACAATTCTACTGGTTTCTCGTTGACTCTAATTTTAAGGATGTACCGCTGTGCCAAACAAGATGACCGGAAATATTTGATGCAGTTGAATCAAACTTGGACAATATCCTTAAGGTGGAAGGTCTGAAGCCGCACCTTTGGATAACCTCAAATCACTTTTTCATATTTTTGGATAGTCTGATACTTAAACTACATGCTTCCAAAAACTCAGATGTGTGAATATATAATTTATATGAGGTAACTGATCTTAAAACTTTTGTTTACAATGAAAAGTGTAAACAGTGCCGGACACATGGCTTTGTTTGCATGGGCATGATAATGAACCATGTCATTGTTTGCACAGTCATTAGTCCATGACCCTGGAAACCAATTGAGCTATTGACAAGGGTCGCTCTTAGGAAACCATTGGCTGTGAAGAGAAAAAATGGGCCAGTTCAGACTAATCACTACCATTGTTCTGATTACTTTGAAATTCTCTATTGATGTCAAAACAAATTAGCACAATCCACTTACTGGTCCCCAAATATGGAAAACCGCATGTGAACCCACACGCAAACAAACCAAGTGTGGGGTTCCCAAGTTAAAAAAAGTCGAGATTTAAGCCACAAAATATACTTTTGTTTAATGACAACAAATCAGAGGTAAAGCTACAAGTTTATTTTGCACAATAATTAAAACACAGGACAGAAGAAATGAGTATGTGTCATATTACAGCCATAAATGTGTAAGAATTGGCAACTTTTTCTTTTAATGCAATTTTCTCGGAACTGTTTTTTGCTCAACCTCTGCAATTTGTATCTCGCCTCACAAACGTACAAATTGCCCTATCACATTCAAATCAACAGTTATTAAAAGAAAAATATCATATCCAGGAACGGCTCTCAGGATTTTTTTTTTCTGACAACCCCTTTCGTGACTTTTGGAGCAATTTATAGAAGGAAAATGAACAACCTGTCAGGACTAAATTAAAAATTTTATAACTTTTTATTTATGCTATTTCAGGACTAACCATTGAGTTCGATCCTGGATATTGATATATATTTTAAATTTCTTCTGATTTCAACTGGAAAAAAAAAATTTCGTGTGACTTCTGCGTGAAAAATGTGAAAATCCTACCAAGTCAGAAAGAATGCTATAAAATCTCCAAAAATTCCAATCCTGCAAAAAAACTCTATGGATACAAATCTATGGATATGTAGTAATCAGAAAAATATCGGTTTAATGTACTTGTGAAAAAAATAAATGGGTAATTGCGATCCAAAGTTGCCAGTCTCACTGCGCACTAGCTTCACAGCTTCCACCTTAAGCTCTGCTGCACGTGCACTGTGGACACCAGGTTACAAGCTTGTCAATTTTCTTCACTTCACCGATTGTACCTCAAAAATCTAGACTAAAAGTAATAGGTTTAGTAGAGTCTGAAACCTGTAATTACTGCCCAGCGAAAGATTCCATGGTTCATAGATGCAATCAGGTTAAAACATTTTGGAGGAGTTTTCAGGATTGGTGGAATGATATTCATACTAATGCAACCATTGCATTATCCTCTTTTGACATCATCTTTGGTTTTTGTAAGTTAAAGAAATCATATGCATTGAATAACTGCATAACTTAAGTATTTTATACATATTCAGGCATATAAGAAAGAAACTATACGGTTTACAAATTTTCTGTCCTGTCTAAAATACAAGGTTAGAGTCGAAAGACATGTGTTACTGAATCAGTCCAATCAAGAATTATTTCATCAACACCGGGGTTGCGTGGCATCTTTTTTGTTAGAATAAACTGTGAATAATTGTATGTATGTATAGAGATAGTTAAAGTCAATGTGAATGTATGTATGTATGTATATATATATATATATATGTGTGTGTGTGTGTGTGTGTAGAAAAAAATAAACAGCTATTTAAAAAAGTTAGAACTGAAACAATTCAATATTCTACAAGAAAGAAAAAGCAAAAGAAAATAAAGATTGACTCTTTGATAAAATAATTAAAAGAATTAGAAAATGAGCTGTATGTGAACAGTAAAATAAAACAGAGGTAAAAATCAGTCAACTGAAAATGATTTAGAAAAAGAATGCGACTACATATACCAAAAAGGGAGCTATCGTGCGCTGCAAAAGTAAATTGTATGAGGAGGGCAAAAAGCCATCGAAATATTTTTCTAGCGAAAAGAAATTATAACACTACAAAAACCTTAACAGTTTACGTACTCAAAAACAGATAGTGACTGATCCTCAATATGTTCTGAAGAAAATTAGAAAAATTGGTCATATCTTTCCACAAAGCGTGTATAACAGACGCAACATCAATGAGTCAAGAAAGTGACTCTTCCCCAGACAGAATTCCAAAACTTTCAGAAGGAAAAATAAAATGCAAAAGCAAAATGACTGAAAATGAACTGCTGGTAGCGTTGAAAAGTACACAAAATAGCAAATCAACTGACTCCGATGGGTTACATGCAGAATTTTACAAGGTTTTTTTTTTTTTTTTTTTTTTGACAGATATCAAACATTTTGTTGTAAATGCTATCAACAGTTCGTATGATAACAAGAAATTGTCCACAACACAAAGAAGTGTTATTATCACCTCATTGCCAAAGAAATACAAAGGCGTGCTTGTCCTTAAGAACCAGAGACCAATATCATTATTAACCCAAGATGATAGATTGGCAACAAGACCTATTGCGACAAGAGTGGAGAGCGTACTATCAACCATTATTCATTATAACCAAACATGTTTCTATTATAGCTACCGAACAAAATATTTCTAATTTAGAGAACTGGTTACACCACAATTTCTAGCCCTGACTGAAGCATCAAAATGTGCATGTGTGAAAAGATTGTTCTGAGTCAAAAGTCGCATGTGAAACTTTTGCACATGAGCAATTAGAGTGTCCACTTATAATTTGACATGGAATTGTAACTTGAGCGTAGAAGATATAGAATGTTTAAGTGAACAGATACAAAGTGATTTTTGGAAAGTTGTTTTATTAAGTTGGGTTGGGCCAAATACAGTTTTTCTAGCTCAGCAAAAATACAATATATCAAGCAAGAAATGTGGTGGGATAATTATCATATTAAAGTAAACAACAGGCATATCTTCCACAGAGAGTGGTATAACAGAGACATACATATAAATAGTTTGATAAAGACGGACGGGAACTTTTATGTCTTTCAAGAATTTAAACATAGATATAATTTGAATGTTAACTTTATAGATTACTATGGATTGTTATTTGCAAAACCAAGTCAATGAAAAAGTGTATTGCAAAATAATTGAGTGAGTAATGAAATATTAAAAACAAACTTTGAAAAGTGCTCAAGTGGATAAAGTACCAAAAATTGCATATATTCGGTTGATACAAACTTACATCATTTCACCCACCCCTTATTCTTAAATGACAAAGAGCGCTTAATATAGAGATGTAGCTTAATCAATGAGTAAACACCTCTATAAATATGTAAAGAGCAACTATATCGTTAGATCCCCGAAGCTTTCAGTTTAAATACATTTAAATATGTATATAAAGCAACGACAACTTGTATATGTGGAATTTAGAAAGTAGTAATTTATACTCTTTTTGTAGCAGGGATATACTGACTGTTATATATTTGTTTTAAGATTATGGTATTGTCCAATTTTTTTGGAATCCAGTATTTTCCAAATGTAAAGTGAGAAATGTAGCAATGATTCATTTTTTTAGCCTTGAAGTGTTCCTTTGTTCGAATAATGTGTGTGTGTGTGAGGGGGGGGAGGACTTAAACAATTTTGTTTTAATCCGAAGTAAGGAATATATTTATGAATGTGAAGATACCCCGTCTATGCTTGATTATGATACATTTATGACAGATATTCTTAAGTTCAAGAATACAGAACAAAGTTTCGCAGAAAAAAGAAACCAACTATATCCACGCATAAAAAATGGAAAAACTTAGAATTTTGATTAAAATAATAGTGCTTTTCTAAAAGACTGATGCTATACTCTTGTTGAATATTTTTGAAGCCACCAATTTAGAAGTATGGCACATATATGGATCATAAGTCAGTATGCAGATGACACAACTCTATTGTTACAATGTGATGAGCAATCAGTGAGAGATGTTTTTCATATTGTAGCAAAATTTCAAATAGTTTGGGGATTAAAACTCAATTTAGAAGACAAAACAAATCAGATTTTGAAATTAGGTCCAACTTATGACTCAATGGAAACTTTGGCCCCAGAACTAAATTCACAAAGGACAAAAGGACCTATATCAATTTTAGGACTGCAAATAACAGCTGGTCACAATGATTTACCAAAACTTAATTTGACCCTAGAGTTTAAAAAAATTAAGCAAGTTTGAATATTTGGAAAAGTAGGGATTTAACGGTCATGCGGGGAAAACACAAATAACAAAATGCTTAGCATTGCCCCAGTTTACTTACTTAATCTTATTTATCCCAGGACCTGGTGATAATATAATTGAAAAACTGAGCACAAGTATGTTTAAGTTTATATGGAACAATACATCAGATAGAATAAAGCGAAATGTAGTGACTAACATTTTTGAAAATAGTGGGCTCAAAGTACCACATTTTAGATCATATTTTGATACACAGAAAGTGACATGGATGAAAAGATTATGTACGTCTAGAGCAGCTTCATGGGAAAACTTAGCAATATGCTTGATTTGTTATCCTGTTGAAATGTGGAGCTACGGCTTTGCTATACAGACTACATTGATAAAAAGAAATACAAGGCAAATTCTGGCTTCAATTGGGAAAAATGTTGGTGCAAGGCGGCAACTACTGAAATGTTAGAACTAAACAGTAACACATAAGAACAATAAGAAACCAGTTCTTGTGGCACAACAGCTGTGTACATATTGAGGGGAAACCCATAGATTTTAATACATGAAAGAATGTAGTGCAAAATATGTGATTTGCTAAAACCTGCTGGGTCTGTTTTCACCTGTGAGGAATTAAAAAACAAGTGGAAACTAAGCGTCAATTTTGTGACATATTACAGTGTTGTACAAGCCATCCCAAAGAGGTGGCTAGACGAAAAAAAAAACCAACCAAAACAAAAAGCAAAAAAAAACACCCACCCCCCAAAAAAACAAAACAAAACCCCCCAAAAAACAAACAAAAAACCCACAAAAAAAAAAAAAAAAACAAAAAAAAAAAAAAAAAAAAAAAACAACAAAAAAAACAAAACAAAAAAAAAACAAAACAAAAAACAAACAAATAAACAAACAAACAAAAACAAACAAACATACCCAAAGGTGTTCTCATTCAGAACATTTTCCACACAAACAGACCCCAAAATGGCATGTCATATTTTAATTTAAAATATGGCAGAATCATTGGACCATTAGAGAAACGGAAAGTATATCTCAATATTGACATGTCACAAGAACAGTTTAATGATTATTTTAATCTGACGTACTGTACTACTATTTCTTCCAAGTTGAGGGCCTTCTTTTATGGTTTCTTCCAAGTTGAGGGCCTTTCTTTAAAGTTTCTTCCAAGTTGAGGGCTTTACTTTCTGGTTTCTTCCAAGTTGAGGGCCTTCCTTTATCGTTTCTTCCAAGTTGAAGACCTTCCTTTATCGTTTCGTACATCGATGCTTTAGAACAAACACGTTGGCGTTTAAGGTGGGTTCAATCAATTAAGAGTTGTGAACATTCTGTACACAAAGAGTCGACTTTGTGTCATGTGTTTTGGGAATGCTTCATTAATTTTACAAAGGTTTATCATACATCTTGGTTGCTACGGAACACGGGAATCCAAAATTTTACTCGTGAAGAAATATTGTTGGGTATAAACAACACTGGTGCTGCTTACTTGAGTTTGATATTTTGTGTTGCAAAATACTACACATGGAAGAGCAAATTTGAAAGGAAGCACCCTACTTTAAAAGGATACTTGTATGCACTGCATAAAAACATTGAAACAGAACATAACACGGACATGAAAAATGGTGAGTTCGAAAAGCAGGAAAAAAAGTGCAGTAGCATATTTCCTGGAAGTTTAAATGAAACTTTGTAATCAGATTTACAAAAACATGTCGAAATATTACTGGCAATTCCCAAACGTCAGGGAGATATATTGTCTGTTGGTACCTCTTACTTTCTTTCAAACATTATGTGTATTTTTGTGGCTGTCTATGATGGCTCAATAAAAGATCCAGAAAAATATATGATCCTCTGGGCACACTTTTTGCTTTGCGTATATGTTTCCCCCTAGTTTATTGCAGATAAAGGTACAACTCCAACTTCCGTTTTTAGGTTTGTGCTTTAATGTGAATTCAATGAAATGAAAGTGAAAGTGAAAGATGTAAGATTTGGATTTATGCTAATTAGGCATACTTCCCAGTTTTAAATATTGAATATCTTCAAATAAATTGCAGATACAGGTAGCAATAGCAACTTCAATTGATTCGTATGTGATATAGGTGTATTCAATTAAATGAAAACGAAAGTTGCCAACTTTGAAATTGTGCTAATCAGGCACACTTAGAAGATTTTAATGTTCATCACTTTAAAACAAAGGGTCAATTTCCATTCAAAAGATTATAGTCAAGATACATTTGATCATCATTAAACAAATCTGAAGACATTTTAAATTTGAATTTCCAAGGCACACAGGCAGAATCTTGAATATTTTTTTTTTTTTTTTTCAAGTTTTGAAATCACACCCTTCCCCAAAAGACAGCATCTTTTAAGGAAAGACGTGTTTCAAACAGAAGATAATTTTTCGTCTAACCACATTACATACTGCAGTCTTCACTTTGATACTGAATTGTTGTCATTATACGCGCCATGACATTCTGATAGCATCATGCAAAATTCAGTTTCTGACCCTGTCGAACTTCCTTTTATCTTTCCCGCTGCAGTAACATTGACGTCACAATAATTTTGTCCAATGAAATGCCACTATTTCCTCTCTCCGGTTTGGAAGCAGCCATATTGGATTTCTACCACACCCAGCGAGGGGAGTTTGCTTCTGCAATTTAGGGTCTAATTTCGACCCTTTTTAGTGGATAAGGACTCCAGCTTGCACCAATGGAGTTAGAAAATATAGTTGCAAATACGGTTTATTTGAAAGCTCGTGAAGGTAAGGGCAATTTTGTAGGTATTCGGCGTCCACAAGCTATCATGTTTACATCCGTCCATCCAATCTCATTTTCACAGTTTGAATGCAGTGACATTTGTCATTGACAATCGAAGTGAATGAAGATGCCATATCAGTGCTTGTCGTTTAATATTTTCCACAAACCGTATTTGATCCTTTGTCGTTCATGGTGCCATACTAATTGGTATGTCCCATTGATTTTGCAGGTGGAGGGGGAAAGCGAAAAGGCAAAAGCAAGAAGTGGAAACAGATTCTCAAATTCCCCCATATTTCACAGTGTCTCGACTTGAAGAATAAAATACGTGAGTAGCTTGATCTGCTCAGGTCTATTCAGCCTTGTCGTGCTTGAAACTAAGAGTCACTCGGGCATACTGGATTTGAGTTATTACAAGACGTTTGCACCCATAGGAATATTCGTAAGGTCAAATCCTGGTTCCTTTGACCAGGACCAGGTGTCTTGAAATTGTATTCACATGGGTGTCAAGCTTCAGTCTTCAGACAGAATTCAGTCTTGGGAGCTTTAACATGCCATTGTTTTCTATTGGAAGAGTTCTAATTTTGGCCATTTTCAGTCTTGGCAGGGCAGGACCTCTAACATCCATGTATTGAGGACTGTACTAATTTCATCAAGACAAGTTATATTTTGTTGCACATTTCATGTAAAACAAAATTTCAGCAACATACACCTTATTTATATGAACTTGCATAAATAACTCATGTTAGTTCAGCTTTATGTCCATATTCTAACAGCAGATTGTAATGCTGGTCACAATTGTTGATAATTGTATTGACAAATATTACAGTCACGCCTCATCTTGTAACTCCCAAATTAGAACTGCTTATCTGATTGTGTTGAGAAACGTTGTATTGGTGGGTTGTTGATAAATATGATACCTGCATGTTGGTAGGTCTTGTCAAACAGATATTTCTGTATGTGCGAGTATTGGGTATCTCATAATAGAGGATGATACAGATGCAAACAAACAGTACTACAGTTGTTTTTTTTGTTTTTTTTTTTTACATGAATGGTTTAAGCTCAGCTATTGTGAACCAGCAGGCTGAGCTATTGTTTGAGAGGCATTACCATTTCAGACGAATGACTGCATACATTGTAATGGTTTACAATAATGTCCTCTTTTCTGTAGCTTTGCTAAGAAATCTGCAGGACTAGTTTTAAGAGAGCAAATAACAATGTGGAAGGCTAGTGCCAGTGAGTAAACTCAACTGCAACTTGAGAGAAAAGTTGTTGGTTTTTTCACCTCTGTGACTTGTCAGAGACTGAAATTAATGAATCCCAGCATGGACTTAAATGTTCTAGGGTGTAACTTACATGTTGATAACCACATGCATTACTACACTTCATATGTATGACAATGATGCAGGATGGACCATGTAAAACATCAGAACTGATGTTTGTACAAGGTAGACCCTGTACATTGAGCATTACACTGCCTTGACAAATTTACTGGGCATGAGCATGTCAGGTTATGCACCTGAATGACCTCTGGCCATGATTTATATGTATCACAGCAGGCTTTTCCTGAGGAAATTCTTTAAAAAGTAGAGGAACTTCTAAAAATAGTCACAATGGAAAAATTAAAGCTCTAGCCTCCTATTCAAGGTGATGGAAAGACCAAATTTTAAGGCCCTGAATTTGATATAAGCCATAGAATTTTAGGGTCATGGGGAAAAAAATCCTGCACAGTGTGATGTAACCATTGATTTCCAGTGAGACTTCAGGAACAGTTAGCTTATGAAAACACCATCCCCATGATTGCATAAATGAAAGTAGGAGTACAATTCTGTTCCTTAGTGCCAGGACCCATTGCAACATCTTTACTTATCTAAAAATAGATAAGTAAGGTGCCCATAGAGCTGGCCATTGTATCATGCTATATTCTAATCGTTTTTGGGACATGCAAAAGTTAGACTGTGATCACTCAGACATTTATGCATGTGCAGGTGAACAACTAAGGCCACAGCATATTGTATGTAAAGCTGTTGTGTAATAGTGATACATGAAACAGTGCATGTTTGGCTCAGAAATTGTTTTCATGTTGCCACAAAAATGAAGTTATTTGTAGCAAGTTGAAGTTCGAATGTTATCATGCACAAATTGGTACACATACAGGGCTCGACAATTTTTTTAAAAATCACTTGTCCGCAGGGCAAGTAAATTTCAAAATCCACTTGCCCGCATACAAAATCCACTTGTCCTGATAAAACTTCTATAAACATCGTTTTTTTCAAACACAATGCTACGGCCTACACAAACCATTTACCCTACGATATATTTGCCGCGAATTGTCGCTTGCAAATTCACACAAAAATGTCAAATTTTACGATTCAAGCTGCAACTGTTCGACAGTGAAACTGGCAAAACATTAAAAATACAAATTAAAAAAGTAAGCTATTTGCATGGGGTGACTAACGATGAAAAATACATTGTAATTTCTGGGACGATAGGAGTCCATATCCCGGTTAAACTTAAATAACGATTAAAATAGTTGAATTGGTTTCAGGATCCTTTCTCGCTGCCTCTGATGCCGTGATGAGATGCATATCGTTTGCGTACCTACCATGAACGCTATCGGTACATCGTAGTAAATTTGCGTATACAGTATTGGCAAGTTCCTCGCAATAAACGGTGTTCTTAAATCAAATTCAAACAAAAATTTTAATATTTCAAATCAGAAATCGAGCGTGGGCACACCGTCAACATCTTTCATGCAACTGTACACAAACAGCTGCTTTGGCCATGTGGCCTGACGCACAACACATCACCCGATTGGTCAATTGAGTCACATGCAAAAATGAGCCAATTGCGGCTCGTGCTGCAGTGTTTTCATCATGGCTTCCGCCCAGTGAACATGTGTGAATATGCCGTAATTTACGGAGGGAACACACAAACGGGAAGCTTTTTTTTTAATTGCAGCATGCGAAAATAAAGATTCCAGTGTTTATAGCAACAATTATTTGGAGTCACAGGCAAATACGCAAAGGTAGGGGGATAGAGAAAAATGTCAAATGCGTGACAGATCAGTCAGCATGATGCTCCATTCACCGTAGATTACTCCACGCAGTCACTTGCGTGTGACTGGCAGATGTGTGTTTTGTTTGGCCGGGAAGTCAACTTGCGGCACCATTACATGATCTCTCCCACACTTTTAGAGCCCACCGATAAATTGTCTTTGATGCTAATTTGCTCAAGAATTCGCCATGCAAGTTTTAAATTTTTTTGATGTTCCTTTGTCATCGTTCGGGCAGATAAGACTGACGGTGAGGTGCTGTGACCTTGCCCCGATACGGGCGAAAGCCAATACGCCGCAATGCATGACTGCTGGTATCTTTGATCTCGTCGTCTCGTAATCATAATGAGCGGGCTGTTTATAAACCAATTATATACGTTCTATTGTTTTACTGTGCCTATCATCGCAATGTTATTACAAGGCAAGGTGTAGCGTCCCTTCAAGGTGTCGCGTGGGTTAGCTTGGCATTGCGAGTGAATGATCGCGAGAGCCGGGAACAAAAAATCCCCAAACTTTAATAAAATGTACATGTGGTAAAAGATTTTTTTCACTAGTCCGTAGGGCAAGTGCTTGAAAATTTCGACTAGTCCGAGCCCAACTTCAGGCCGCCCGGGGCTATCGGACATGCGAATTGCCGAGCCCTGCATATATATATAACAAAAATGAAGTTATTTGTAGCAAGTTGAAGTTCGAATGTTATCATGCGCAAATTGGTACACTTATATATATATATATATATATATATATATATATATATATATATATATATATATATATATAAATATATATAAGTATGCATACATACATGAATTCGTTTATTTAAATTTTTTCATCACTCAAACCCAGGAGTCTTAGGAACCAGTCATTCAAGATAAAATGATAAAGCTGACCAATTCAGCAATTAATCCTGGTTGTTATACGTTGTTAGAGTACAAAGTAAGTAAAAGTAATAAAAAATTAAAATGAATAAATAAAATTTTAAACATGTTCTTTTCCTGTGCTTTTTTTTTTTTGCATCATGTTTCTTTTGAATACTCTGAGATGTGGGTTGGTCACATGAATAATAGAATACAGTGACTTTCACTTTCTTGCATTCCTACTCATAGTCCAGTATCTTCAAACCACAGTAAAACCTGCCAAGTTGAGCACCTGTTACCCAAACACTTTTTTGGGGTCCCAACTTTTTTATATGTAATTTAATGGGAGGGCCACATGTTTGAACCTGCAATCCCCGAACACCTGTCAACTCTGAACACCATACACTTCATTTGGGTCCCGAAGCAACCATTAACTTGTCAAGGCTGAACACTTCTCCGTTTCTCTCTCTCTCTCCTCCCCCCCCCCCCCCAAAGAGGGAATTTTTTTAGGAAATTCACCAATAATTGATCAAACACATCACATTTATATGTGTATATATATATATATATATATATTCAAAGCTTTCATCAAATTAATATATTCCAAGGGTGTGTAGGTTTGATGGTGAGACCTTCTACACCTGTATTTACAATAAACTTGTTTAAACTTATCAAATTAGTAAGTGCATTTTGAAGTTTAGCAGTATGATAAGGGTAATACACATATTGTATGCTAATGTTGGACAATAAATTGATGTTTATGTCATCGAATTATGCACATACTGTCACAGGAAGGACAGATGTACATGCTTCAGTACATTTTACATATGTACGTACCAGTAGCATTAATAATTAGTAATGTAGCCTAGTGATATTGAAATTGTATGTTCTGTAGCCTAAAGTTTATGAATTCTATAAACTTTTTCTCCAAAGTGATTGGAATTTTTATGAAGTTCTTTTTCATCTGTGACTTTATTTCTTATCAAAGTTTTGGTAATTTATATAAATATATATGTATCAGAGCTGGTAAGTTACCCAATGCATGTGCATGTACAGGTGAATTCAAGGTTAACATGTGAAGGATGTAGACACAATGCCACCCCCTGACCCTTTATTAGCCGAACACCTCCAATACCTGAACACTTTGCCTGGGTCCCTAGAGGTGTTTGTCCTTGACAGGTTTTACTATATTTAAGAAGAAAATGTACATGTATAAATTACAGATTATTTAGCCCTGAAATGCATCTAGAGTGTACCCTTGAATGGGATGTGAAATCACATGATCATGCATGGGTTGGAATCATTACCACATTGTATTTTCCTCGTGGTACATGTACTGTATGTACATATGTGAGGTAAAAAAAATTGGGATAGTGAGAACACAGTATATAATTATGGTCACTTACTTGAGTGTCCATTGTTATAAGTAGCATTGAAGTTAGCAGACACTACCCGGGAGCACTAGCGATACAAAAAATAAGCAGTGAGTTTATTATCCAACTCAAGAAAGAACAGTAGAAAAGATTGTGATAGGCGATAATTGGGGTTTTATGTACTGGTGCTTCAAAAGCTTCACTAGCTTCAAAATTTTGCTTTATTTATACCGTACGCCATTTTGTGTGTGCATTGAACACATTTTGCTGAGTCATTTCTAATATATAATCCTGAAGCTCCAACAGTGTAGATCTATCTCCTCATGTTCACAGCTTGAAGCACATGGCATTGTGAGTAATGCCTAAAAGTGACACTAGATGGCACACACTAAACATTTTGTTCGGTGTAATCAACTGTCCCAGTTTGATTTTAGTAAAAATTTGTTGCTTTGGAAATCATAAAATAGTATGATAAAATTCAAGCTTTGTGTGTTCTGATTTGAATTAAATGTTGGTGGCAGTATTGAAAACAAAGATAATTCCATATAGGGACTACTGACAAGTAGGTCAAACTACTGACAGGTGGCCTCCAACCTCCTGAGGAATCTGTTTAAAAATGAGCAAGTCTGACTCTATTGTTTTTATGTAAATGTCATGTCAGTAGAAATTATTTTTTCCCGAAATTGCAGGCAAGACTTAGACTAGAAGAAGACCTTCCTATGTGTTGTTTAGTCTCACAATGGCAGTAAAATTTGAGTACGATGATTATTTTACATGTGCCAAAGGTGCAGGGTTACTTTTGCAAACAGAGGGAGGATGGAAGGACTTGTTTCAGACTAATACAGACATACAACACCTTCTGTTGACGGGAAAAAAAATGCTCCATGTAATTATTGGGCCTGTCCAGAGGTTTCTCTTTTAAAATTCATTCAAATAATGGTGGGTACAACAGAGAAATGAAGCTACATGGGATTTCTCTTTCTGGTAAGATGTATGCACTTGTGCCCTCAAGTGGTTATCAATTCCAGATATCAGTCTGCACCAAATCCTTCCCTCCTGCACTCCTTCTGTTTGCGCAAGTAACTCTGCGTCTTCGGCACATGCAAAATAATTGTTACATTTGATTTTTACCACCAACATGGGACAAAGCAACCTGAGGGAAGGACTTCTCCAAGTCTAGGTAAAGGCCTATCATGATGTCATGTCCCACGTCATATGCATTCATTGATGGGGTTGAGCACAGCACCCTGGAAGGCTAATAGGTGTAATCTTAATCTAACCAGGAAAGACTAAAATGTAACAGTGTAATTTAAATTAACTAATTTGTGTATATTGACCCTTTCCTGTTCAAACTGCCTAACAGTGTCTGTTTCTACTTAGCATGTTCACTACTTTCACCTTGAATTGCAATTGTATAAACTGAACAAGGGTAGCATGCCTGATGCCAACAGCTTTCCTTTTGGAAGATGAAGCATATTTTGTAGCTACATGCACCACCAACAAAGCTGTATAACTCTGTCTCCTAACCAGGGAAAGGTAAAATTGCTTTCATATGACATTCAGATTCTAAATTCTAATATTTAAGAGGTATTCCCTGGTTATGACCTCATCATCTCAACCAGCCAAGCCACCTGAAGAAACATATCAATGGTCTGTAGAGACAAAGCATAAATGCTGTCAATATGATGATGCTATGAGGCCTACTGTAGTAAAACTAAAGAAAATTAAAAATGTGCAAGCGTGATTAAGTGGAGTTTATGGCTATGACTTGGAAAATAACTTCAGCTAGACCTGTCTTAAGGTACCTCCCATGGAAACAGAGAGAACTGTTCTGTTACAATGGGTGGGCCCTTAAGACAGGGTCACCCCCAGCACATACATGTACTGGTAAAGTAGGGGAAATGATTGTCTACAAGTGAGTATATATCACTGTGTATCCTAAATGTAGACATTAAAACAGCCCTCATACTGCATTTTTAGTCCTGTAACATACAGTGTCTTTCAGGGGACATACCGACACCAAAATTAGGGAGGATACTGAAACTGTCCAATTAGAATACAGGGAAAATGTTACACTAGCAACAGCCAGTATCTTCCCAAGGGAAATACGATCTCCCCATTAAAAGAACATTGAAAGTCAGTATATCCCTCATGTTCTATATTTGCGGAAACAGTGACTCTAATGACGTTTTGCGCCATGACGTCACTCACGTTGCAAGGGTGCCTGCCGCACAAGATGAATGACCTGGCAGGACAGTAGTTTAGGCCTATTTCTTCCTGAAGGGGAGGCGGGCTTTTCTCAAACAAAATTATGAAACAGAAATTGTATGTTTTGGCTACTGAATAGGTATGTAGCATTTTACATAATCCCAGGAAAAGCTGCCTTTGCCTTTTTTGTCTAATTATGGCATATACATTTAGGATACAAAGATCATCCCATGGCTAAATCAGTATCCTACCTGGAACAGTTCCCCTGAGAGCCTGTATCCTCCCTCGACCCGAGACAAAAAAGGCAAAGGCAGCTTTTCCTGGGATTAAATATTACCATTTATATACAGTGAAACCTGGCTTACTGAACACCTCCATATGGTGAATACCTCCTTATACTGAACACTTTTTCTCAATCCCTATTGTATTTTTTCATTATAAGCAAACCTGTTAGGGTGTTTTGGGTATAGGGAGGTATATATATATATATATATATATATATATATATATCTCGTGTTTGGGTTGATTTTAGTACTATGACAGGATTGTATAAATACCGTATCATAGGCCTAAAAGCTACAGTGCTGGGATATGATATATCAGTACTCTTCCAGTGGTATCAGCACTCTGCCGGTGGTATCGATACTCTTCCGGTTTCATCGGTAATTGTGTTGATGAGGAGTCAAACTTTCTGCAAATGTCGTTCTTATTTTTGCTTTGTGTATTGAAATATACAAATCGACCCAAACAAGAGATAAAAATTTTATAGCATGCTTTGTAGACGATATGAAGTAATCAACTCGCACTGGATACTGTATAGCAGAACTCATTCACTTTGCTCACTCGTTCTGCTATTTAGCATCCAGTGCTTGTTGATATACTTCATGTAATCAACAAAGCATGGCATAATCTATAATATATATGTATGCTTTATTTTCAAATCCCTTTTTTATTTATGTACAAAAATAAAACTTGTATTAAATTTATCCTTTAACAATGGAAATATTAGAAACAATTGATAACTAATCTTCAGAGAACACCGAGTGCATAGCACAGGCCAAATGCTTTTCTGGAGACTGATTAACCCTTCCTTTCTCCCTTGAATTAAGACGAGTCAACAGCTTTCCTTGCCATGGGTTGGGCACAAAGTGCCCCGCCCAGGGCAGGGAAAGATGTTGGCCTGGAGTACTCTTATCTTGGTAGGTGGCTGGTCTTGTATACATTTCTCCATCAAATTGTTTTTCATTACTGTTGCAAGTTAGTTAAAAAACACTGAAGCAGATGACATTTGACCCATATTCAGTTTTGGCCAGTTTAAGAAGCGAAAGGTTAAGGTGGGCTCTGGGTGTGTCTCAAGCAGGTGGGCCCTTAAGACAGGTAATAATCAATTAAAATAGGCTGGGGAGGGGGAGGGAACTGGCATTTGTCCCTTAACAGGCCTTCATGTTTGAGGAGTGTGATTTTTCACTCACCTTAACAGCTCGTCTAAAATAATTGAGGCGAGCTCTTAAAAGCACAGCTCAATCTTGCATTTAAGTACTCTGACCAAAGCAATTGCTGACCTACGGGTCACCTAGAATGATTTTAGGTGAGTTTTTTTTTTTTTTTTTTTTTTTTTCCAGCTCACCAACAATTTTTAGATGTGAAGGCCTGCCTTAAGACAGTTGGGCCTATGGGCAGGTGTGACTGTCAAGGCGAGTGTATTTTGGCAATTTTTGGGCGTCTTTTTATTTTGTTGAGACCTTTCCCAAGTGGACATAGTCGTATATGAAAGGGTCCAGTCAGCTGACTGTATGCATTGATCATATCTATGTGGACTTCAAAATAAATCAGAGCAAGTGTAGGGTCCAGATGGGGTTGGTTGTGTCAAGCCACCTTTTACATGCATAAATAGCTGTTGGCTTGGAATAGCATCATTTGCATCTTCAGGTAATTAGCCTGGCCATTTTTGGGGGTGGAACGGGTCACAAATTCTTCCTCTTTCTCCCCCCTCCCCCCGAATGGAATCAAGAGGCATTTTTTTCTTCAAATCTAATGGTTAGTTACTTCCTTGCATTGGTAGGATTACTGCAAACTTATTTAGAGTAGCCTTTGTGGTTGTCCTACCACAACTTCCAAAGTAAAAGAAATGAAGCCATTTGATTCCTTTATATAGAGTCAGTAGAAATACATGTTTTACATATATGAATCTGTTTTTATCTTAATTTTAAGACCAGTGTGTATGAATGTTAATATTTTTAGGTGACTAGCTTGCAGTGTGTCCTACATACTGGCATAGGATTTTTCATGTCTGTACACATGTTCCCTAAAATCTCAAGGACCACTTGGCTTGCTCAAAGGGTCTCCATATGGTTTATGTGATTGACATGTGTAGATTGTTAGCTGATGTTGCAAATAAAAATAGGTCACGGTTTGTCAATAATGTACAGCAGAGCACAATGTTTATGCATGTGTGTGAATATATTCTAGGCATTTTTTAAATGGTCCTCAACTTTTCAGTTATAATTAATATTGGTAATATGTAAACAGGTTTTTATATATATGTATATATATATATATATATATATATATATATATATATATATATATATATATATATATATATATATATATGTATATATATATGTTAAAGTAACATTCAATTCACTGAATAGTTTTAAAACAAAACTTACAAAATTTACAGGAGTATTTTAACTACATGTATATGCAACCATTTATAAGAAGAAATTTGGTGTTTCAGTTACAGCAGTGCAAATTACAAAGGAAACTATTGGAAATACACATACCTAACATGAACCAGCTGATTTTGACCTTGCCTATTGTCTCCCCACCCCAATTAGGCCATAGTTTCAGTCCTTGGCTATTCACCGAGAGCTACTAGATCTATTTTTGAAATCCTCTGAGTTTGTGTTTTTCATGTGGGAACCCATCTCCAGACCTTCAGAGTTCAGTGGGGTTAGAAATTTCTGTCGCTCTGATATTGCTGGCCCAGTCACATTCTTAAAGCACTCTGACATCTTAGAGTCTAAATTGTGTTATCTCAAGACAAACACAGAGTAAACACAGCAATTTCTTACCATGTCCAACTGTAACAATCTGAAGATATGTTTATGCACAAAAAACACAAACTGTTAGGACTTCACAAAGAATTTGCAACATTCAGTGACTGGCCATTTGTAAAACTGTGGCCTAATTGGGGTACTGTGACTTATGAAGACACGTCCCATGCAGAAATAAATATTACTACAACATCTGAAATGATAAGTTGCACTGAACGAGAAGTTGCAGAATGTTGGACTTTCAAAATACACATTTCTACCAGGTGTACCCCACAAGCACTGAGCTTGTTTACATTGTTGCCAGTACTTTTGTTTTTGTGATCACCTGTTTTGTTTCTGTTTGTTTACTAGCGGAGTACTGCAAAAACATGAGAAGCAGCCAACATAGATAAGAACATATACTCAATTCTGTCATGAAATCATGCCACGATGGTTTCCATTCAATATTGCAAATGACATGCCAAAACGATCTGGCAAATATGATTATGTAGATAAGCTGATATGTCCATTGTAATTTTAGGACTGGCACATTTATAAAAATATCCAGAGTTGTGCTCAGTGCCAACAAGTGTCCTCTTTGTTTGCCTTCACAGGGCCCCTATACTGTACTTGAAAAGAGATGCTGGACCATGCAGCACTGATGTAAAAGTGAACAGCTGTAAACACATAAGCACTATGAAGTAAATTTATCAGATAATTGCTGGGAAGTTTAGGCAAGCAAACCATTTTTGAACTTCTTTGTTGTAAAGAGAAAACTATATCACTTTAACTCTTTCAATGCCAAAATTTTAACTGAGTTAACAGCTTTTCTCAGGGTGCAATGCCCCAATGGGTGCCGAGAAAAGCTGTTGACCTGGGATATTCTCTCTGGTGCTATAGGCATACTAGTACTTGAATGAAAGGTCTTTTTACGAGGAATACAAATCTTTGATCTTTTCAGACCAGTTTTGACTTATGTAGAATGACTTTAGTAGTGATTGGCGCTGAAAGAGTTAATACCTTTGGTTGAGCAGGCTCGACAGCCTGCCATATGTATTAGAGCATGCAACTATACACTTCTCTTGCTTGCTCATCAGTTGCACAGTTCATGCATAAAGTGCATCTTTACATGAGTCACTTTCCTGTCTAGGAATGTAAAAAGTAGCAACTTTAGTTCATATATGATGGGATATGTTTAACTTGGTGACACTTTGATGATGCCAGAGCTTTAACCTTGAATGAGGTCAGCAGGAGCCATAGTGACCTTTGCTGTGACAAGTGTCCTTGATAGGTGCCTATTTTCAATGGCACATGCAAGTAAGATGTTACCAAAATCCATTCCCGAAGAGTCCCCTGGGTTGGTGCATTAACTGATCACATAGTAAATAGCATTGTACACTGTACCTGTTGCTTGGTGGGTGACAATAATATGACCTGCAATCCCAAGTTCAAGGTCAGGAGTCTTGATATGGGGTCACAGTTAACCCATTGTGTCCTCTGTTACTGTCCCTTCTGTGGCTCAAACTAGGAAATTTAACTGCTACATATTTCGTTAGTGTGTCCAGTTTTTTTTTTTTTTTTTTTTTGTCCACACATGACACTGGAATCATGCAATTCAGTCCTTGCCGCCACCACGCGGCGCTGCGGTTCCAAATGATATTCAGAGACCTCTCGCGGCCAAAATTGCTTTTGCGGGGGTCGGATACGCGAGCCCATTCACTCACAGTGTATTTCCTATGGCTGAGAACATGTATACAGAGGGCGATCTCGCCAAAAAAACAAACGCAGAACTGAAGGAAATATTACAAAATCTTAGGAGAAAGAAGAATGGGAAAAAAGCAAGCCTCATTCACAGGATTTTGTTTACAACTAACGCAAAAAAAAGTAACATCAGATCAAGCTGCCGGTCATGAATGTATCGACTTTGCAGACATATGATATGGAAGGGTGTGGCGACCAATGGACTGACAAACTTTCCGTTATACCAAAACTCAGCCTTGGATTTGTAAAAGATTATCCAACCAACGGAGAATTGATAAATGTGAAAGCAAAAGACATTGAAAATTTACCTACGCGAAGGGTGTTAGTCAGGGCAGATGCGGTATTCAGAGCCGGCAAAGTGAAAAAAGTTTTGTGTCTCCAAGTCAGTGGCGTCTTTTTTCTACTCGGTCTTAGCATGGTTCTGTTTTGTAGATAGAACTTGTCACTGTTGTTTAATATGTATCAAAATAGTTACATTGTATCTTGTGATCATAACCAGAGTATTAATTTTGTTTCGTCACTTTATTGTCACTTGCAAGACGGCAGTCATCTTGCCAAGGCGAGACTCAGCAGCACAACTTTCGCTTAAAAAGTGCACATGATTGAGGCAAATTTACACGTGGATTATTTCATTGTTTATATCTACTCAGTTCCAAAGCGGTCCTTTGCCCCAATATGAAAATTTAGTTTCTATCAGAATAATGGGAAAGCAGTAAAATGACAAGGAAAGCGTAACAGTTAATGCCAATAGGACTGTCCAGGCACAAAGCGCACGTTTGTGTATTTCACACCCCATGGGGCCCAAGCCAGCGGTAGCGCTCATTACCTGATAATGGGATTATGACACCTTGAGGCTGAAACGGCTACCGTGACTTACTGGTACGCAGTGGGGTAGCAGCTACGTGTGACCCTCTATTGTCAGACGATTAGCTTGTTCGCAGTTAAGCCCTGAGTATATAAATTTTGACAAGCTTCTTTAGCCAATCTTTTCACTAAAGTAGAGTCGATATCAATGATTGTCAAGCCATTTAATGCAGTATAATGACAACTTTGCAGGCATTAAAAAGTGGTGTCCTCTCTATTCATTCACAATGGTGCCACAAGCCTGATCCCCGCAAGGCGAGTTTGCGCGTCTATGCGCATGCGTCGACTGCAGCGCCAGCTTCGGCGGAAAGTACTGAATTGTATACAGGCATTTTGAAAGCATGAAAGTACCTGGACCTAATGAATGAAAATCAAATCTTATGTTTCCACTAATAGTGTTTCCATGTTCACTTCACAGGCTATAAAAATGTCCCATATTGAATCACAAAGTACCACAAAATCATGTCAAGTGATCCTGGGGATAAAAACAGGTACTAGACATTTTGTAATAGAGGTATTATTGATGGCCATTTGCATATAATGTGAGCATAGCTCCTGTTAACATGATTAAGTTGACCTTCCTGTGAATTGGGTCACCAGTTTTGAAAATGTGATTTAGCAGTCTCTGTCTTATTAATCTCTATTTTAAAAAAAAGTTCCAGTGAGAGATTTCTGGGCTTAAAAAGCCATCTTTTCAGGATACTTTGATCTGTAATATTAATTCTATTCAAACCTCCTTTAAAAGACCTGCATATTTTGTAAGCTCACAAAGTGATGATCTCATGTGGTGGTCTATTAATAAGAACCACAGTACATGTATGTGACAGCAAGCTTTGAATGCAAACTGGTAAACATTCTGTTTGTAATTTTATATTTGCATTGCATGATGATGATACGGCGTCATCTTCCTTGTCAAGACATATCTTCCATCTTGAAATGACCACACTGACCTTAAAGGTCAAGGTCAGAGAATACTGGTGCCATGTAAAGTTACTGTCCTGAATTGCTGCAGTATTTAATCAGTCCACAAATCAGCAAAGTTTGCGTGATTGCACTATTTGACTCGACTTGACACATGGGTAACAAAATATAACAGTTCCATTTTACATTAAGTACATGTGTATTTCCAGGTCGTCCTGTTCAGTAGTACTGATCACTTGGTATTTCCAAAGTGGCCGCACTGAAAAAATGGTATTAGGAACATGTATTATGCATGCCTGTAAATGAGGCAGACAGGAACTTGTTAGATTTCTGGGACATTGTGGCCTATTAAATGTCCATACACTGGTTACATTGTGAGATCCAGGGTTGTCATGGAGCCCAGGGAAAGGTCATCAATTTGACTTTGATATGAGGAACATTTATATGTTATACAGTGTATCTACATGGATATGTTTTGGGACCACCGAACCATGTATGCCACAAAGTACATAGCTAAATTGAAAAAAAGATGCCCCCCCTCCTCCCCCGCCGAAAAAAAAAAAAAAAATTAAGTCACTGGCTCTGGAAATTTATACTAAAATAAACTACTCATTTACTAATTTTGTCAGTGAGATGGAAGAAACATTAACAGTGGGCAAATGGTCAGGGAGATGCACACACATTAAAAATTTATAAATCTGTATATTTTCTGAGATTGCCAGTGCTAAGTCACAGATGCCAAGATCTCCTGGCTGAGTGCCTATGTTATATTGTAAGACTTGGCTTAATCATATTTAACTGTGGATAATAGTCCATATGAGAATTATAGCTATTCCCATTTGAGTTGTTGTAACAGGCATTGAAGGAGGTGTAGCTAATGATTTAACAGCCTTTCTCTTTACAACTTGTGATCATAATGCTTTAATAAACTTAACTCATTCCATACCAGTCCCTGATTTTCCCATATATTTACGTAGATCTAAGATGACAATTGCGTATTTAAATTCTTCATGAAAAGAGCTTTCACTCAAGTACTAACTTGTCTATCGTCTTAATTCAGTGGTTCTTGCACTGCCTGGCAAGTCATGCTGCAGCTGCTGCAAGGGCAGCTGCAGCATGACATGCCAGGCAGTGCAAGAACCACTGATCAAGGCCTGTGACCATAGTATGGAATGAGTTAATTGTTGTCAACAAATCTTGTGCTGTATTGACATTGCAGTGAAGTATCCATCAGGCTGTAAAATTATGCAATATACCACCATATACATGATGATTCAATTAGAAAATCAGCTGACCTCAGCAGGTCCTTGTGCTTGACATTAAAGGGAATTGTTGCCATGTTGTTGTACATATTTTATTAATCACAAGTGGAGAAAACCAAAGGAAGATGGCTTATTTTAGTAGAGGATTATATTGATTCATATTGAAAAGCTTTCTGGTAAAAAAGTGATAGCACAGATGTGTTTTTAAATATGTGAGGCATTTCCTTTACTAATTATACCATTCCACATATATCAGATCAGAACAGAGATGCAGAACTGTCAATCAGTTGAAATTTGTTTAGTTGATTTACATTATCAAGCTACAATCAGCCAAAACACATGATCAACACAGTTAAGTGATGTGGCCCGTATAAAATTTTAGTTTATTTACCCGTTCCCCCGTCCCCAAATAAAAAACAAAGTCAGGTTGTCCAATCTGGAAACAGTATTGCAGTACATGTATTGACACAGCCCATTGATGGACTCAATTTCTTTTGTTGTGTTGTTAACTTTGATTTTGAAAGGTCAAAGTAACATATTATATTGGCTGGAGACTCAAAATAGGCTGGTTGAAGATATGGTCAAATGATGTAAATAATTACATAAATTTCATTATTGATACTACAATCATCATTATATTGCAAATAAGTACAGAATTTGGCTCCCAACTCTGCCCGTTAGCACATCTAAAAGAATGCTATATTTTTGTGTTTGCAAGATATAGTGATGAAGTTTTACAGAGACAATGCATACATGGTGAATGGCAAAGTTGGCACAGACTAGGGGCTGTGAGTCGATGTAACCATGATATTGTATCAGGCATGTTATATGTTCCAAGTATTTACACACACATACATACATACATGTACATGCCTCTGTGTCTTATGTCACCTACACAGACCTACATGAGATACATGCAGTGTTACTTGTTCTTGGCATACATACATAGTGTGATGAAGCTGTGGTATTTGTACCATTTGGTGCATAAATTTCTATATTTGAATGAGCTTGGAGAAAAATATGGCTATTTTGAGTTCAGATAGATAATTAATTGGTAAGGATGTAGCAATGCTATAAATATATTTCGTGGCAATACCTCAGCTTTTACTTGAATAATAAGTGTTCCCGGACATCATGTTTGAATTCCCTGTGATAAATGATTCTGTTGGGATTATGTGACCTGACATGCACCACTTATATTGGTCTGGCTCCTATTACGTATTGCTTTGAATTGGTGGCCACCAAAGTCAGTTCGTGTTTCAACATTTAGGGAAGCAAAAAGTCAATTGCAGGATGTGTTAGATGGCCCTAGATTCTGAGTGATAAAGAGAAGCATTATAAATGCGAGGATGATGTAGGACCAATACATGTGCTGTTAGGGATGGTTCAACATTTTCATCATTTTTTGCAGGATGTGTTAGAAGGCCCTAGATTCTGAGTGATAAAGAGAAGCATTATGAACACGAGGATGATGTAGGACCAATACATGTGCTGTTAGGGATGGTTCAACATTGTCATCATTTTTGAATTTGAACTTACAGTACACAAGGGGCGAGGGGGTTAAATGGGTCTGTACACTTTCACAGAATATGGAAAATGATGGTCAAAATTTTTGGCCTGTTTTGAAATTTCCTACCGTAAGTACTAATTGAAAAATGATAATAATGTTGAACCTTCCCTTAGCATTTGTTCCCATATATACAAAAATGATCAGTGGAGAAATCATGTGCAGAGATAGAGCAGGTACAGTGACCTGGTATAGGCTGGCACTGGGTATTAGAAAGGCCATTATGTGCTAAAGCTTACAACTTGTGTGGATAACCCAACTGGCTAGCTGTAACACTGTAATCAAAATGGAGAGTTGCTAATTTTGTTCTGGCCAGCGTTGTCAAACAACATCATTCGAAACAGGCCAGGGGCAGATTTTATGTAAAGTGCCCATCTTGTAGTGCTGAACAACACACTGGCTTGGCTAGAGTTAGAGCTAGATGTAAAGTACATGGGTTTGGTGCCAGCATCTGTGTCTAGCTTCCTCCATCTTAAAACATATTGATTGGTGTACAGGAACATCCGGATCTAATGGCCACCTTTGAATGCTGGGTTGGCCAAAGGATGAAAGGATGATGCCATTTTCCAATGGTTATTTTGTTCCATCAGATGCTTCCAGTCCCTTTGAAATGCACATCTGCCCATCATACCCATCAGTAGAGCTGAATTAACAAATCCATTCTTCACATCCAGCTTCTGTTGAAGTGTTACAAGATTTTAATTCCCGGACTTGGTGTATAGATGTGTAGAAGGTTAGATTTGTTTACCAAGGCTGCAGTTTGATGTAGCACAGTGTGCCCTTTTTATAACAGCCCTTATCAGGCTTTTTAAATAACAAGGCAAATTGTCCGATGGAACTGCCCATGCATCATGATATCAGTAATTGTGGCTAGCTCTGTATGTTCTTAATTTGAATATTCCCTCTTGCCATTTGTAGTCTGAAGATTTTAGGCTTTAGTTATTATTAGCAAAGGTTGACTTATTCGCCGCTCAAACAGTCATTTTAATTTTGAAGACATTAAAAGAATTTATTTTGGTAAGACAAGTTTGGTATGTGTTCATAGCTTGAATACTGAAACTGACGTGACTGGGGCGGAATTTCACTGTGTGAAGGAGTGAGAGCCATGTGCATTTGTTTACATCCCCCCTCTTTCAACACGTTGAGCACCAAAATGTGTGCAATGGAAAAGCTCTCTGTATTTATATCTACATTTTTTATGGAAAAACTATATACAGGTCAACATAACCTGACCTGTGACTGTGTACACACAAGATCAGGTTACATGTTTTGCCAACAAACACATCTCTTTATTTAAACATGTACAGTTCTACAAGTACTGAGAGCAGAGAGCACCGTTGCATGTCTCTCACTAACTTTTACCTGTTGGTATTTTGGTCTGTTTGTATGTGCTCAGATTTATTTGTATTAGTGTTTTTCCGTTCTGTCAGAACACGTGACACTTGACGTTTTATGAATATGCTCAGAGTATATGCAATTTTTGTGGGTTTTTTGGGAGGGGGAGGGGTGAGTATTGTGTGAACTGGCTTTTATATATGGTAATAAACATGTGAAGAAATTCGTTTTTGGTGTTGCCAATTTTTTGTTCATTATTGTTTACAATTTACATGCCTTTTGGTTAATATATTGTGCACAGTAATATTAGATAAATAGTTGACTTATTTTCTATGAATTGTTAAGCAGAATAAGTCCTTGATTGATTAGTGTGCGTTGGGATGAGGGTGGTATGGGTTGCGATAAGTTGTCCTTAATACAGGTCACTGACTTCTGAAAAGAACTCTTAAGGCAGCCATGTCAAATTGCATGTGAAACTATGGGTTTTAAAATTCCCTTCAGGTAAGCCACCTGAGCTGGTATAAATAGACTTAACGTGCTTACGCAGTTGTGTAACATTTGTTGCAAAGAATTTTAAGGAGGTAATCTTTTGGAAAGTAGCCATAAATCCTCTTTGCAGTGGCTTAGTAAGGTCTTCAAACATTGCTCTGGCATTGGAGTCATTTTGTGAATTGATTTTAACCATGTGACAGATGAAAATCACCTTTTGTCAGATCTCCCAGGCTGTATTTGCCTGCTAATCTAGACCTTCAGTGCTAGCAGTTTCTTTATAGGATGACCACTTTCGCCTGGCACCAGCATGGGTCTGCAAGTCTGTTGAGTCAGGTGAACAAATCAGCTCTGTCAGTCTCTTCAAAGGCATTTAACCCTTATCTGGTAAGACTGACAGTAAGAAGGGAGTCCACAGCTTCCCTTGGCATGGCTTGACACATTGCCAAGGAAGGCTGTTGACCTGTGGCCTATTCATTATAAGTCTTAAGTACATCTCTCACCAAAAATGTTCTCTGTTAACATGAAAGTTAATTTAAAAAAAGGGTAAAACAGATAGCAATTCACAATGTGTGTGTCTTTAGGCGATTTTAGCAGGAAAACATTAATTATCAGGTGCCATAAGGATATCCGTACACTCTGAACAGGCTGAATCTTGCTTACTACTTTTAAGTGATGTAAAGATATTGTTGTGGCACTTAGTAGTAATATTACAAGATTGGATTTTCATTGTTGTGTATCTAAATGGACCGGGTTGTTGTTTATCAAATTCTTACGAGATATAATGGTCTATGGCAAATTTTCATGCACATTCCTTCTCAGCTGCATAACATTTCTTAGTTGTCTACTTTCTTGTACTTTTTTTTTGCCACATGAGAGGGATTGATACAGGCCATGTCTGTTTCCCAAATTGATATATGTATTAAATAGAACATGTTTCAACCAATATATGGTTGAAATAAGGGTAAGGACCTAAGACCTGTGAAAGGTGTGGCGTTTCCTGTAGATAGACACAGGTAGCCAACATATGACTCATGACAACATTCACCATGTCCCTGATGCTAATTTTCCCATGTAACTCGACCTTCATTGAGTGATCACCTGCTCTATGTGACCACTTTTTAACCTGCTTTGGGGGTGGTCTCGCAAAGGAGTGACTGCTATATATATACAAATTGACTTCATCAACAGGGTCAGGGGTCAAGGCAATCTTTTCTTTCTTTTGCCAAATTATATGTTATATAAAAATGTCAAGAATTATATAACCTTTACTGGAGATAAGTGTGTGTGTGTGTGTGTGTGTGCGTGTGTGCGTGCATGTACGTGTATGCGTGTGAAGAAAATTAACCTCACAGTTTTTCCTGTCTTATCACCTACTGGGCTGGTGTCTAGTCAGGTTGCATATATGTTGCTGGGCTTTTTTCTGACCTTCATCTTTCAATAGATGGATTTAAAATGAAATTATTACATTCGTATTTAAACCTTTTCAGGACTGAATTTGACTCTGTTAATGTGCACTAATTTGAGGAGTATTTGACCTTTCATATGGTAAAATAGATACAAAATCATCAGTGCTGTGTGGTTTCATTCAGTTTTGGTCATTTAAATATATACCCATTAGATACATGCACATGTGTCCCTAGTGACCATGGAAAAGATAAACGTAAGTGCAAAGCAAATATCTCAACTCTTTTATGTTTAGTTTGCAATATTAAGTTATAAAGCGCTGGTGATGATTTTCCTGATGCATGTATGTATCTTGAATTTAATTGATATTGCATATTTGTACTCCTTGTTAAGAGATCTCTCATCAAATAGTTCATATACCGAGGTGTTTTATCTGAAGTCTGTGGCTTTTGCATTGCTTGATAAATCATGTTCCACTTACTGCAAGGCAGTTGAACATGACTCACTAGTCAAAGCAAAAATCACTCAGGACCAATCTGTTGTCAGCACAAGTACAAAGCGACTGCCATGTTGGCTAATTTACCTGCTTTTATTCTATGTTTGAGGGGGAATTATCATTTTCCAAAGTGAAATTCAAAAGTAGGAACTCACTGTAGATCACATGACCTAAACATTGTTACAACTAAATTGTGACATGCCTGCATTAATGACGTAGTGCATTAACCATGTTAACACCAAAACAAAATCAAAAGAACACAAGGGATATTTCATTATACGGCACACCAGGTCATCATTTAAAGTAGGCCTAGCGAATCTTTTTTGTGATGAATGCCCAATTAAACATAGAATAAACAAAATCTTACGCGGGTGGCTGGAGAGTGAGTTACTATTTTTGTGTCCCGAGGGATAGTTGTTGGTGGAGAATATCAGGAGTTGCCACAATTTTTTTCTCACTCGAGATCATTGTTGTTGTGAAAAATCACTTGTGTCCTGCAGTCACTGGTGGTTTTCCCCACCAAAAAACAATCCCTTGTGAGAGAAAAATAGTAACTCCCTCTCAGCCATGTAAGATTATCTACATTGTACATATTGTGTGCGTACTTTTTAAAAATTCTATTCATTTATTTAGTTTTGTTGTTGGTATAGTAATAAATCTGTTGGCATCTTTCTTTGTAAATTTGGTGTGGAAGCTGTGTTCAGCTTAGTCCTGTACAGCAGTTCTAAAGCAAAGGACTTTACTTTACACATGTACATGTATAGCATTTTGGCAAAATACACATGTATACAATATACTTCCCCATACATGTTTGAATTAATTCTTTAAAGAAAAAATGTTCAGGTGGTGGCAAAATGGATGTAATATGAAAGGCACGTATTTGTATATGTACCACAATTCTAACAAGAAATGAAACAAAATGCCAGATGCCAGGTGTCATGAATGTAAGGGGAGTGGTCAGGGTGAATTAGCAAATTGAAAAGGCAATGAAATGTTGATAAAGTGGGCCAGGGTAGATCACCCTTCTACAAAGGGACATGAATAATTTGTGGAATGGATGGACATGGACAAGTGCCAGTCATCATACAGTAATTCCCCTTTCACAAGACATGCCCCAACAGAAATATAGCCACTGTAATCTAGTTTCATTATGTTTCCCCCCTCATGACATTTTCTTCAAATTTTTCCACTCTTGTGAAGGGGTAAAGTATATTTAAAATGCTGTACTTGCTGTGTGAAGGGGTGGGCTTTCTAGAAGGGTAGGCCTAACCTGTTTCTGTGGGGGAGGCCTTACATAAGACACGGCTCAGCTGTAATTTAGATTTCAGATCACCTTGGTCCGTGGACAGTGTTTATGGGTCAAAAGCTTTCCTTTAGAGACCTACCCTACTTCCAAACTTTACCCAATGAAGCGAACAAGTGCGTCACAAGCAAGGCAGTTTCGGTATTGAACATTTTCAAGCTTCCGCCAATAAATCATGATGGTATCATATAATTTGCAGGCTTGGGTACATTTGATGCTCAGCATGTTAGGCAAGTCTTCTATGAGCAGTATATTATGGAAGGGAATGTTTTGAATTGGGTCAGTGTGATTGCCCCCCCCCCCTCCCCATATATATGTATATATATATATATATATATATATATATATATATATATATATATATATATATATATATATATATATATATATGAAAGAATAGAATAGGATGTGTTAGCATTAAGAGTTTACGCATAAGTATGCATGGATTACTTATGGTGCTGTAGCTCTTTATTTCTTTTTCAGAAGAAACAAGTTAAAATGTTGGTGTATTTGCAACAAGATACTAAATTGACTAAAAATATAACAATTTTTTGTTCATTTGTGCATATACTATGTACAGAGGAAAATCTTCGGACAAACCTGTAAAAGTAGTTTAATTTTTTTGTCAGCATTCTTTTATTTTTCATACAGCAGTACTTGCTTTCAAGACCACTTCACATGAAAGACTGCATATCTTTTCAAGATTCCCTTTATAGTGCTATAATGTACTCTTCTTATAAATTAACTTGCGTTTTAAGACCATCTTCCACATGGATAATTTTTGCTGATTGAAGGGGGTGGCAGGTATAATGGTCTGTTGAAAGAGACCATTCTAGTACAGGTCCAAAAGTGGCCACAAAGCATGGGGTCCTTAGAAAGAGGTCAAGCAACATGAAAAAGAAACTAGGATCTTATAAATGTGGTCTTAGCCCTTAAAGCACTGATGTAAGACTGAGTCAACCGCTTTCCTCGGGGCATTTTGTGTGCAATGCAGGCAAAGTGTGTCTAGGAAAGCTGTTGACTAAGACTACTTTTTGCTTTAGACTAGGCTTGCTGCTTTTTTAATAAAGGGTATCTTCTTGGGAATTTGAATCTTTTACCCATTATATGTTTAATGGTAATGAGAAAACAACTATAGGTGTGATTAGCACTTTTAAGGGTTAAAAGGCAAGTGGTGTCTTGATGGAGTGGTCTGTCAAAAGAGGGATGAGAAGACTACTGTACACAAAATACCAGACATTTCTGTGGATCATATTAACCCTTGGAAGGCAGGGCAGTGCAAACACCCAGTAAGAGTGTTTTCAAGAATGCTCTGAATTGACAATGCTCAGGCAGATCTTTCAGTCAGCATATAGTCTGTAACAGACAAAATTTAACAACATAAATCAACATGGAAAGGAGCAAGGCTCAGTCTGTTCTAGCAAGCTTCCCATAGTACAGATTGGAATGGATCATGATTAACAGTATGTCTCAGAGACTTTTGTACTTGCAGATGGGTGTTGCTTGAATAGCACCTATAGTGTAGCTGACTTTGTTTGATGTATATTAAGTGTCAGTGATGGTGCAGCGTAGCTCTTAACACTGCTAGCAGCAAGCACACACTTTGTATTTCTTTTCAAACCTGCTTGTTCCATTGTGCAAGGTAATGTGGTAATGTCAGAGTGGTGCTGGCAAGTCACCTTCTTGTCAGCAACAAGATCCAGGGGAGGAATCTCCGCCCAGACACAATTGCAATTTAGTGTGGAGGCTGGGGCTTGATGAAATAACATTGCTGCAAGTCTTATTTGTCAAGGTGACAATCATTTGGTACTTTCCATATGCAAGTTACAGCTGTACCTGTCTTGAAGGGAGTTCTGTGTAGCCACAGCAGTTGCTTGCAATTCATGCGGGGGCCTGCAAGCTTCAGGTTGACGGAAAGCTTATCTTGATGCCAGTACCACTGGCTGCAAGCAGCGAAGCTTTGCCCGCCAATTCTATTGATTTTCCAGAGGCAAGAAGAAATCCGTCTCAGCGGTCATGGCAGCAATGAGGTGGATCCTTTGGTTGCTGTAGGTGAATTGTGGGACATTTTGCAAGCATTTGGTACCATTTCAAGGTTGATGTATGATGATTTCTACCTGATAGGCCACTGCATGCAGTTATGTACTTTGCACTGCTAACAGAGCCGGTTGAAGGATGATGTGTGTAATCCCACTGTCCTGTTTCATATTCTTTATAGCTCACTCCCCAGGCCCTTGTCCATTTGTAGGCATGCACAATGACAATAATTATAATGGAGACTGTTCACAGATGCAGCGGGTCAATAATTAAAATGTAGGTGCAGTGTTCTCCATAGAGCTCTTCCGGGTCTGGATGTGAGGATTACCTGATATGTGGAAAAAAGTGGGCAACCCACACATTGTGTCATGTGCAGCAGTTTTATTTGATATCTTGAAGGAACAGTGAAGCCTGTGTATATGACTGAACTACTATGTTTATAACTTAGGCTTCATGTGCACATGCTTTTTTTTCAGACCCATAAATGCAATTGTAGGAGAGTATAGAGTCCCAGAATGTCAATTCACTGGCAAGGTAGTTGGTCAGTTGTTTGTGGTTTGCCTGACAGTCATGCTCCAGCTGCCTGCACTGCAGCTACTACCTGATAGTAGTGATATACGAGTTGAGCGTTACACAAGTTTCCTGCATGGCCAAGTCTGGACATGCAGTCATGCAATGATCCTGTGGCAGACAGGTTGATGAAAAGCCAGGTGAATCACCCAGTAAACACACGGGGCTCATGATCTTACGGCAAGTTCTACATGCCAATTAAATGTGAAAACCTATGATAAATATCTTTTATAGCACGTGATCTACCATCACTGTTCTGACAGCATTTTGCTGAGGCTCTTTTCACCCCCATAGCAGCCTTCATTTCTGGTTTACCACAAAAAGGGCCCATATAGGCCTGGGAGGTATTGCTATCACCTGTATTTGTGTGTGAATCGGTGCGGTCGTCCCTTCTTCTACTACAATTTTCAGAAGAACCAGATAAGCTGGGATCATGAAACTTTTTCTGGTTGATCATCCTTTGTTAAAGTTTATGGCAAGTTCGAAGGACAATGACCTTGACCCAATTTTAAGATTACATCTGGAGGTCAATTCTATGAATTTCTTGCACCCGATATCAGGAGAACCAGGATTATGGAACATTTACAGATGATCACCCTTGTAAGGGTATTCATCCAGGACAGTGACCTTGACATAATTAGAAGTTCACAAGAGGCATTTTTCCTCGTTAATAAATTTCTTGTACAATGTTTCTTAAGAACTGGATAAGATAGGATCATAAGGTTTTTAGTTAATCACCCTTGTGAGAAGAGTCTACCTCAGGTTTGAAGGACAGTGACCTTGACATGATTTCAAGGTCACCAGGGTTAATCCTTTCAAACAAAAATTACAAGGAATATCAGAAGAAACAGATAAGCTTGGACTGTACACAGCATGAAACAGTACAGGTATGTGGTGAGCATACTTTCATAAGAATACATTGATCATATAGTATTAATTCCCTTTTGTGGGTGGCCGAGGGGTTTTAAGGCATTAGCAGTTATGTTGTGTTTTCTGTATTAAGTGGTCATGGTAGCAGTATTGTACTTCCTAACATGTACAAGCTGCTCTAATTAAACTGACATCACTGGAAATGACATCAATTATAGCTCACAAAACCATGTGAATGTTGTTGGTTGAAAGAATAACCTGTAGCAAGATACTGCAAAAATGGTTTCTGTGGCTGGGATGTGTGCCCCATAAAATCAATGCTGGCTTCATTATAGCAATGGATGATACATGGTATTTTTCTTTTAAAAACTTTGAGCCAAACTTTTGTCAAAGTGAATTCAGCTGAGTCTCTTGTTATTTTTGATCAACTGACATGGAAATAATTTTAGAACCAATTATAGCTTGGTGCATTGCAGACTTTCAAGCAGCACAGGTGTGTAGCCTGGAAACAAACAGACAAACAAACACACGTACACACACACACACACACACACACACACATATACACACACACACACACATATACACACACCAAAAAATTGATAAATACATTGTAGTACATCAATGGAAGAAAGCGACATAATCAGGAAACACAATAGCCTGACAGCCAGCTTAACAGTTGATCTTGGACCATCTGTCTTGGACTGGATTTTGAGACTGCAAACATGCCACATGAATACAGCTTGCTGGGCTAGGCAAGAACCACTGACTTTGAACTGGACATGTTGGACTTGACTGAAAGCTCATGTCTGTCATGGGGAATGTGAACATGTATGGTACCCATAACATAGGAAGACAAGGCCAGACGGGGAAAAGCTGGCATGCTTGCCATAGCAGGTTTGTATCACATACTTTATCCTACCTCAAACATCATTAGGCACAACCCACAAATATACAACTTCTAACAGTAAAGCTTTTGTGAGGCCTTCTTATATGGCAAGCTAATGTTGTTGATAAACCCTTTCCTCTTGAATTAAGACTGACTCAACACCTGGCCTTGAAATGGCATGGGCAGTAAGTGCCCAACCCATGCTAAGGAAAGCTGTTGGCCTGGGGTATGTTATCTTGGTAGGTCTCACATACATGTGTACAATTCTCAGTAAAATATTTTTTCATTACAGTTGAAATAAGTTGAATACACTGAAGCAGATGACACTTGACCACCAGCTGATTTTGGCAGGTTTAATTGGGGAAAGGGTTAATATGTTCAGTGTCACCTGCATGACAATACTGCCATGCTCCTTTCACTTAAAAAATTAGAAAAAACAAACAAACAAAAAAACTTGCTAAACTATAAACTAATTGCAGCAAAATCTTTGTTTCTCATTGATTTCATCATGATCTCTTGAGAGTTCTGACTTTTTTTTTTTTTTGTAAATAAAAAAGCACCCAGAGTTTATACTCTCCTGGATTTTATGTGAGTTCAGGTAAAATATTTTGCCTTTTCTTTGACACCCCCCCCCCCCCAGCAAAAAAAAAAAAAAAAATGAATAAAAATTTTGTCAAAACAGCTTAAATTTTGTTGATATTTCAGGTAAAATCAGTAAAAGTCAGTGGGATCTCTGAAACCAAAACACTGTTCGTATTCTCTTTCTTCCTGCCCTGTTGGCATGATCACACAATCCAAAGACCCATCAGGGTACAACTCTTCAATTTCTGGACATGGTGCTGAGTCAAATCATGTATATATGGGATGTGCTATTTTCTGATTTTATCTCACGAACATTTGGTGGGATCCAGGACTCAACATTAAGGCAAGCCCGATTGTCGGGGACAAGTGAAATTTAACAAGAGACACATAAAATTGCAAATTACAAGCCCTAGTGGACAACCAGTAAATCCCAGTGGACAATAAATTATTTGGCACTTCCAGGACTTCAAATGATACATTTTATCTTGAAATCAACTGTGCTGAGAGAGAAAATATCTAGTAACCTCAAAGAACATAAAAGAAATTTCCATACCGTAAATAAACAGTGACTTTATTATCAAAATGAACAAAGAATAGATAAGATCATGATGGGTGATAATAGGGGTTTTTACATACCAATGTTTCAAAAGCATCAGAAAGATTCAATTTGCACTTTACCTATAGGGTACTAGATTGAAATGTTCATTGAACACATTTTCACTAAATCCTTTCTAATGTATAATCATGAAGCTCCAGCAGTGTGGCTCTATCTCCTCACATTGACAGCTTGAAGCACAGGGTATTTTGAGTAATTCCTCAAAGTGACATCAGATGGCAGCACACTTATCAGTGAGTCTTTACAAGCACCACTTTGCATTCCTGCTTTGTTAACCCTTTCCCCTTAAATTAAGACCAAGTCCACAGTTTTCCTTGGCATGGGTTGGGCACTTAGAGCCCAACCCATGCCGAGGAAAGCTGTTGTCCTGGGTCATGTTGTCTTGACAGGTCTCATCTTCAATTCTCAGTCAAATTGTTTTTCATTGCTGTTGAAATCGGTTAAAAATGCTGAAGCAGACGACATTTGACCACCAGCCGGTTTTGGCTGGTTTTAGGGGGAAAGGGTTGAATAAATTCATTAATTAACAAAGTACAATAACCAAAAAAATTACAGGTTTTTTTAGGAATTTGGTAGCTAGGGCAGAAGGTTATGGAGAAAGTTGAATGAGATATTTTAATGAAAGACAGGCACAGATTATCTGATAAAAACAATGAATAAAAACAGGTCTATCATATAAGCATCACAAAAACCAACACTTCACGAGATAATCTGATTTCCAAATAAAAAATTTTAAATGTAAACACTGTTAAAATTTGTATTAATATTAACCAAAATATCTTTGCGAGGGTCTAATGTCATGCACAGGTACAGATCTAGTCTTCAAAAATTTATAGCCAAAATTGGGAATATTAGCATAATTAACAACAATTTTGTAGTGGCCCTTTTATAATTCATGTTAAAGCCATTTACACATTTCATTAGCCAAATTCAAGAAACCTTAGCATTTGGCTAATTGGCTAATGGTCAGAGCGGTCCCTGATGCAACATGTTAATTGTCAGACTGTTATTGTGAATTTCTTTCACATATTACAGATGTGTAATCGGAAAAATGTAATGAAACAACATCAAGTATAAATGAAACTGAAAAAATAACAAATATATAAGAAACAAAGAGAATAGATACGTCTGCATTCACAAATTGATGAATTGGCATTTAGAGCCTATGCTGAACAAAATGTGGGACTAGTAAATTTCTTTTCAGATTCAGTGTGGGCAAGTAACTTTCTTGAGGGGGACAAGGAAATATTATCTCCATGTGGCCAAAATCCTTATGTCAATCCCTGGGATATAGAGTTAGATTTGATGAAAACTGGAATTTTTGTCATAATTATATCATGCAGTTCAGAATGTTTTGTCATCTGTACTTCAATGCAGGCTAGATGGAGCCAGCATAAGATGGCAGAACAAGAAGTGATGTATGTTACACAATGTGCTGTAATGGTGATAATGACAAGAATAAGGTGCCTATAAGCTCACATTTCTAATTGGTATTGAGAAGAGCACATACATGGTGAATTGTTTGGTCTAATATGTTTTGTGCGTGGGTGACTTATCAGGAAGGTATCAGGAAGGTTTACATAGCAGGATTCATATAAAGACTATTTTATACCAACTGTTATGTTGGTACATGTACATACACGCAGCATGATACTTAAGTGGGTGGATAGAACAGGTCAAATGTAGTATACAGTTAATGAGTGAAGGCATGGGTATATATGGCACTCCTTTATGAAAGGTGTTTTTTTTTTTTAAATAGGGATCTGAAATTTAAAAGAGTGGGTCCTGGAGTGTACATAATTTTCAAACAGCGTGAAACCATTCTCCACAGACCAGTCAATAACACTGATTCAGTCAATCAAGATTAGGGGCCCTAGACTGACATTGCCATTCAATGAAAGAGTTGCTATTTTAGTTTTTGAACATTTATTTAAAATGATATATCCGCATGCATTCAGCAAGATATATTTACATTGGTCCTGTGGGGATACACCATCAATGCCTGGCTCTTTAAAAAAAAAAAAAAAAAACTAGATTCCTGGTCATTCAGTATGATGTCAATGAGGGATCTTTATTGGCCATCAGTTTGTAAATATATTCTTACTTTTTACTTTCTCAGTACCACATTTTGGACTGAGTCAAAAGCTTTCCTATATACACATGTAAAAGCTTTATTTTGCAAGGGTGACTTGATTAGGGAAATAGAGATGTATTTTCCTAATCTTCCCCAAGCCCCTCGTGCAATCAAAATACAATAATACTTGACACACATGGTTACAATAGCAATTAGCAGGCTATAATAACTTGACATAATTATAGTGAATCATGTGACTTCTTTCATTATCCATTAGTTTTTATTGTACTATATGATTGTAACTGTCCCGCTTGAATCTGTTGCAAGAACGAGACTTCTTTTATATGGCATAGGTGTCAACGCCCGAAGCTCTGTAACCGGGAGACCTTTCCAAAACTTGCATGAAAACAAAGAAAGTAGTCATTTTTGCTGCAAAATGCTGTTATTTTAATCAGTTTTGTGGTCTCCAGAATGGGAGGCTCCCAGTGAGAACAGGAGAGTTGACAGCTATGATACGACAGAGACTTCCATATGACAGCACCAGAATACACAAAAAGATAATTCAAGTAGTTTCCCCTTGGTTTGGGCAAGCAGAGGTGATCATATGTTGATGATCTCAAACTCACATCACATGTATATTTCACATACATGAACAGATCCCTTGGATATAGTGGTGCCATATTATTCATTATCTTCTACATACATGGGTATTGCCTTTCTGTAAATAATTGTTTATGAATTGTTAGCCAGTGTCACCTACACATTTTGCATATTAAATTTTTTATAACTATGAAAACCATTAATGCTTAGGACTTGGAACACAGCAAATTTATGTAGCCTTCTTAACTTGGCAAGGAAAAACCCTATCAGGATCTTTCTATATTCTACAGCAGAAATAGAGAGGTCATACACAATAGCTATTTTAGATGTCATTGCCTCTGAATTCAGTGGACGCATACTTGTATGTAGTATCTGTCCAAGGGCAGATCCGTATGCACAGGGTTTGCACAGGTCCTTGAAGTTCTTGATAGTACTTGAATTTGCTACATTCATTTTCAAGGCCTTTAAAACCTTTAAAATCCAGAATTTTGGACAAAGGTCCTGGAAAAGTCCTTGAATTTTATCTTTAAGCATGACCCAATGAGGCAAGTTGCCAAGAAATATGACTATTTTCCACAAAATTTAGCATTTATGAACTTGAATTACATTAAGATGAACACATTTTGCTGTCATTTTCCTTTGAAGTGGCTGGCAAATTCCATTTGTCAAAATGTAACACTGCAAATTACAAAGTATCTTTTTGCTTTTAACCCCCTTTAACCCATGTAGGTTTGGCAGTTCTTATCAAATCAGGCCTAACCAATTATGTGAGTCTTATTTACATGTACAGCCTACTTTTAGGGACAAATACACAGTATCAAACGTACAGGTAACAAAGTACATCACCCTCCTAGAAAAGAAACTGGGGCATTCTTGTGAAAAATGTGCATGGCGATAGGTACATATTCAGGTCTAGTTTTACCCATATTTAGTTGTAGCAATTTTATAGACTAGATAGATTCAATTTCAGGAATACAACCCACACTGGCTGTAGGCCTACATAAGTCACAGTAAACTCATAAAATAATCCATATTGAATTTATCTTTTGAAAGGACTGACGGTAATATGATCCACATTTCGGCTTCTTTGTAAGTTTGTGGAATTTCAAAAATTGAGTTTGATTCATATATGGCTGGAATAATATGCATTGGTTTTATTAGTAGAGGGTTGAAAAGTGATGATATAAACAATTTGTCTGTTGTGTTCTATTGCTGGATCTGGTCCTTGAAAACTTGATTTAAGTGCTTGAAAAAGTCGTTGAAAGTCCTTTTCAGGAACCTGTATGAACCCTGTATGTAGCAAAGGTTTTGCAGTTTAACCAGGAGTGACATGCCCTAAGACAACAAGGAAGACTTGAGAGATGGCTGTATATAGAAAGCAGCAGAATGTTAAGCTGTGCTGCTGTTGTTGCCTTGGAACAGCTTTTACACAATGACTGTTAGGGTTACTCAGTCCCTTGGTGTGCTCTAGGAGCATTGTGCCTAAAGCATGCTGAGGAAAGCAGTTGATCTGGAGCATCAGCTGCCATGTAACTACAAGCATACTGGTACTTGAATGAAAGGTCTTTTTACCAGCAAAATGAATAGCATCCATAGGCCTTGAAAATTCATGTTTCTGTCTTCCGACCGACCCTGCTCTAAACCAGCTGACTCAACTTTAATATTTTCAGTTGGCTCTGAAAGAGTTAAATTTCAGGTCAATGCTTGCATTGAGGGATGAAACCCCCATTATATTTACTGTATATTCTCATATTAGCATAAAGGCGTATAACTTTTGTTGCGTCACTTTTTAAAATAAAGTGTGCAGTTGGTGTTGTGCAGACACCTTTCATTGAAAACATTCAAAATAAAAAAGGCGAGTCTATAAATAGAATCAAAAGTTATGCTAGTGTTTACCTGTCATAGCCAGGAAACACGTGCTCCGAGCACGGCTTGCCAGCATTACATCACTGTGTATGAATATGTGATTTGCCCTAGAGCTGTTTATAAAACTCATCATGGAAAAAATATCTGTCAAACCATACAACACAAACAGGCTGATAAGCTCATGTAATAGTCTAGCTGAAACAGTGGGTTAATTACAGGTAAATGGCCCCCCCCAAAGGTGTCAGCACACGACAACCAAGAACTATTTAGTGCGGTAACCTGCACCTGTTTGGCCGCAATGGTGTATTCATACCTTGAGTGTTTCAGTTTAAGAGTCTACTCACCAACACTGGACAAAATGTAAGAATGTCATCATCCACTGTGGGTGATATTAGAGGTAATACCCATGATGCATATGGATTGTACAGTAAATTAGACCGCATGGTGGAACACAGCATTGGGTATACAGTAAAACGTCCATATACCGAACATCCTTGGGACCGGAAAAAAAGTGTTTGGTATAATAGTGAGGTGTTTGGTATAGGGAGGTTTGCTAACATTGGAAGTATATATTTGGGACCTAGAATGGTGTTCAGTACAGAGGGGTGTTCGGTATATGGAGGTGTTCAGTTAGAGAGGTTTTACTGTAGATGTATGGGTACAGGAGTGAAAGTGCTAGCCTGCCACGACACTTTTAGGAAGATAGGAAACATTAATTTTATCAGTCACTCACAAAAGACAAGAATGAAGACACTTGATTTGGTGAAAATATGTTTACTTGATTACATCGATACGCTGATTTTCTCGATTAAGATTTTGCCACTCAGAGATGTCTCAATCGATTATTTCCGTAGTTAGTGCAGCATTTAATGTAAATACAAGATGGATCTGTCAAAATAAGTAAAGAGGAAGTAGCTTTGCTATTTGTCACTTTGGTTCATATGAAATGTTTCGAATGAGAGTTCCAGATGAGCCCTATCAGGATATATTTGCCCTATGTCAACAGTTTTCGTAATCAGGAGTGAAAAAGTATAGGCCCATATGTTTTACATGGATTGCGCTCAAGCCAAGTCTATATTAATTGCTAAATGCATAGCCTAGTTGTTGGCATATGCATGCACAGTGAAACCTCCGTGACTGAACTCTTCCATATACTGAACACTTTTTCTCTGTTCCACTTGTATATTTTCATTATTTATAAGCAAACCTTCTAATTAATGCTGAACACCTCTCTATACGAAACACTCTTGTCCAATCCCAAGGGCGTTGTGTATCTGGAGGTTTCACTGAATACATTCCCAGCTGATTGTGAATGTGGAGGAACCAAAGGACTGAGAGTAAAGCAGTGTGCACAGTCAGCGTGGTAGCAGCTCTTTGCACCCGCCTCCCATGCCAACAACCCAACCCGGGTAACAGAGGTAAAACTTAACCCTCTGAACCCTAAGGGCCGATATATTGGCCCTAAATACATTGAGTTACAAAAACCTTAGGACCCAGAGGGTTAAAAAGGCTCAAACCTGTTACTTCAGAGCCAACCATGCACTGTAATGTAGCTTGTTGTGGAGTAACCAACCCACAAGATAGAAAGCTGTTGCTCAATGTTTTCTTCTAATCAGGAAAGGGTTGCTGTGACTGATTACACTGATGGTTTGCCAATGATTTTAAGTAGCATGCATTAATTTTGGAAGACCTCTTTTGTACCACTGGCACAGGGCTCAAAGTTAAACACTTTGTCATCACAAGCCAAAGTTGCTTGTTAGTAACAATTTGACTTGGCTCCTGTGCCAGCTTAAACACAGTTTCTGAGAACTTTGCAGTCTTACTTGCCAAGGTGTCCAGTTCACAGAAATTTGCTTTGCTGAAAGGTTTTATTTTTGTTGGGATCTTGGTAGTGATGGGCTCAGTTCAACCATTTGCTTGTCCCTCTTCCATGTATATGTATTGCATGTTTCTGTTTTTACATGTACATCTGGTACGTGTCAGTGTAACAAGTAACATGTAGAAGTTATTTGTGGAAACAAATGACAGCATTCATATAGTGATTCCATTATATTGCTACTCAATACTTGTGTTAATGATGATGATATTTAACCAGGTGATTGTTCAGAATTCTGTTGGGGAGTGGGTGTGGCAGATGATGGACGCCAGAGTAGGCCCTAACTGCCTGCTGTCAAACACTGGCTTGATTGTCTCAGTGGCTTCCAGGCATTGATATGCCAGAAACAATAGCTTAAAATCATATATACAGTGAAATCTTCCTTTTAAGACCACCTAAGGGACTGGAAAATGTGGTCTTAATAGGGGAGTGGTCCTAATGGGGATGTAATTTTATGAAGGAAAAACAGAAACAGGTCTGTAAATTGGTGGTCTTTAATATAGAAATGGTCTCTTTATGGAGGTGGTCTCAGTTGGAGATCCTACTGTATATATGTATATATATATTTCTGTCACACAAAAGAGCAGAGGCCAAATGGCAGTTTGCTACCTGAAGAGAGTATGTTTTGGATTGCAGTTTGGTGAATATCAGATCATGAAGTTCTTACAGAGGCAGAGACATCTCTATGGGGGTGACCAATTAATAGCAATAGTCCTTTGGCCAATTGATCGCAAACTTGTACTAGTCCTGATTTGAATCTTCTAGCTAAACACAACAGTGCGTAGTTTATATGTAATTGTGACAGTAGTGAATCATTTTAGCAGCAAAACAGGCTTTCACTCATCTCAAATATTGCCAGTACATAATTGAAAGAAAAATTCTACCAAAATGTAATTTTTTTTTTTGCACTAAAAGAACAATTCTTTATACCTTTTGTAACATTGTATAACCTGAATCCAGCTAGAACTAATTACACCTTCAAAAATTACATTCTAACATGTTACCAAATCAAACCTGAGAAAAAAACTGTCGGTTGTGATTGAGTAATGTGTTGGTTTAGTTCATGCAGTGTGTGATGGGTTACTACTGTAAGTGTAACATAATTAACCTAAAATAAAGTCAAATACTGAAGGTATCTTATCGCATGATGCGGGAGATTCTCAAAACTGTAAATATATGTACCAGGGAACAGAGAAATTGTCTTTGGTTCACCTTGAACACCCGTCATTCCTAAAAAAAGGGGAAAAAGGTCCAGCTGTGACCTTTGGGACAAGTCAGCTGGCCCTTGGGGCAGGTCAACACTGACACCCCTTGTGGCAGGTCAACACTGACACAAACTTGCAGTCTTTAGGCTGAAAAAAAAAACAAACTAGTACAAGGGACAAGTACTTGTCAGCTGATGTGAGCCTAAGGCCCATGTTACTTGCCCTGCTGGTGGGCTAGCCTTAATTTGGAACCCTGGTGTCAATTTTAGTCACATACAGGATGATAAGCATATCCCACTAGGCTGTCTGGGTTAGTGCGACCTGATCTGTGTAACAGCCATGGATTTCATCATCTACATGTAAGCAGGTTGGATATCATTGATAAGTGGTTGGTTGTCTTGAAAAAGTTAATCTTCGGAAAATCATGGTGCAGAGCTGTTCTGTGCTAAATTTGAACTTAACTGGACTAGGGAAAGTGCCAAATTGTGAAGGTTTCTTTTAACTGGAATAGGGAAAGTGCTAAATTGTGAAGGTATATTGACTGGAATAGGGAAAGTGCTAAATTGTGAAGGTTTAGTAGCAGAAAGTAAACATATTAAAGCATAATTTATTGTGAAAGGCATATAATATATAATGCAACTTATGTAGAAACTGGGAAATAAGTAATGAGCGGATGAAATGGGTAACAAAAAAGATTAAACTTACTGTCACTAGAGTGTAGGCATTGTTAGACTGGGAGAAGATTCTCTGTGTGAGGAAAGAAAGAAAAGGAAGATTTCAACTAATTTATTTACTATTTATTGCAAAAATTGCAATCACCAAGGTATGATCAAGTGTGGTCTCATATATATATATATATATATATATATATATATATATATATATATATATGCGTGTGTGTGTGTGTGTGTGTGTGTACATATGTAGCATATTTATTCCCATTGTAGCGCATACCCTAACAGAAGCACACCACCTACCTTTTAATCTTGGGGATTTAATTAGAAATTCAATATTTTTCAATATTTTAAAAAATTAACTGCTTCAGATTAAGGAAGATGGATCACTGTGTTATTTTATGCTATATGGACTCAACAATCAGTGCAACTGCTTGATGGTAGTGTAAATTAAGACATATTATTATCACAAAACTCTGTGAAAACCATGTCTGCTCCAGGAAATCTTTGCATTAGCACAGCATGCCACTGTTTGAATGAATATGGTAATATATAAAGATGAAAAAAAAAAGAGATTTGTTTTGGTTTGTCAACTGTAGCCAGAAACTGTACAAACCCCCATAAATCAGTGAAAAAAAATTTTAAAAATGGCACTGGATTAATTACAGTTAACATCAAAGTTTAAAAATGCAAAAAGTACATGAGGGTTTAACTTTGTTGTGTGCTTAGTTATGGCTGGATCTGCTTTGGATACAGTTGACACAGCAGTGTGATAGAGATTTTCAAGTATGGCTGCATCATGTGGGAAATATTTGAAGTGACAATTTTTTATGTAAAGTTTCACATATCTGTGTTGTAGGGATGGGTTGTCATTAATTCATGGAAATACCCATTTGCGTCGATACTGTGCTTTGTGAAGAGTGCATCATGACACATATATATTGTTACTCTTAGCATTTCAAGATTTTTGATAGTTACTGAAACAAAAGTACTATAGTCATGAAATGATGTTCACCTTTTACTATCGATTCGGGACCCCTATAATAAATAGGACCCCATACTGATCAAAATGTGTGGTAGGGTCAAGTTTATCAGCTACTTCCCAATTCATAGCTATAGATAAAACATATTTTGTCTCAGTTTACAATGTTGTGCCAGCAAATATGAAAGAACATGTCAGTGAGCTACAGTAGTGCTGATAAGACAGTCCAATCACTTCACAGGTTCTTAGGCTAATTAGCACCTGGTGCTCTGCCACTTTTTGAAGCAGAATTTTAACCCTTTCCCCCTTGAATGAAGACTGAGTCAACAGCTTTCCTTGGTATGGTTTGGTACACCAAGTACCCAACCCATGCCAAGGAAAGCTGTTGACCTGGGGCATTTGATCTTGATAGGGCTCATCGACAATTCTCAGTCAAAATTGTTTTTCATTACTGTTGAAATTAGCTGAAAACACTAAAGCAGATGACATTTGGCTGCCCGCTGGTTTTGGCCAGTTTAAAGAGGGAAAGGGTTAATTATCTGCCTTCTTTATGCAAAGGCAGTTCCTGCAAATTGTATTTTCTGGCCAAGATGGACCCCCTGTTTATGCTGTTTAGAATATATACTGTGAATGTACATGTACATTTATTTTCACAAGTTCTAATTTTGGTGGTTTCTGTATTTGGACCGTTCACTGAAACTTTAAATTCACTATTGTTGTTATAACTCCTATCTATACTGTGTTAAAAATGGTTTTCACTGGATTCATATTAAGTGGCTGTGAACAGCGTTTCCATTCGAAATAATTTCAGGGGATCATGAAGGGAAATTCAGGGGAAAAGGCTAGATTTTCACCTATTTTACATGTAAATAAACAAGACTTGTGACCCGTTAGAACTTTCTCAAAGGGTATTTCAGGTTTTGAAAGGGTAATATATCCCCATTTGGGGGTTAATGGAAACACTGTTGAAGCATCAGCGAAATAAGCAAAAATTAAAACTCGGTGAAATTAAATGAATTCACAGTACTTAGTGCAGTACAAGGTACAAGTTTTAAAGTCTAAATTGGTCTCTGGGTTAAGCATGTTGGTATTTGTATGGAAGCTTTATTTATAGTACAAAACATTTGAATATTTGTTTGTTTGTTTGTTTCTTTTTAGCCACAGAATGGCTGATTAATAATACATTGTTATATATTGCCTTCATAGCAGCCGTCAGGGGCTCGCATTGCCAAATTTCTCCCCTTTTCTGTATTGTCAGAATATGAGTCTGCGGAACTGGTAAGACTGTGTCAGCAGAATGTTATGGGTTAACAGTTGATATTTTTTTACATTCAGCAGGTGGTAATAGGGAAGGATAATTTCTTAAGTTTCCAGAAACCTCCACTACATGGCGCGAGTAATCGCTTTCATCCGGGTACTCGCCTGCGGGTGAACATTGGTTTCGGCGGATTTGCAAACACTGTGATAACATTGTATGTATCGGCAATCAAAGTGCAAAAAATGTTCCTTTTCACCTAATATCTGCTAATAAATTTTACACACACGAAAGATAAGATTGTATTATAGCAGAGCATGAATGCATTTGTTCGTATGTTGTGTTAAAAAAGTGAAAAATCCATTTTAACCGCGGTGACCGGGAACCGCATTCTGCTTGTTACATTCCTGCGTAGCGCCACTCGACTGTGAATGGTCGAAAGAAATGCAATAATAAAGAATATTCTTCGACAGTTATTAAGATAATGCAATGATCACATATAACAAATTATCGACATAGCACATAATATGGACTCAACAGCATGAAGATTTCGTAAGACTCCTGTTGCAATGATTTAATGTGGCCCGGTTCATTGCGGGCGATAATGGAGGATCAAGTAGAATAAAACAACATTGGTCATCGCGTTTTAAGAACAGTGTTGCCAACCTGCCAAACTTAAAATCCGGGAAATAGAAAGTAAAATTAAGGGAGATTGATAAATTAATATGAAATATAGAAGGGAAATATCGATGAATTTCCGGGAGGTGACTCAAAATTGTCAAAAATCCACACTTTTTCAAGAATTTTAGGCATAAAATTCCGGGAGTCTCCCGGGTAATTCGGGAGGGTTGGCAACACTGTAACTTACAGTGTAAGAAGTCGATTGTATTTTATTTGCCGGGTGTGTTGTCATTTTGTCAAAAATAAAGACAAGTACACAACCTCATCAGAATATGTTATTGTAGATGAATTCCCAAGTTTTACAGTGTTACTGTATGTGTGTGGGTGGGTGTGGGGGGGGGTCGGCAGGTAGCGTTAAAAGTTAATTTAAAATGAAAATCAAATGTGATTAAGTCCACAACAATGTGTATTGGGTTGATTCCTTGATTGCATTACTTTCTACAAAAAGTATTTATTAATGACAACATTATCATGATTATGAGTTACACTTGGTTATTTCATTCGCCAAGAAAAACGCTCAGTTTGCACCATGCGTTAACACATCATGGTACGCGACGCTACTCAGGTTGACCCGCTATTGAATACCCGGATGAAAGCTGTCAGCAGCGCCACATGGCGCTCAATGAGAGAACGCAGAGTTATTGCTATACCATATTGTTTACATGTGTATTTTTTAAATCACCAGTTACAGCTTTAGAAGACACTGGGTAACAGCTTGTCATGTGCAAGGTGTTCTGTGCAAACAGACTGTGTTACATGTTGTATGAGTAGGCAGCTAAGTGCCTCTAACATTTATTTATAAGCTGAGTATGGAGCATACATGTTTCAAATGACCACATTTGTGGAGAATTTACAAAGCAGTGCAAATGGCACACACTCAGATTTGTGTGATGCATATAAGTGTATTTGTGTTTGTACAGGGCTAGAATTTCACAAAATTTTGTGAGAATCTATTTGGATTTTTGTCAATTAGTTTTCTTTTTAAAGAAAAACAAGTTTAGGAGAATCTTTACGAGAATGGATTCTCGGATTCTCGCTGAAATTCTGGCCCTGGTGTATACATTCATATACTGCTGGGAAAAAATTATGCCACCCCCCCTTGTTAAACAGTATTCATGTGTTATGGGGATGTGTGTGCAGTGTGTGTACTTTATTATACCATTACTTTTCACATCTCTTTTGGGAGGAAATAATGGTCCTAAAAAGGACCTTTTTGATTGTTGTTGTTGGGAGGCTGCATGTATTAATAGTGGGTGTGACCATCACACTTCTGTAAGTAAGCTTGGGTCTGCCTTGGCATGCTGCTTGTCAGCTTGGTGATCTCAGCCTGGGGAATTAAATTGCACTGGTCTCTGTACCAGTAGGTCCAGGGGGTCTGTGGATTCTTCATATTCATTCCTGATTCGAGGGCTAATCACATCTTACAAATACTCGATAGGGGACAGGTCAGGAGAATGGGCTGGCCATGGCAACAATGGGTTATTGTGTTGCTGTACGCATTGCGTGCTGACCAGCAGTCATTGCAAAAAGTCACCAGACTGCAGTTTTTGCTGATAAATATCTGTGAGGTCCAGTAAAAATCCTTTTTCCGTCAGCCCAGATGGCCAGCATGATTTATTGGCTCATATTTGTATCTTAAGTTGTGTTTTTTTCGTAGTTTTGTTTGCCACTGACCATGAAAAAATGATCAAGTTTCTTTTTTAAAATACAAAATACTGTCTGAACTATCAAAAAACCAAACTAAATTAAAGTAAATTTCAAGTTGTTGTTGATCTGTTCCAACCACTGTCACCAGTCACGATGTTTTTGTGTGCAAGGGAGAGAAAGGAAGTGGTGCCCAAGTGAAATAAAGACATACATTTTGCAAATATTCAGAGCAATAATAATGATAAGATATGTGCTGTGCTGAAAACATGTGGTCACGATTCACTTTGTTATCCAAATCAAATGTAATATTGTGTGACTGTCCCACAGTGCATTGCGCTTGCATCTTCAAAATGGCACTCACCAACGCATGCATGATTTGCCAGGGTATTATGTTGCATTTGGATTTGTAACTAACAATGATAACTGCTTCAGACGCAACCCAGTTGGCAGATTAGAGTTAACATAATAAGTCCTGTTTTAAAAATTCCTTAATGTCAGACCATTTGCTGTGGTTACTCAAAGAACGAACACCTGGAACCTAGTGAAATATTATGATAATGATCACTGACCAACCATGGCTATGCAGCGATGCTGGGGCTATGCTGTTTCCGTGGCCTGAGTTAACCATTTAGACAAGTTGAAATAAAATGCTGTGTGAGTTGACTTCACTGTGGCACACATCAGCCACTTTCTTGATAAACTCTTTCAGGGTTGATCAATTTTTATTTTGGATGGGCGGCGTGAAACTTTTTTGTATGTGTCATAAAATTTATTTAGTATGGTTTGTCAGGTTACCGGAACCACACATATAGTTTTGTTGTGCCTTAGGTAACTTGGACATTCGTTGAAACGTGTAAAATGGATGTTCTTTCCCCATTTACACATTATATCCTTTGACGTTAGTTTAATTTGTTACCTGGGCACAGCTGGAGGCACTTGTACAAATTAAACACTGTATACCAAATCAGGAAAAATGAAAATTGATTAGTTTGCCACTATTGAAAGATATATGATATTAATTATTGTCACATGATCATTTCAAGCGGTAAAGCTTGATGATGTCAGGCTGATGATCTGTGTACAAATATCATTTGGCTAATGAAGGCGTAGTTTTAAGCAAAGACAGTAACTGGATGGGCTGTGCAGTGTAGAGACATTGGATTCTGCCTGAATTTTTCCTTTTGTTTATTTACTCAGAACTACACAGGAGATGTGGCCCAGTTGCTGCTGCCTGTAATAATGGTGCATTATTTATTAAGTACATATATGGAGGGAGGCCATCAGGAACTGTTCAAAGAAGTAGACTTAAATTTGCATGTATGTATTACATGCATACAACTGTTTACAATGAAATTGAAAAGCAAAAAGAGGTTGCAAATATTGATGGTAACTTTATCCTTGCCAGGTTATAGTGTTTCTTATGCCCTGTTTACTGTAGCAAAGATCATGAGCCATCCCTCTTTGGCTGTCAGGGAGAGATCTATGTGTCATACATTTATTAGCAAAATTGGAAACAGAAGCATAATTAATGAAGATTCTGTTGTGACCGTGAAATATTTTGGCCATTTATACATTTCTTCAGCCAAATTCAAGAAAAAAATGGCGTTTGGCTAGCATTGGAGAAGTTCTTCCCCCAGGTTTTTTTTCTTCCCAAATCAGTAAAAATCAGGGCCTGAATTTCGGCGAGAATCCGAGAATCCATTCTTGTAAAGATTCACCTTGACTTGTCTTTCTTTAAAAAGAAAACTAATTGACAAAAATCCAAATAGATTCTCGCAAAATTTTGCGAAATGCTGGCCCTGAAAATTGACTGTGACCATCTAATATAGATGTGCTACAGGTGCAGAGTTTGGTGGGTCTCGGGACAACTGTACCAAATGACTCAGTAATCATCATATTATACTGTCATAAATGTACTTGAAAACTGAAGAAAGATACCAGTTACCACTAAATTCTGTAATGCATGCTAACCTGTGATGGATGGCGCATGTCGTTTGTTTTACAGATTTTATGCTCTCCCTGAATATGAGAGAGCAATGAAAATATAATACATAGGCTGATAACACTGGTAAATTGATTTCAGTTGTAAACACCTCATTTTGGTGGTTGACAGCGGTGGCCAGTGCTAGACTGGTAGCCATTGGTAGTATCGCTGGCCACCTATCTACCACTGGCCAATGCTGAACATGAATTAGGGCTCTGGGAGCTCAGTGGGGGCCAGCGGTAGTCAGCAATAGCCAACAGTGCACACAGGTAGCCATTGGTACACGGCGGAGGCCAGCGGCAGACAGAGGTAGGCAGTGGTACGCAGTGGCGGCCAAGTGGCAGACCCTTATTCATTGCCCTCTACTGTTGACCCCCGCTGTCTAATGCCAACCACCGTTGGGCACCACTGGCCAGTGCACGGGGTAAAAATCGACACTCCGACACATGTAAAATATGGAATCCAGTGGAATAGGATGGTGAAAAAGGTACAGATCCGATAAATTTGCCTGTGTAGATGTTCTTCCATCCTCATTCTTTATTTCACAAATACTGTTCTGTTGGAAAAGAAATTGTAAAAAAAAGTGTACACACAAAACTGGTTTACTGTTTTCTACAATATTCCATCTCAGTAAATAAATTTGCGTTTATGCATGTGTACAAATTTTAATTGTGAGCATTGCACATCTGAAACCCCCTGCTTTTCTCTGTTGTCGTTCTGCATTCTACATATATGACTAGTGGTCCAACATGTCCATTGATAAATTTCTTTCAGTAAAGTTTCAAGTTTTTTTTTTCTTTTTTTCTAAGTGCCTAGTTCATGTGTATATGTTCGGGGGCAAAGCATTCCAAGAAATTTGCAACAGGTATCAATGCTAGCGAAATTAAATTTGGATGGGCAGAGCAAATTTTTCAGCATCAGTTTGACAATATGGAACCTAGAATTTTAGCAACGGTTGCACATTTATTCAGGGGCTGAGGAGGACAGCCAGGCGGTGGTCGGTATTAGACAACAAGTCGAGGGCAATGAATAAGGGTCTGTCGCTGGCCACTGCTGATCTCCCACAGCCCGAATTCATGTTCTGCGGTGGCCAGCAGTAGACAGTGGTACTACTGCTTGGCTACCACTCTCTACCACTGAAATCAGTTTACAAGCGTAATTCAGGGACAGATCTAGACCTTCAAAATATGTATCCAAATTGGGAAATATAACTGTAATGACTGCTGAATTTGACCTGACTTGTATATGTAATTCATGTTAAAATGAATCAGCTATTTGCAAATTTCTGTAGCCAAATGAATCAAACATTAGCATTTGGCTAATTTATTAATGCTACCAGTAATCCCTGTAATTAAGACAGTGATTGGTGACAAGCTATCTAAATAATTTCTGTATTAGACTTATTTCTTCCTTATTTATTGATATGAGATAAAATATCTTAGTTGAACGTAGAATGTCCTCAAAGGGCCATGGGTTAAAATACAGGAATTATTTAAAAAATACATTCCATTTTAGAAGCACAAATGTATAAATTTGGACAACTATGCAATTTATGGGGTTACTTACTTTACCATCACTAAGGACTTTGATGTCCCTAACAATAAAAAGTGTGACATTGATGAGGTGTCTATTGTTCTGATTGGATACAACAATATAATACTGAGGCTGAGGCGATGAGTCAAACAGATGTGTTATATGTTCCTTTACCTTTAAAATGTTAACTGGGTGTGTACCATGTGTGCAAGCTTTGTAAGTCATGGGATCCTGATGGTAGTACCACCATACATGTATCTCTGAAACACGGCTTACGGCTCTAGAAAACATTTGTCAGAGGTTTACCTGAGAATGGACCAGATAAATGTTGTTAAAAACCAGAGCCGTGTTTTCATCACTGTCTAATATATAATGTTGGACAATCAACACCATTCATACCGTGATGTTTGGATCAAGTAAAATGGCATTTGCCAGTACTGTGGTCACGGAACCTAAGGCAAAAATATTCTTCATCTGTTAATAAATTGTGTGCAGCAACAGGAGCAGAACAGTGTGGCAGTGATGAGTCGTACATGACACACCCGGCAGTCCACAATATCACATTTCACAAATTCTGTAGTCATTCTGTTGTAAATGGAAGGACTGTATACACAACTACATGTATGTGAAGAGCAGCAATTGGCCACAGTAGACCTGCAGACAAAGGCAAATACATGGAGAAAACGAGATAAATAAGATGTCGTGCAATTTTAAGTGGTTACTAATAAATTTTATTATTATGAATTTTAAAGATTATTTGATGGAAGAACCCCTCAGTTAACTTTTATATTATCACATAAGAAACTATCAATGTCACCCCCCCCCCCAAAAAAAGAAAGTTAAATACTTTTTAATTGATTTGAACTCTTTATTTCCTGAAAACTTGTGAAAACAAAATGAGACAAAAAAAATTCTGAATCCCAAAAGCTTTGCTTCTAATCTGGAGTTTCGTTTCCTCTTGTCATTAGCTTGGTTGAGATACTGACATGCAATAGTATTTTACACAATTAATCATCTGAAAAAAAAAAATTCTTTCAGTTGTATTATAACACATAAGCCTACATCATTTTGAATTAATGACAGAAGTGAGGAAAGTTCCTAATATGGTATACATATGCTATGTGTATATATATATATATATATATAGATAGTACATGGTTTGATATTCCTATCTTTTTTGTACTAGGTTGACATCCATCTTCATATTCAAGTCTGTGTACAGTGAAACCTGTCTCGAAAGACCCCCTATAGGATTCATTTATTCCAACAATAAATAACACAATGCATGTACATAAAGATAAAACATTAAGTTGAAACCATCTAGTTCTGGTTTTGCTGAGGAGAGTATCCTTAAGGATTGTATAGCTGCTTTCAGGACAGCTACCTTCACAATTGAACAAAAAATACTGATTTATGACCATAGAGATTAAACTATCATATACAAGCATATTGGGTGTTCCTGTGGTACATAAGAGTCGTATTTAATTTCATAGTAATGACAACCCTAGAGTTACCCGCAATACATTCACAAACTTGTTGAGTTCCAAATCAGATTTGTTATGAATAATAACCTGTACACATTCACATATTAAGTTTGTCTGCAAGTATAACTGTTTGATAATTGACATCTTTCACTATAATAGTTGAGTATGTTTTGTTTAACTATTCTCTTGAATGTATAAAAATCTAGTCTAGTTTAAATATCTCTCTCAACAAACTTAATGGGTGGACATCAGAATTAATCAAATCTGGACTTTTAAATCTCATACAGTTCCTAGTAATATTTATGTCTCCCCGTGCAACGGGGGGACATATAGTATTTGCGTCCGTTTCTTCCGTTTAGTCTTCTTCTTCGACGCATTGTTGTGTGCATTGCAGACGCGATAACTTGAGAAAGATTTGACTTGGGAAGTTGAAATTTTTTGTGAAGATGTTTCTATATAAAACCTTGCTTGGGATTGCAGATGGGTGACCTTGACCTATTTTTCAAGGTCACATGGTCATGTCATGTAAAATTGACGCGGACGCAATAACTCCGTAAGGATTTGACTTAAGAGGTTGAAATTTTGCATTATAATGTACCAAATTATGACCTAGGTTGGGATTGTAGATGGGTGACTTTGAACTATTTTCAAGGTCACATGGCCACTTTTAAAAATCATTCCAGGTGCATTCGAGAAAGATTTGACTTAAAGAGGTTGATATTTTGTGTGATTATGTTTCTATGTAAAATTTGTGTAAGACTTTGCTTGTAACTGCAGATGTATGACCTTGACCTGTTATTCAAGGTCACGTGGATATGTCGTAAAATTGACCCAAACGCAATAACTCCACAAGGATTTGACTTAAGAGGTTGAAATTTTGCATGATCATGTACCATAATATGAACTAGGTTGGGATTGCAGATGGGTGACCTTAACATATTTTTCAAGGTCACATGGGCAATCAAGCAGTCTTACCCCAGCAAGGGGTTTTCTCTAAATATTGGAGGTGAGAAAATCACTAGGCACAGTGGTCCACCTGCTGCAAAAAAGTACTAGGCAAAGTATGTTGAAAAGGTGGTCTTAGGCAGGTGGTCTCATTGGAGTGGTCTGTCAAGACAAGGACCACTGTACAGGTGTTAGAAATTTGACAAACTTCATCAGTGTGTATTTACTGACATAGAGAATCTTACATGGCATGTTGGTGGGAAAATTTTTCTCACCAAGCAGGATCTGGAGTGACAGAAAAACAGTAACTCACTCTCCAGACATGCAAAATTGTGTGTATTCCATGATAAATTGGGTGTTTGTCGCAAAAAAAAAAAAAGTTTCATAGGCCCACTGTCAATGCCCACCTGGTATGCCACATTTGTTTATGTTCGTCATAGTTATTCAACGTCACGTGTTACGTATAATCAAACATCCCTTGGGTACATTTGATTTTGCTAAGTGTTAATGCACTACGTCACTGATGCAGACGTGTCACAATTTAGTTGTAATGATGTTTAGGTCATGTGATCTGCAGTGAGTTACGGTACTATTTTTGAGTTTCACTCCAGAAAATGGTAATTCACCCTCAAACATAGAATAAATTAGAATATTGGGCCAAGTGTTTATATAGACTTTTGTAGCTGAAAGCTTTCAGGTGTAAACTCAATCTTACGTCAACCAGGAAAGGGTTAAAAGATGAGAGAATGAGGGACAGGTATAGAGCATTGATTGAAAACAGGATGGCACTTGACATGACTCATGCATTTCTTTTCTTTTTATGTCTGTCTGTTTACTGATCCTTGAAAATTGTGGCTCATTGTCTGTTTCTTAGATCTTTCATTGGATAACGTTTTAATCCATGGGTATGATAAACTACTGTCATGACTAGATCCATGGCAGCTCCTGTCAATTTTTTAATGGCCAAGTTTCAAAGAGAAAAAACTAGGATAAAAGGCATTTCTAATTTATACATGTACTGTAATACAAGCAACTAATCCTGAGGCTGTTTTGCTCTAATTTTCAAGTCATTAATTTTGGTAGTTCATTGATTTTTATTCAGTTTTGACAAACAATTTCATCTCAGATAGTGTGTTAGCTGTGTTGTGGGGGGAAATTAGTAACAGATTTAAGCTTACAGGGGCCTCCATTGGTGGCTGTTAGGCAAACTACATATTGACCATAATGCGACTGTGGGGAAAATATTGTTGGTGTTAAAAGCATAATATTTCCACAGGTAAAATGAGAAAATGACATCCACAAGTACTTCTTTGATTAATTGAAACAAAAAGAAAATGGGGGGGGGGGGGGGGGGGAGAAAAATGTTATGTTAAAGCTTCAATATTTCAAGAGGCTTTGAACTCTTAAAATTTTCGATGAACAGTTACTGTGGATACCCTGAAAATGTTTTTGCCCGTCAGTTATGTATAAATTGTATTTTTTCAGGTAGTTAGGTAGGGAAATTCTTTGTTATTGTCACAAATTCTAAAATTATTAATATGATTTTATTGATGAAGGGTTTATCATATTGGTACTGTTACAGGTTCTCACTCACCCATATTGTTCTTTGGCCTGATGCCAGTATGGCTGACCTTGGACCTGTAACAGGGCCAATATGAAAACTGATGAAGAATGCTAATTTTATTAATTTACTGGGGATAATTGTCACCAGCAGTAGTATGAATGTCCAGAATATTGCTGCATTCTTCCGGCCCCTGATCTTCCATGGGTGACATTTTGTGTTCTGCTTGACCTATTTTCAATGTCCATCTGACCATTTGTATCCTGTGGGTGAAGATATTTTATTGCTAAATAGTGTATGATTTATTGTTAGACTCGGAGTCTTAGACTCAGATCAGTTTTATTTTACACATAAAAACGGTAAAGTATATATATATATATATATATATATATATATATATATATATTTAAATAAGTACATGAAAATCAGGTTAACCTTAGCTAAGGACTTCTAAAGGTCTGCTATCGCTCGGGCTACCGAAGAAGTGCAACTTTGTAAAAAAAAAAAATATGTAGTAAACCTAGTTTTCCATTATATTATGTAGGAATTGAAGGCATGACACATTATCATTTTGAATACTGGATTTATAACCAAGATAATATTAGTAGAATGTTTTAAATTTTTACAGATATAACAGTTAGCAAGAGTACATACTTCAGAATATTGACTGAGGACAGTTGACTTGACATAATTAGAAAATCCTGGGTAAGAATGATTGTAAATATTATCGGTAATATTTGCTGGAACATCATTCAGTAAGGCAAGGATATAATGGCAAACACACTGTTGTACAGAAGCATGCAGTGGTGTGGCGGACCTAGGGGAATTTCTTATAGCTTATCTGAGTTGTATCATCGGCATACAGTAAAAATTCAAATTTCAGAGAAGCCAATACAAAAATAAATAAACAAATAAATGTTGGCAATGAGGCAAAAACTCTCTCTCTCTCTCTCTCTCTCTCTCTCTCTCTCTCTCTCTCTCTCTCTCTCTCTCTCTCTCTCTCTCTCTCTCTCTCTCTCTCTCTCTCTCTCTCTCTCTCTCTCTCTCTCTCTCTCTCTCTCTCTCTCTCTCTCTCTCTCTCTCTCTCTCTCTCTCTCTCTCTCTCTCTCTCTCTCAGGAATGGCCTGAGAATTAAGCCTTGAGGCACACCAGTCATGATGTGTAATGGGTTTGAGCAAACTTGGTCAAGTTATACATATTGAGACCTGTGTAACAGCTAACTTTCAAAGCTTTTCAATGTGGAGGAGAATACCATGGTCTACAATGTTGAAAGCTTTTGTTAATCAAGAAAATTGGTTATTGCCAATTCACCAGAGTCGCACTTTATAGATTCTATCCTTAAATTTAATGTAGCAGTTTCTGTAGAATAGTCTCTTTAAACCATGTTGACTTTTATGGAAAAGATTATGCAAAATAAGATTTATGGTAGAGTTGATCGTGAAAAACCTTTTCAAAGATTTTCAAGAGGATGGGGAGCAGTGATATTGGCCTATAGTTGTTTAGAATTTTATCGTCATCTTTTTTATGGATTGGTAGGACTGCAGCCACTTTCAGCTTGTCTGGCAAAGTACCAGTATTTAATGATTGGCTGATTATGAGAGTTAGCAGTTAAATAGCTGTTGAGCTCCCGGGAGAAGAAATGGGAGATACTGTCAAATAATAGTAATTTGCTTGAAACTGTTGTCCAGTCTCACTTGCCTGTGCATGCGGTGTGACTTGGTTCAGCCCATAATGCTGGTGATCAGACTGATGGCAGTGGTTTTTTTGTTTTTGTTTTTGTTTGTGTGTGTGTGTGTGTGTGTGTGTGTGTGTGTGTGTGTTTTGTTTTGTTTTTTCAGCAAAGGCTTTAAGGATGTTTGAACCTACAGCTTGGCACACAAGTACACTTTTACATTTAATTCTCTGAGACATCTCGTCTTTCAAAAGGCAGATGAAGATGCATTTTCAAAGAAATCAATGTGTACAGCACAGACAAGATGCGGTAAAGCTTACTGTGTAACATCCCACGGACAGGAGCAATCATTCAGGTTTGATGTTTCATTTGATCATCCACATATAGGAACAAAATTGGTAATAGAAATAAAGGACAACTTTGGGGGAGAAGGATAAAGTTTCAGTTTCACTATAAATATTGTGAGCTAACAGTGCGAGAAAATTAAAAATGTGAAAACGTTCTGATTTTCAGAGTAAATACTTGTCTGAGTCTATGTTCTTTCTACTTGTGTCTGACTTTGAGACTGAATCAGGGTGAAAATGAGTGGAAAATGACTGTAGGCCTATGGAACATACTGGTGGCCTGTGCATCAGGCTAAATATTAACACATTGGTGGCTTTGGATGGTACCATGCCAGGCGGGGGGGGGGGGGGGGGGGGGGAGCACTGACTCTAAACCAGGGAAATTGGTACTTGAAGGAAGACTCTTCATGAGGCATGTTGTATTGACATTGAATCCCAGCTGAATATGCTTGGGGGGGGGGGGGAGGATGGATGCAGAATTAGTTTAAGGATGAGGTGTTGTTACTTGCCTGAAAGTTTGAGTGACTGTTGACTTTTAAAATTTGTTTATACATGTGCACCTGGCATTGATACACTTTAAAGTCTGATGAGGAGTGTGGTTGGACTAAGTGTAGGTCTCTGCAGCTGCCTGAACGGCACCCAATATACTGTGTGTATATTTAGCTTACAGAGTCTGGCTGAAAATGGCACAACTTTACATGTCCCAATCAACATTGAGATGCATGGTTTAAAACACATCCCAGATGAGTGGGTGACTGTTACCAGCAAGCACATATAGGAAATATGGCATTGTGATCATGCAAATGCTGAAGAAAACAGAGAGGTTTATCCTGATAGTCCAGGAGGTGGGTGTGTAGAAGTTGTGTCACTGCTCTGTATTAGTGACAGAGATGTGACAGAGGGACTTGCCCAGATAACTGGACAGAGGCCCAGATAACTCCACAGAGAGGCCCATATAAATCCACCGAGAGGCCCAGATACATGGACAGAGGGGCCAAACAACTCTGCAGAGAGGCCCATATAAATCCACAGAGGGGCTCAGATAACTCCACAGAGAGACCCAGATAGGTCCAGAGAGGGTTCAAGATAGCTGGACAGAGTGGCCTAGATTTATTGGACATCAGGGCTCAGACAACTCATCAGAGTTAGTGTTCCGGTGTTGTCATGTAGTTTTGGCACACTGGGGAACAGGTTGTTCCTATTTGTATATGATTATTTGCATGCATAATTCCAAAGCAAGAAAAGGCTGCAGTCAGTGGTTTTTGTATTTTTTTGGTCGCTCTCTTTGAGTCAACCTTGTGGCAAAGATGATCAATGATATCTGAACATGGAAGTGTGAGTGTGGCTGGAAAGACTGACTACAACTAAATTCAGCATGAAAAAACTAGCTTGCCAGCTTCTGTGCCTTGTCGGCCATTGACGAGGAGCTGAAGACAGAGAACACACACACACATATTAGGTAGCTTAGCTGAAAAACAGAAAGAAGTGAATGGAAGACACTTTAGTGTTGATCAATATTTCTTTGTGAAAATGTGTACAAATTAATGAATGTCCCATGGTAGTTTGACACAACCTAAGTAGGTACTTACTTTGAAGAATGGCCACAAAATACCTGCACACTCCTGAATCAATATTTAAAAGACAGAATTGCATCAATATATATGTTTATGATTATTTAACCAATACATTGTGCTCTGCTAGAAAAAAGCTGTGGTGTTGTGCTAGCTGTGTATAACAGTTAACACTTTTTATTCTATGTATGAGGGTGAGTTATCTTTTTCTAATGTGAAATTTAAAAGTGGTAACTCACTGCAGGTTACCCAGTTAATGGACTTTGGCGCTTGTCCAAATTTAGGGTTTTTCTTCATTTACTTGAAAAGTTATTACCCGATTTGAACAAACATACCATGTATGGAAAGCTGGATTTTTGTAATTGTAGGGTGTAGCTTGGACATCAGTGGTAATGTCAGAACAGCACCAGGTCCATTTGTGTCTTGTATTACGTAGTCTGGGTGACCTTGATCTTCTGTCCCAAGGTCACTGATGACATTAAGGCACATGGAATAATATCAATCACAGGAATTGCACAAAGAAGCTATGATTACATGTGGAGCGAAGTGCCATCTTGTGGACAAATGAAGCACTAAAATCACACAAGCTTCAAATGTTCAGAAGCCACTTGGAGGCCTTGCAACTTTGAAATGAAAATGTAGGTGTAATATAGCCATAGTGCCAGCAGAGCATTAGACCCATGGGCCTCATGTTTCTCACTTGGGATTGTTGTTGGTGTGGAAAATCACTCATGACCTGCAATCACTCGTGATTTTTCCCACCAAAAACCATCCTTCATGAGAGAAAAATAGTAACTCATTCTCAGCCATGTAAGATTCTCTATACTGTGCTGTTTCTTGCAGCCGGGTGATTAAATGTTTGTTTGGGATAATACCCTTCATTTACCAAAAGGTGTCCCACAATTATCAGAAAAAAGCCAGATGGATTTATTTTGGCAATAAGGGTCCATCATGCCTCTGGCAAGCTGTTCAGCATTGTTCTCCCAGATCTTTTTTTTTTTTTTTATCTCTGCTGACCTAAGATCGCAGAGCTTATGCAACTGCTCATGTCTGTCCGTCCGTCCGTCCATCTGTGAACTTTAACTCGTTAGTGCTATACCGTCCATAATTTTCAAGTTAATGCAGTATAACTTTCAGGACTTAAAGGGTGTATGAAAACCTAGGTCAGGTTCAATACTGATGGCACCACCTACAGTATTATGTAATATATGGGTCAAAATATAAAAATCTTGTGAACATTATTGTATCTTCATTATTTGGTGCATCTTTATGAAATGTGGTGGGATTGTGTGGGAGGTCACAATCTAAATCAAAGGTGATACTAGTGGTGCCAGCTATAGTTCTACAAAAATTAGTCAAAATGTGTTCAAACTTATATTAATTCATTATTTCAGCAAAGAATGCAACTAGTTATACCAAATTTATAGGATGTGTGTATCATGGCTAAAACCAGAATGTTACACATTATGGATGACCTTGACTTCCTTGTTCAAGGTCACTTGGACTATAAAGTTGATAGAGGTGAGTAGCTGGTGCTGGGCCTTGTATATTTAATTGCAGTTATGATGTGGATAAAAGATAACATGTTTCTTACCGAGACAAATCCCTTTTGTGTGTGAAATACTGGTATTGCCACTTGTGTTTTATGGAGAACTTGCCAGATACATGGTAAAAACATTAAATTCATTATTTTCACAATGCCTGTTTTTCATTACAAACTTTACAGGAAAGGCATAGCAGAGGAAAATAAAAGCTATATCGGTAGGTATATTACAACCTGCCTCCACACACAACAATCGGGTACAGGCACCTACTTGCAGGCAACACTGCTATTTTGTGCCAATGGGGTCCATTATAAACAGGTTTCGTTGTTGTCGTATGTGGTTAATATTTTTACATTTGTTCACTTCTTGCTTGATGATGTTAATAATGATATACAGTTCCACAGGATTATAAACCAAATCCTTTGGTACATTCTACGTGAATTGTGGCTCCCGTGTTTGTAATTTGTATCAGGGATATGGTAAGGCACAATGTAAATGGGTTCTTACAAAGGCCTTCCCATAAATCTTGGAAATTGGCTTGCTATCTAAAAAGATTCAAGCCAACAATGTATAAGTTAAATACAAAACTCATGTGCACAGATCAACTTTGTTTATGTGGCAGCCCTAACTCCAGAGCTGTGTGACTGGAGCCTGGCCGTGTTTACCTTCCGACACACCTGTAACATGTGTTGCACCTGGTGGGGCTCTGCTGCACCAAGTCACCACCGGTGTTTGTGATGGTGAGGTCTGATGAGTGTGCAGTGTAAATTGACACAAATTAATTGACACAGTATGGACGGGTAGTGTTACCCTGCTGTATAGCCAGCTATCTGGTCTTTGAAGATGGCTTCCTGTAAAAGACCAAATGAAGCCATGAACTATGGTGTAATTGATAGTGTGTAGCTCATTAGATACCAAATGAAGTCGGCTTGTTAACCCTTTTCCCTTGCAGGTGCCACAGCAAGTTTGGGGGCAAATGTTGGACTTCTGTCAACAGTAATTTAAAATAATTTGGATGAATATGGTTAATGAGACCTATGAAGGTAACATGCCCCAGACAGGTACAGCTTTCCTCATTGTGGGTGGGGTGACATGCCCCAGACAGGTAGAGCTTTCCTTGTTGTGGGTGGGGTGACATGCCCCAGACCAGTACAGCTTTCCTTGTGGGTAGGGTGACATGCCCCAGACAGGTACAGCTTTCCTTGTTGTGGGTAGGGTGACATGCCCCAGACAGGTACAGCTTTCCTTGTTGTGGGTGGGGTGATGCCCCAGACCAGCACAGCTTTCCTTGTGGGTCGGCTGCTTTCTGCCCAACTCATGCCAAGGAAAGCCCTCGACTCTGTCATATTTCAGGGGAAAGGCTTGATGTGCTTGGGAAGTATATTGGGTGACTTGTCCTGTTTAACTCTTTCAGTGCCAAGTTTTGGACTGAGCCAACAGCTGTTCTTGAAGCGCATTGGGTGCACCCAACGCACGCCGAGAAAAGCCGTTGACCTGGTGTATTCTCTCTGAAACTATAGGGATACTGGTACTTGAATGAAAGATCTTTTTACGAGGAATACAAATCTTGGATCCTAATGATAATTCAGACTAGTTTGACTTAAGTAGATCGACTTTCTAAAATAGTGATTTTGCACTGTAAGGGTTAATATAAAGACGTTGAACAAACCACACTCATGTAAACACTCTTCAGTATTCATTATCTATAGTAAAGTGAAAAGGTTTGGGCAAGATTGTTTCATGTGTCAGAAACAGATGTGTTTTGAAGCTGATTTCTCTTCTGGCATTTAAAGACAAGTGTGTTAGTGGCTGTAATTTATAAGATGTGGTCATATACATCATCTGCAGAGTACTGCAAGGAAAAATTAACTTGATACACAACATGTGTGATGGTTTGTACTCATCCAACAACAACAAAAGTGGTTTATTTATGATATTGGCTTAGAAAAATGAAAGGCAGAACGACAATTAAATGGCTTCCATCAGGTAAATTAAGTGCATATTTGTTATGTTTTTATCTGTTGTATTACAAAAACTAATGGGGCTAAATTTTTTTTCAGTACCACACATGTCAACTGTCGTGGTTAAGGTTTTATTAAACTCCAGAATATGAGACTTTGAATGGTGGTGCCTGAACAACATGGCTTCTGTACAGTGTGAAAGCTTTATAGTGCCAAAGGTTTACATTATCATCCTGTAATTGAACAATAAATACTTTTGACCATCTGTGCCATGCATTTAGCCCATCACCACTGCATGTTTGTTATTTCGAGGGACTAATATGTATCACAACAATTATACAGTATTAATGAATCCAAAACTTGGGAAAAGGCAGCGAATTCCAGTACGCTAAGTATTGGCTTTCCGTGGATGTGCCATATTGGATTTACAACAAGAGGAGACTGGCAATGTGTCTTTGTAAGTACACAAAAGTGGGCGTTACCAAGTTTCCATGTAACAACTACACTAACCATAAACAGTTCACATGTTTTTGCTGACCTCATGGTTTTGTTAACAGGTCTAGAATGTGTCTTGGCTGGATGCCAAAAGTTGGTACGAAGGGTTAATGTTTGCTTTCGAGTGGGCCAGTTATTGGTCATTCAAAACTGAAGTCTTCAGTTGGAACATAAACCTTAGGCATACCTATGTAGATTGGTTCCATGCGCAAATCAATACCATCTGCACAAAGTTGTGTGGATGGCGTGGCAGTCACCAAGATTTGTGGAATGCCCCTTGTAAACAGTACATGCAAAAGTGATTTCTCAGAACGGAAGCTTTGATGAAGTTATGTATAAAAAAATGTCCTTGGAAACTCAGTGGATATATTTCCTATGGAGGTGATTTGTCAATTTTAAAACAGCATTTTTTTTTTATTCGTGGTAAATGAGACACCATATTAAAGACTCTTGCACATGACACCAAAGCTAAGGATGAACATGTCAAATCTGCAGGTAGAGAAGTGCCACCCAGACAACATTTATGGTGCATTGATATGTTCACGTATGTGTAGGGCTAAACTGATGTTTGATGCATACAACATTTAAGAAATGCACTTGAGGAACCCAATTACACCACTCAGTCAATTCTCTGTGTAATGCACACAAAGACTTTACATCCCAGGAGTGTTCTGTGGTCATTTGTTGTATTTGTTCAGGACATTTTACTAAACTCATTCCATTGGTGTCACAGCTTCTATATATGGCAGCAGTAGCATGACTTACCAGGCAATGCGAAAAACACAGACTTAAGACCCAGCATGCTGATATTTCAGTGAAAGCTCCCTGAAGAAAGAAGAAACATTTGCAATCTTTGTCTTAAATCTCCTCTTAACTCATTCCACCCTGACAGAACACTGAGTCAACAGCTTTCCTCGGCGCGCTCTGGGTGCAGTGCGCCCAAAGTGCGCTAAGAAAAGCTGTTGACCATGGGTATATGATTTGGAGTGATCTTCCATGTAAGTTTCATCCTACATTAGTAAAATGCAATAAGCAGATGACATTTAGATATCAGCGGAAAAAAGCGTCATAAGGGTGGAGTGAGTTAAGAAAGGAGGTGGAATAGTATGGGATGAGTTACACATGGTATAGTAGGCAATTAGTATGTGTGGTATTTGTCTAATTACTCCTTGTTGATCTTTTTAAAAATTAGTTGCAGGGAAATGATTTCATTAATTTAGGAAGTAGATGAAGGAGGTAAAATGTGAATTGTTCCAAAGACAACATAACATAAATCTTCTTCAGAAAGTCAATACTTTTTTGTGATGCAGATGTTTTCCTTGGAAAATGTTTAGATAGATTAAGTGACTGGATGTGTGATTTTAATTTATCGTCATTGGGGAATGGAGTGCAGCTGCATGGGGTGTGTTGATTGTCAAGATTTTAACTCCTTCAGTGGCGAATTTTGGACTGAGTCAACAGCTTGTCTCAGCCCACATTGGGCGCAATGCACCAATCATGGGCCAAGAAAAGCTGTTGACCTGGGATATTCTCTAGGGGACTCTACTTGAATGAAAGGTCTTTTTACCAGGAATACGAATCTAGGATTCTAATGATTGTTCAGACTAGTTTGAATTAACTAGATCAACTTTAGTTGTGATTAGCACCGAAAGAGTTCACTATCTTGGGATTGTATGAACAGCTTTTCTCTGCATCCTGTGGGCACAATATGCCCAAAGTTTCCCAGGAAAGCTGTTGACCAATCAGAGGTTTTTCCCAGGAAAGCCATTGACCAATCACTGGGTGCGGCTTTACAGTTTGCATGAGACAAAGCAACAAAGCTCATCTCCCCATGATATTGAGGCGGAAAGGCTCAATGGAGTGCAAAATTTTTTACAGTCTTTGTTCACCTCCCCATGCTACATGTATTTTCTACTCTATCTTAAGACAGAAAGTGTTCAAACATGAAAAAAAAACTGCAAAGATACCACAGTTGAAATGAAACTCATTTCATACTCCCATATTTATGGCAATTGGAACAGCATTCTTGTTGGTCTAATTTTAAAATGCCTGAGAAATAGAGCCAGCTGATAGGCCAAGAACAAGTTTCTTTGTTAGGAAAGCCAGGTCAATTGAAAAAGCGATCTTTTTGAAATCACGCCATATTAACAAAGATATGGATTTGGGGCTACTGTTCTACGTAAACACACGCACGTGCTTTACATAGAAACCACGATAGCTACACGGAGTATATAAACAGGCCACTAGCGTTCTTTTCAACAGTTCCTGATGAGATGCACAGAGCATCGAAACTAGTCTAACTTGCACCCCACCATCCAGGGCTACTTGTCCAGTCGTCAGCTCAGGTTTTACATTTTTGCTTTCAATAGCACTTTTGCCTCAGTAACAAAAAAAGAGGACACAACTAAAAGGTTATCACTGTGAATTTTGTGTTTAAAAAGCTATACAATTAAAATTTGAGGAACGATGTGCTACATTTTGACAAACAAGTTGTGATGTAATACTGGTTATTTTGAAGCATGAATCACCTTATTCAATGGGAGAAAAAGAAAAGGAACAGGCAACATGAAAATCACCGGACTATTTCTATGGTTTTTTTATGGGAAAAAGTTTGGTGCAGATCAAGATGAGGTTTGAGAGGGTAAAATTTCATCAAAAGATCACATGTGGGTCATGCCGCCTCTTCTGTGAGATCAGACTGGCCATTACATGGCTAAGTCACCCATTGAATGACCTGGCATTTCTGCCCACACACACGCAAAAAAGGAAAAAGAAATAGCAAAACAGAGCATTTCATGAATAATTCCTTTTTTTATTGAATGAACGCTACGATCAAGAGGGAATGAATATGTACATAGGCTTGTATCAAATAATTTGTCATCAGCCCACAGTAGGGTGAGCTTGGGGGTGTCTTTGAAAGCTTAAGTGCATATCCTTTCCGGTGGACTGAGATATGAAAGTGATCTTAAATTCTGTATCAGTTTTGGCATGAACAAAAGCTATGCAGTGGTCCCGCTCTTACAAGGCCACCCCAAATGCACTAGAAAAATGGCCTTATAAACAGGGTGGCCTCTCTTGAGGGGTAAAATACAATGAAAGTGCCAAACTTGCTGTATGGAGAAGTGGCCTTTGTAGATGGGGTGGTCTCTCCTCAGAGGGGCCTTATGAGAGGGGGACCACTGTAAACAGTAATAGTTTATATGTACATGACGTTTCCATCCTAAGTGTTCTTGTGCATGGGTATTCTTTGCATTAATATGTACAAGTAGTTTGCGAGGTAGTATATACGGGTTGTCGTAGACATTCAGTGCAGGGTAACTGATACCAGGCAGCCATGGATCAACATATGAAGCTGAAGTTGGTCATTTGCAAGGTGCAAAGCGAGGTCAGGAGTTGGCTTGGGAAGGCGCCACTGAACAAGGTTACTGGAAATGTACATGACTGCCTCCCTAAAGATAAAGACCTTGACTTTCAGAGCATCAGGCATAATCTCTGTCAAATACCTTGAACTTAATGGGAAAAATTGATTGGTTAGATTTCACACTTGCGTTGTTAGAAATAACAAGGAAAAGATGATTTTGGTCGTGAAAGCTGTGATCTCTGTGCAAAGAAGGTTAAAACATGTAGCCCTTGCCATCTGCCAGGGAAAGGGAATTTGTGCCTTGCTCAGTACTACCTACCTCATGTATATTGATAGGCAGACATCAAACTATGTACATCTCTGTGCAAGGTCTTGCCCTTCACATGATAAATATGTTTCCAATTGCAAAATCAATGGCGGCTGTGTATAAGGAATAGTGCAAAGGCTAATGCTTTTGCATTCAATATGAATCACAGAGGTGCAGGTGCTAACTGTCTGCAGGCTTCACAATGTCCCATACAACATAGATGAGTGCCTTTGTGCAATATATCACAGGTGCAGCATATCTCTACATGGTTCGCTCTTGTGGTAAAATAACATTGAAAAGCTCTGTGGTTCTGATGTGAACAAACTAAATTTGTTGAGAATTGGGATAATATTTGGGTCAAATAAAGATAGTGTGGGAGGTCATTTGGATATTGGGACCAGCCCTGTTACCTGTATTGTGTTAACTGTAGGCAGCAGTTAAGCCCTGGTACCTGTATCGTGTTAACTGTAGGCAGCAGTTAAGCCCTGTTACCTGTATTGTGTTAACTGTAGGCAGCAGTTAAGCCCTGGTACCTGTATCATGTTAACTGTAGGCAGCAGTTAAGTCCTGGTACCTGTATCATGTTAACTGTAGGCAGCAGTTAAGCCTTGGTACCTGTATCCTGTTAACTGTAGGCAGCAGTTAAGCCTTGGTACCTGTATCCTGTTTACTGTAGGCAGCATATTGTGTCACCTTGGCCCAATCAGTGCTGAGACATGGCATATGCAAATACTGTAAGGAAAATGGATTACATGCAGGCTGCTGAGCCTGGCCCACCTGTATCTTGAAGTAGTACAGATGTTAACTCTCACAGTGCCAATCACGACTAAAGTTGATCTACTTATGTCAAACTAGTCTGAATTATCATTAGGATCCCTGATTCGTGTTCCCCATAAAAAGACCTTTCATTCAAGTGCCAGCATGCCTATAGTTCCCGAGAGAATATCCCAGGTCAACAGCTTTTCTTGGCGCATTGGGCATATTGTGCCCAGTATGTGCAGAGAAAAGCTGTTGACTCAGTCCAAAATTGGGCACTGAAAGAGTTAAGAGACATCCTACATGGAGGCATCATCAGGTGTACAGCCCCTGGAAAAATGCAGTTGTTGGAGATGGGGGAGGGGGATGCCTATCATATGTCACCATTCTTGAAAACTAGAATCTCACAGCACAAAAAGTGGAGTTTGTGCCGTCTAATCACAGTCATGCAAATCTGAATTACTCATCACACTGAATTCAATTAGACAGCATAAAAATTAAAAAAAGAACTGATTGCATGTTACATAAAGTAACCCTTCCCTCCCTGGCATATTCTGTCATATGCTGCTTGTGCTGCCTCAGAAGATTTGTACATAAATCCCATTTTCACACGGCATAAAACTCACTTGAAAGACAGCTCCTAACCTCCATCAACAAGTTGTGGTCATATGAGACTGGTAGACTTTTATTGTGTTCATAGCGAACATGAGAAATACTATTTAAAGCAAAGTATGATGAATAGTTGATCTGTCTAAACAGATGTGTGTCACAGGAATGTTTTCCCTGATCTCCATGTGATCTTATTGTTTGACCTTGGGATCCCTTAAGACTCTGCATCATTTCAAAAACATACATTTCTTTATTATCAAGTCATCCAGGTACTTCAAAGACTAATTATTTTAAAGGGCATATAATTGTGTGATGTGCCAGATGGTTGAAAATACTGTGGTACATATTGTATTGCTGTCTACGTGCTGTCAAGGCAGAAATGTATCATTACAGCCTCTGAAGTTATACACAAAGATTGATATTTTGTCAGATGGTTGCCATCAGCAATCACAATAATATGACAGACAATGGCATAGCAAGGGAACATGACACATTAATGGAAAGACTTGTTGTACTTGTACCAATGATTAGGCGTTGAAGTAGTGTGTAATACCCTGGACTGAATTCACAGTGAGTTCCTCTGAAACATTGGTTCATCTGAGGGTTGATAGGGTGTAAAAAGTTGGGCATGCTACAGAGGCTAGACTTTGTGATAATCATTCTATTTCATTACATACGTGCTATATGTTTGCATGCGTGTGTCCTCTAGTGCTTCAGATTATGATAAGGATTGGTTGGGCTGTGACCAGTAAACCTGGTAAAAGAAGGCGGTGGATTTACACATGCAGCCTGTAACCGATTGTGCAAAGAGTTTCTCACAATCTATGGAAATATACATTTACAATGTAATCAAGGTCTTTGCAGGAATCTTTCCAGAAATAAAGCAAACTGTGTGTGAGCCAGTCTGGCTCAAACCAGCTGAAAATGGTAACCACGGCAAGCAGTGGCTGGTCAGAATTGGTTTCCACAGGAAGTGGGTGCGAAGTCTGATGAAAATAAATACACAAAATACAGATTAGGGGTACGCTGTGATCATAGGTGTTGGAGTGGTTACTTGATATTTGAGACTAACTGACATCTCATTCCAAACTGTAGTAGTCTGTAGATACCTGCCATTTATTCATGACAGCCCCCACAGGCTTAGGCTCAGGCCACTTATTTTATTGATTGGATTGCAATTTTAATTTTTGAAAATATATATATAATTCAATGTTTCATATGTATTTTGTATATTCATATACTACTTTGCATATTCATGTGCACTGTTCTTGTACATCCAAATGTTTTCGTCATGAAGAGTTAGTTTATATATGTAAACTGTATGTTATGCCATAAACACATGAAATTGCACCATTTTGGTAATTTATATTTGGAATTGACAGCTTCATCATACATGCAGGGTAGACATTATATATTATATTTTCTGACATAGGACAGCTGGGTGTCAAACAAGCAACCTTCGGCACCAATCACCAGAAATAATTTAATTTGACCATGGAATCTGATCATTTACTCTGTGGTAAGTTCAGAGGCAGGTCACAATTCTTGTTGATTCCTGTAACTGATCAGTGTCTCATATTACAAAACAAGTGCATATGATGGCATAAGTGGTATAGTAATTGAGATTCAATGGTAAAGTCAGTTCAGGTTTCGTAAGTTTACAGTTAATGTATTCCTGTTAATTCTGTCAGTGATGTTGAAGTGATTTTAACTCTTTCCCCCTCAAGGTACTTCGGTTTTGGTCTTCATTATTCCTTGAATTAATTCCTCGTGAACGATAGACATGTGCTCTGAATACACCAAACAGTTGCTGTTTGGTCCCGCAGTGTAGCAACAGGTGTCTGCACGCGTGGGTAGTACATGTATAACTGATTCAACATCGCAGTTTTTGGTAGTGACATTTTATTTGCGGTAAAATGTACAGATTTATTTGTCCATGCAGCAAAAATAATCATTGATAGTCATTTAGGGCAAGTAAAAGTGTTGAAATCCACAGAAAAAATTCAAGTTTCCGCAAGTTTGCATTCCCCGTAGGGCAATGTTTATTTACAAATGTCTGGAAAGTTCAGTACCTTGGGAAAGCGCAAAGACTCTTTTCTTTTGGGATACTCTCCTCGTATTAGCTAAATTAAATGTGTGTCGATATTTCCCGCTGTAAAAATCAGTCAAATTTGACAAAAATATCCTTATTTGGAAACTCATTTGAGGTTATGGGGTCATCAATCCAAATATGGTGCTCGGAATACTTTTGGCATACTTGGGCACCATCGGAAAGCACTTTGGGCTGCCGACGATAAACCAGAAGTACTTCGGTTTCTGATAACTGCCGAGCAGTGCAGTGGTGGAACTAGCAAACATGGATGCTGTTGTCTGATGAACTTTCCAAAACGGTCAAGATAAATGTGAAGCAACAACTTTATTTCTGCCATTCATAGTTTAATTTTGATGGAGAAACATCCCACACAAACTATCCTAAAGGGGAAAGATAGAGTGAAGAGGACATGGTGACATGAGCCGTGGAAAGACTCAAATTCGTTAAATGTGCTGTATATGCATTGTAAACGGCGTAATGTTTATCGATGATCTCCTTCGCACGATCAGTAATTTCACAGCACAAACACTCTATCCTGCTTTTTAGTTACAGTGTTGGCATGGTAATATTAAGGAAATGATGCAAAAATGCCTATTTCAGCTGATGATTTTCATATAAATGACTTAATAAAGAAAAGAAAAATGTCCATGCGTGCATTGAAAAGGGCTGTCCAGCTGGCTTGAGGGAGCTCGAGAAGGCCGGGTACGGCCGACTTGAGGGGGAAAGGGTTAAACAGCATGTCACAGGACCTCAAATTTGAACAGTGGTTGTGAAAATAGCCCCATGAATGTCTCCAAAACCATAATCTAATCTTGCTGTGTATTACAATGTTTTACTCTGTTTTGGAAGTGAATTATCATTTTCTAGAGTTAATTTCAAAAGTAGTAAATCAGTGTAGATTACAAGACTTAAACATTGTTTCCAACTTAATTGTAGTATGCCTGCATTAGTGACATAGTGCATTAACACTATAGACAAAATCAAATGTGTGTGAGGGATGTTTGATTGTATGTCATACTTGATGTGGAACAAACACAAACAAACACGGCACACCAGGTCAGCATTAAAAGTAGGCCCAGGGCATATTTTTATGATGTATGCCCAATTAAACATAAAATAAATAAAATCTCCCATGGCCAGAGAATGAGTTCTGTTTTTCTCTCACTTGCAGGGTTCGATTTCATCGGTATCGCATTGCAAAAAACAATGCAAAAATTGGGTAACTTGGATGCAAATTGCCATACCCAGAGCAAATGTTGCTATACACAATTTTTGCCCTGAAAAATAAAAGCTTTATCTCCAGAAAAGAAAATTGTCTTGAAAATAAATCAGATCATCTGAAAAAAAGAAAGAAATTGTGCTCATTTACCACGTAGAAATTTACCCCGGTGAATCTCATTTTTTTTATTTTTGTAAGGCCAAAAATGTATCGTATTTTTACCGACGACATGGAGACAGTCTGGGTTGTAAGTGAAGAAATTAACAATAGATGGCGCTGCGTCTGAAAATCCAGATTCCTGATTGGTTAAAAAAAACTGGAGATGCCAGTTTGTGTGTGACTAGCAAACATGTGCCATGCTTTTGGATGGACCCCAACTCGCGAAACCTGTGATGACACTTCTTATTCTTCTAATTATTATCCATTATTTTAATAACTAGTCATGGGCATTTTTCTTTTACAGTGTCTTTAAAATTCATGAAAAAATGTTTTGAGTTTGGACAGGTAAAAGTCTGACATGATTGCTTTCAGGTGGGGCCAAGTCAAAAGTTTGGTTTTCATGCCTATGTTAAAGCGCTTAATTTTGTAAATAGGAGTTGACTTAATAAGATACATGCATGTTAACTCTTTCAGTGCCAAATTTTGGACTCCGTCAACAGCTTTTCTTGCTATGCATTGGGCGCATTGCGCCCAATGCGCTCCGAGAAAAGCTTTTGACCTGAGATATCCTCTGTGGCACTATAGGCATGGTGGTACTTGAATAAAAGGTCTTTTTACAAGGAATACGGATCTGGGATCCATCATGATAATCCAGATTAGCATTAGTCATGCTTGGCACTAAAAGAGTTAATTCCCGTCACAATTGCATATACCCAGTTAGTTGTCTTAGCAACTATATTCTTGCCTGTTGAGATCAGGGCCTCTGCCTGCAAGGAGAAGCAGGATATTACTAATATTTTGGAAATAAAGAATACTTAGTACAAGCAGATGGAAATTTATTCTTGTAACTAACTAGGGAAGCATTAAAAGAATATAACTTTGGTATTTATCAACTGAAGTCTCTCTGGAAGACGTTAATTTTGTGAGAAAAAGGTGTTTGGCCCTGTCTGTAATAGTGATATACCGGTGTGTCCTCCGTTATTGATGGTGTGAACCCCATGCTTTGTGGTGGGAAATTAATATGCATGTCTGGTATTGGCAAGCATAGTCTTCCTCAGAGTTCAAGCTTTCTTATTCAGGATTTTAGGATGTGCTATAATGGTGGCCTATGGGAAATTCAGTTTGCTGGTGCCACCATTAACCTCTCTGCTTCACAATTATATTTCATGCAGAATGCTGGCTCAGGAAGGCACCTGCAGTTGTGTTGCTGTCCTGTCACAGTGGTCCATGTTTTAGGTCGCAAGGTTCTGTCACGAAAATGCGGAGTGTCAATAGTATTGGACTGTCTGCACTTGGGAGGAACAGTATGTGTACATGTTTTAGAATTCGCAAACCTGACAGTCTTTCATTAGGTTGATTTCAGCCTTGAAACACAGTATTACTGTGACAATTCAACTGAAGAGTTGGATCGTATATAATCAACATATCATTGGTATATGCCGATGGTCCGTGGAGAAAAATGGTTAAGCAGTTCAGGACTAAGTGGTTTTATCAAATTTGGTTGGACTATATATTATATCCTTATTTTTGGGAGGTGGGGGAAGGGCAACAATGGGTCTCTTAATGTTGGTATAATTATTAGTATGCTTAACTGTGGAGCAGGTTTTCGTAAGAAATCCTTCATATGTTTAATATTTGTCTGAAGACCTGTTGTTCAGTCTGATTAACTTTGTGCCCCTCATATATTACAAACCCATGGCCTTGACCTTATGACCTGTGAGGTTATTGACCTGCTAAAACAGACTTTTAAAGTGTAACGCTAAGAATTATGTGTAAATATTACCCTAGATAGAAATGTTAACTTCCTGGTAAAGGCTGTGTGTCTGTAATCTGGAGCTCTATGAGGCACAAAGACCTGGGGAGTACAGGGTTACAGTGGGAGACATACTGAGAACACAGTGCTGGCATTTAGATGGGTTTCCATCCTGTTTTCAGTTGGTGCGTTGGAGTGGACTTGTGCTGCTATTGATCTGTTATTGGATCAATGTCACATAGCCATTGAACAAACTGATGAACAAATGTACTTTAGTGGTGGAAAGTGTATGTAGATTTTGCAGCATCCGTTTTGTATGAAGTTTGGCACCTTGTCTCTCGCATTACATTCGTTGGTAGTGACTGGGGGCGATGCTTTCAGCTCGAAATGGAGCCTGCTTATGTAGTTGTCAGAGGCAGATAGTGACGAGTCTGCGTCAAGGTCATTGAGTGCATCATCATCTGGCGTGGCAATTCCACTGAGCTTTTTCATCAAGGCACAGAGAGAGCCACTTACTGCAAATGTCTGATTAAATGTGTTCGTCTTTTTGAAGAATATATAATCTGCAGGCTAATTTATACCATGCTTTAAAAAAACCCCCTAAGAGCCATGTTATCATCATTCAAGTGCATGGGAAGTGTTTCATATATTATATAGCCCTGGAGCGCCCTGAGTGGGTTCAGCAGTTTGCCACCAGGATGATCATTGTTATCATGTCAGGCTACAGTTTAAACAGAATTTCATCGTCTTCTCCTCAGGCAGTCATTTGTGTAATGTTTTGCCTTCAAAATATCTGATTTTGTCTATTTCTTCAATGTCAGCTGGTACTATTATAGGGCAGAGCACCTATCAAATTAACGTAAACAGTGGTGAATTGGTTATGTACACCAAATGATATTTGTCAGTGATAAATAAGATAATTCTATATGACACACCTAGAGGCATGGAATTTCTTTCTGTGTGTGCATGCGTACGTGTGTGTGCATGCGTACGTGTGTGCGCGCGAGAGAGAGAATACATTTGATTTTCAAAATAATGAGTCACACCAGAGTTGAGTATTCAGCTAGAATACAATGTTATGAAACAAGAAATGATACAAACATGCTTATAACAGGCGCAAAAAGGGAAAAGTTTAGGGGGAGTTGGACAAATTTGAAAGGAAATCAAGAGCAAAAGTGTACATGTTTAATTGTTCAGTGATCATAATTGTGTGGGCTAAGCTTGGTTTGAGTGAGAGGGAGTTCCACTGAGATTTTGAGGTGTCTCTGGTAACCACAAGATTTACTGCCGAAGTACTCATTTTCACCTCTCAGTTTTCATTCTCGCTTCTCAGTCAAGGTCAGGGGGCTGCTTGAAAAATGTGTTCCGTGCAGTATATAGAAGGATTTGAGAGAAATTCATCACACTTGACTATAGCATGGATCGAGTTAGGACTTTAGCGAGGAACACTTATGGGGGACATTGAGGGCAAAGGTCAAGGTAATGATGCCATTGCAAATAAAATAGTTTTCTATGTACATTAATTCAAGGACAGGTTCATGATGCTTCAAACTTGCATCACACATTGCCTGGGTAGCCTAGAAATTCACTTGTGATTGCATTTGAGTGTCCTTGACACCCAGGAAAAGTCGCATGACTTTAAAAATATGCTGCTTGTGGGGCCCTTGATGACGTGATCATTGTTCTAGTTACCCTCACTATTTATCTTGTATTCCTGGAGCAGGCCCATAGCAGAGACAATCAGGGGCTTGGTCTGCTATGTGGTCAGGTCTGATACATGTTCTGTCAGAGAAAGTAGAATGATGGTGACTTTCAGGTACATTTTTGGGTATAATAGGTTAGAATAGCATTTAATTTCATGATTTTAAGGGTAAGCAAAAAGTACTCTAAAGATTTTTAAGGGTGGTGTTTATTTCCCATTTAACCCTTTGTTAGAAACCCTGGGAGAAAATCTGGAGGTCATACATGTGTGCTGTTCAAAGTTAGTTAATGTTAAGTTTCACTGCTTTTTGTCGACTTAGCTAGCAGCTTTTGCCTTCATACTGAGCCAAAGCCGTTGAGTCCGACCCTGCACCTTCAGGCAGAAGACAAGACATGGTGGCACTTGGATGAAAAGTCTTTTCATGTGGAATATAAATTTGGAATCATTACATGTGCGTGTGTAATGGTTCAGATGATTGTAAGTTTTCATGTGACAAGTGGGCAAACTGGTCTTAAGTCCAACCATGCAAAAAACAGATCTGTATCTCTATGAAGTTACCTTGAATTGTATCCTCATAACCAAAAGCTTTGATGCATGCCTTTTTAGATCTGCTGACCAAATGTCGCGGAGCTTCTGTGACCACTCATATTTGTCTGTCCATCTGTCCATAGACTTTTGCTCGTTAGTGCGATACTGCAACAGTTTTTTAGTTAGCCCAATATAACTTTCACAGAGATGTCAGTTTTCAGCATTTATATGGAAACCTGTATTTTTGTTGTGCTTCCTGTAGAAAAAAATGATGCATATCTATACAACAAGTGGACTAAAACAGTCTTGATATGTTAAATGTCAACTTTTTTCTGTATTTTGGCCCAGGAGGCACTGGTATCTCTGCTTTCAGGACTTGTAGGATGTATGAAAGTCTTGGCCCCTTCCGATATTGGGGGTGCCACCTACAGTATTCTGTAATATAGGGGTCAAAATTTGAAAATCTTGTGAACACTTGAGCATCTTTAATTTTTTTACGGATCTTCACTAAATTTGGTGGGATTATGGGAAGTCAAAGTCTAAGTTGGTAATGATTCGAGTGGCGCCTCCTATAATTTGATGGAAATTATGAGCCGAAATGTGTTTTAAGATGTAAAATTTCATATTTGGAAAAGTGATTAGATTAGACTTGCCAAATTTATAAGGTATTTAGACCATGGCCAAAGGTAGAATGTTATGTATGTAATATCCGTGACCTTGCTTTATTTTTGCAAGGTCACCATGTCTGTAAAGTTGAAAGGCTGATTTTCTAATGGCAGGGTGTAGCTTGGACATCAGTGGCAAAGGGAATTGAGCTTGCAGATCAAAAATGCACTTGGTTACATAATACATAAAACTGTACTTGGTGACCTACTTTTTGGGTCATTGTGACCCAGTAAGTATGGAGTTTGGTGCTGGTCCAAGTTTATTATTTTTCGTCAATAACTGAAAAAGTTATTACCTGATTTGAACAAACAGACTATAATATGGAAAGCTGGATGTAGGGCACATATTTTGAAGAGCAACAATTTTTTAGTCGGAGTTAAAGGTCAAGGTGAAATGGCCAGTTTGAATGTTGGGGTCATCTCGTGAATACTCTGCACCCCACAAGTTTTGAGGTAGGCCCATATAACATTTAGGAGTTATAAAGTGTATCAAAATCTTTGTCGACATCAATGTTGGTGGCGCCACCTATACTGTATGATATACAGGTCAACATGTGAAAATCTTGTGATCGCAATACTGTCCACAATTTTCAAGTTAGCCCAATATAACTTTCAGGACTTATAGGGTCTATAAAAATCTAGGTTCATTTGGATATTGGTGGCCCCACCTACAATATTATGCAATATAGAGGTCAAAATATGAAAATCTTGTAAACACTCTAGCATCTTAAATTTGTGGCAGATCTTCACCAAATTTGCTGGGATTGTGGGGGAGGTCAAAGTTTAAGTTGCTAATGATTTAAGTGGCACCACCTATAATTTGACAGAAATTATAAACCAAAATGTGTTTTAAGATATAAAATTCCATATCTTGAAAAGTAATTGGATTAGACTTGCCAAATTTATTGGATATATTGACAATGTCCAAAGTTAGAATTTTTATGTAATATCCGTGACCTTGACTTATTTTTGTGAGGTCACCATGCCTGTAAAGTTTAAATCTTGTTTTGTAATGGCAGGGTGTAGCTTGGACATCAGTGGCAATGTCAGCACAGCACCAGGCCTATGGGCCTCTTGTATAACATAGCCTAGGTGACCTTGATCTTGTGTGCCAAGGTCACTGAGGACATAATTAAGGATTCACTCATTGTTGTCTTGGCACACGAAACAATATCCATATGGCACAGGAATTGCACAAATGAGGTATGATTATATGTGGAGGGAAGTGCCATCTGGTAGACATTCTATACACTAATCTACATAAGCTTTATATGTTTAGAAGCCATTTGAAGACTCACAACTTTGAAATGAAGAGGTGCAATGTAGCCACAGTGCCAGCAGAGCATAATGCGGATGAGTCTCTTGCTTAAACTCTGCTCTTCTGACCTGCCTCAGTAGTTCTCATGGAAGACCATTGCTGTCACAGTAGAGGTCTCTTGACTCTGTTACTGCCAAGTTTTGGACTCAGTCAATAGATGTCCCTTGGTGTGCTTTGGGCACTGTGCCAGAAGTGCACTGAAGAAAGCTGTTGACCTGGACCATAAGATTTTGTGGGACTATAAGGATGCTGGTACTTGAATGAAAGGCCTGTTTACTAAGAATATTAATTATGTAGTGTCCATTTGATAATTCAGAGAAGTTCATTATGTCTCCCGGTGGAAGCCGGTGGACATATTGTTTTAGTGCCAGTTTCTTCCGCTTCTTCTGCTTGTTGTTGTTGTTGTTGTTGTTGTTGTTGTTGTTGTTGTTGTTGTTGTTGTTGTTGTTGTTGTTCTTCTTCTTCTTCTTCTTCTTCTTCTTCTTCTTCTTCTTCTTCTTCTTCTTCTTCTTCTTCTTCTTCTTCTTCTTCTTCTTCTTCTTCTTCTTCTTCAACACTTGGACTCTGTGCCATAAGTCTTGAAGGACTTGACAGAATTTGATGAAACTTGGTAGGATTATGTATCTTGGCAAGACCTAGGTTGGGATTGTATTTGGATGACCTTGAGCGAATTCTCAAGGTCACAGGGTCACTTATGTGAAATTGGTTTCCGTGCGATAAGTCTTGAAGAACCTGATGGAATTTGATGAAAGTGGGTAGGATTGTGTATCTTGACAAGACCTAGGTTTGGATTGTATTTGGCTGACCTTGACTTAATTTTCAAGGTCACAGAGTCACTTATATGAAATTGGTTTCTCTGCAATAAGTCTTGGGAAGAACTTGATGAAAATTGCTAGTGTAATGTGTCTAGGTGAGAGCTAAAATAGGATTGTAATTTTCAAGCAAACTTGGTCATTTGTAATTTGTTATCACCTGTAGCATATTCAGAGACGTAAGTGTTCCACCGGGAGACATTTGATTTTTCTGTTGCAAAATCAGTCTGTTCTAGTTTTAAATACTTCGACTTAAGTGACAGTTGATAGTGAAAGAGTTAATACGGGGAGTTTGTGTAATGTAAATGAAATGAGAAGCAAAGTCTGTGTCCCCAGCAAACCTTGGTCTACAAAAAACAGTAATCCATAGAACATGGCAGCAGTGCACACCAGAATGATGGGAATAAGTTACAGGACAAGATGAATCATGGTGTTATTCTATTTTGGTGACTTGTCAGTGGCAATTGTGGTCAAATATCAATCCCATCATGCAACAGTGATGGCTGTGTCCTGGCAACCATAGTATTATATTTTTATTAGTAATCTGCTGACAGAATTCCTGGGTCACAGAGCTGTATTATAATAAGAAATGGTGAAGAATCTAAATTGGAAATATATGTGATGCTTTTCAACCATATTGATATATTAGATTAAAATGTTTACCAATAAATCTCATGAACATGTTTCACTGAAATGGCTTTACAGTAATGTCAGCATTGTGTTACTTTTTATGATGTTCAGTATTGCATATTTGTACAGGTTATTGGATTGTTACAAAATATTGGGTATCACCAATTACTGCACTCATTGATGATTTCCCTTCAAATAATGATCACTTGTGACAGAAAACAATAACCCACTGTCAGCCATGTATGATTTTGTTCATTCTATGTTACATAGAGTAGTACCGTACGTTGTGTCCTTCAAACAAGAGTGATGCCACCATTTTGAAACAGGAGGCTTGTTATTATATCAAAGTCAAGATGTACTTATCCATGTGCTATGGGATAAAAATACTATCAGTGGGCTTCAGTGAAATCTGCACATTTTAAATTTGTATGACAAAATGTGGAATTAAAAATAAAGATGAAAATAACATTAATTTTTGTTTGATATTTACAATTTTATCAAGTGAATAGAGTACAAGTACTGACCACAGAACCTTTTGAAACATTGTTTGTACATCTAGTAGCAATGAAACATATCTCCAGTGGGTGGTACAATATGCAAATTCCCCGTGATATCCACTTGTGGCAGGTGGAGACTCCTGGGGGATGAACAAAACTTCATTCATCAGCAAAAAGTGTCATGTGACAAAGGAAGCAAGAGCTGCCACCAAGCGAAAGAGTATACCTGGCATACTTTATTGTACTGGGTATATCTGGCATACTGTATTGTACTGGGTATATCTGGCATACTGTATTGTACTGGGTATATCTGGCATACTGTATTGTACTGGGTATATCTGGCATACTGTATTGTACTGGTATATCTGGCATACTGTATTGTACTGGGTATATCTGGCATACTGTATTGTACTGGTATATCTGGCATACTATATTGTACTGGGTATATCTGGCATACTGTATTGTACTGGTATACCTGGCATACTGTATTGTACTGGGTATATCAGGCATACTGTATTGTACTGGGTATATCTGGCATACTGTATTGTACTGGGTATATCTGGCATACTGTATTGGAGTGGTATATCTGGCATACTGTATTGTACTAGGTATATCTGGCACACTGTATTGTACTGGTATACCTGGCATACTGTATTGTACTGGTATACCTGGCATAGTATATTGTACTGGGTATACCTGGCATATTGTATTGTACTGGGTATATCTGGCATACTGTATTGTACTGGGTATATCTGGCATACTGTATTGTACTGGGTATATCTGGCATACTGTATTGGAGTGGTATATCTGGCATACTGTATTGTATTGGGTATATCTGGCATACTGTATTGTACTGGGTATATCTGGCATACTGTATTGTACTGGGTATATCTGGCATACTGTATTGTACTGGTATACCTGGCATACTGTATTGTACTGGGTATATCTGGCATACTGTATTGTACTGGGTATATCTGGCATACTGTATTGGAATGGTATATCTGGCATACTGTATTGTACTAGGTATATCTGGCATACTGTATTGTACTGGGTATATCTGGCATACTGTATTGTACTGGGTATATCTGGCATACTGTATTGGAATGGTATATCTGGCATACTGTATTGTACTGGGTATATCTGGCATACTGTATTGTACTAGGTATATCTGGCATACTGTATTGTACTAGGTATATCTGGCATACTGTATTGTACTGGGTATACGTGGCATACTGTATTGTACTGGTATACTTGGTATACTGTATTGTAGTGCTATACCTGGCATACTGTATTGTACTGGTAAACCTGATATACTGTATTGTACTGGGTATATCTGGCATACTGTATTGTAGTGCTATACCTGGCATACTGCATTGTACCTGTATACCTGGCATACTGAATTGTAATGGGTATATCTGGCATACTGTATTGTACTGGGTATATCTGGCACATTGTATTGTACTGGGTATATCTGGCATACTGAATTGCACTGGGTACTGGGTATATCTGGCATATTCTGTTGTACTGGGTATTGGGTATATCTGGCATACTTTATTGTAATGGTTATTTGGTATTTGGCAAACTGTATTGTACTGGATATATCTGGATACTGTATTATACTGGGTATATCTGGCATACTGTGTTGTCACAGGTATTTGGTAATCTGGCATACTGTATTGTATTTGTACTGGGTACTTGGTATGTCTGGCATATTATATTGTATTTGTACTGGGTACTGAGTATATCTGGCATACTGTATTGTACTGGGTATATCTGGCATACTGTGTTGTCCCGGGTATTTGGTAATCTGGCATATTGTATTGTATTTGTACTGGGTACTTGGTATATCTGGCATACTATATTGTATTTGAACTGGGTACTGAGTATATCTGGCATACTGTATTGTACTGGGTACTTGGTACATCTGGCATACTATATTGTACTGGGTACACATAAATTTTTTGAGAAACATGCATTTTACAAAGAAAGAAAAAGAATATGGGACAGAAATGATGTTTGGTCAATGCAAATGTAGACAATGGGGTGGCATGTGACTCACCCTGGATTATTTTATTTATGAGATTTCATACTGGAAACTGTTTGGTTTAAACATAACTTATTAGAAAAAACAATTGGTCAACAGGCATAATGGCTATATTAAGACCTCTTGTACATAAAGTGACAATACATACATACAATGTTGGACTGCCAGATAACATATAGATACACGCACAGTACGTTACACACAGCAGAAAGTGAAAGGGAGAAAAGGTAGAAGCTATTGGGCGAGTGCATGTTAATTTGATTGTCCAATTTCTTAAAATGGTGACGAGATCTGGAAATTGGTTATTCCCTGCCAAACATAGACTAATGTGATTTATGTGTGGATGGTGAAAAGTCATACATTTTACTGGTTAATGACTCCTTGATTTATTCCTGTAGACCTTGCAGGGTTAATGTTGGTCTCAGAGTGTATATTCATTTTCATTGATATCCCATCAAACTATACATTTTAAATCAAAAGGATATGCTCAACTGGACACTCACATAACTTCATTCTAAAATTTGAAATTGTTATATTATGTTTCCTCAAAATCACGACTTTTTTCACGCCAGTCAATTGTATAAACAATGCTGACACAAAAAATGGGAATGAATCATTAGAATTTCAGCAGGAATAAGGAGGTAAATATATTATGCTAATGTTTTTTGTATCGAACAGTGTATTATGTATATAGATTTTTGACAACTGTTATTTACTTACTGTAGGGCGAGTAATGGTTCTGCCTGATACATATGTTGCGTTAACTCATTCCATACTATGGTCACAGGCCTTGGTCAGTAGTTCTGGCACTGCCGGCAAGTCATACTGCAGCTGCCCTTGCAGCAGCTGCAGCATAACTTGCCAGGCAGTGCCAGAACCACTGACTTAAGATTATAGGCATGTTGGTACTTGAATATAAGCTCTTTTCATGAAGAATTTAAATATGCAATTGTTATCTTAAATCTAGGTAAATATACGTAAATATCAGGGACTGGTATGAAATGAGTTGAGCAGTACTTTTTCCACAACCAGCCTGCATCATTTGAAAGTAGAGTGTCCATAGCACCTGAGCTATAAATATGGCGATCAATGCCACTGGGGTACCCTGATGTCAAATGTACATCATCTAGGTGGCTGTGTTCCTTGTGATAACTGAAGAACTCCCGCAATATATGGGCAGTAAATGCCAGGGACACAAGATATATGATGGTTAGCCTGTTCACACAAATATACACTGAGGTCCAGGTGCACCATTTTCATTAAAGCTGCAGTGTCATCCTTCTGCTTGTCTCAGACTATACTGTCTCCTGGGACTTCTGCATGTCGTCAGTATATACAAAAGGATAAAAATATGGAATGTCTAAAGCAATACATTTGTAACTTTGGAATAAATTAAATAATTTTAAGTGCATAACGAGGATACTATTTATTGTTGTAAGTCATATGTGAATTTTTTCATGGTGTACAGATTGATTCATTCCCCTCTTGTGTTTGTGGTGTGCAGATTCATGAAACCCCTGCTTGGGCTCATGGTGTGTAGACCTGTACGTGGTCTTGGATTTGTGGCATATTGATTCATGTAACCCATACTTCAGAACTAGAATAAGACGTGCCATTGTAGCACTGTAGATAGCCTAGTGGATCTTATTTGTGATTGCTGCTTAAACATGTGGTGGTCAAGGTGTGTAGGTCTGTGTGAGTGGAATCAGAAGCTGTGAGGCTTCATGTGTTGAAAGAAACATTTTCAAAAGCATGCACAGAGTAGGCTTTCTTGTAACCTCCTCTCCCCCCCTCCCAAAGAAAAGAGTACTCTAAAAATGTTGATTTTTGGCTGAATATTGATCAGCCTTTTCAAGGTTAGTTGAAAATGGAAATTGACCTTGACTGCCCCCCCCCCCCTTGCGTACTCTAAATTGTTTTAATTTCTCTTGTTAATGCAGTTTTTCAAACTTTTGACAAGTGCACAATGTATTCAAGTTACAGTATTACTACAGTAGTACCTGCAATTAAAGACCCACTGCCACAAGAGACCACCTGGCTTTAGAACCACCTTGCTGAGGGCACAGTATATATTCTTTGAAAATTTGCCTGCGGTTGAACACCACTGTCCATATATGTAACCACTTGCTGCTTATGGAAGGGGTGGGCTTAAACATCATTACATGTAAACAGCAGGAATTGCTGTGAATAAGAATGCAGAGTTCTCTTACGTAATCTGAAAAAGAGGCTCTGTAGGTCTACTGAAATGCATACAGTTATAAGCGATAATTGCTTCTTTAAAAAAAGAAATTAACATCAAACTCATAGTCTCAGAATATCACAGTATTCTGTGATTGTCACACATGCTCTGGCTGGAAGAGTACCAAACAGAAAATATGATAAGAATCAAGCTATTTACAGTACTTCATAGATGTGTGTGGCTGGGTAGAGAATTATAATAGTGTTATATTGTTAGTGATGGCCTGGGCAGCTATGTAAAAGATGGAAGCTTTCATTGATCTGTTCTAAAAGTACAGCAGTGTGGAAAACCAGTCAGCAAGTAAACACAATTAATGGTTGGTGTACAGAGAGTAGCTCGTTCTTCATGCACCCAGATTGTCTCTCGCATTGATATTTTGGATCAGGGTTAACCCTTAAAGCGTTTTTTTTTAGATTGGGTCAACAACTGTCCTTGGGACACTTTGTGTGCATTGTGCGCAAAGTGTCCCATGGAAAGCTGTTGACTAAGACTGCTTTCTGTTTTAGACTAGGCTTGCTGGTATTTGAATGAAAGGTATCTTCATGAGGAATTTGAATCTTTTAACCAGTATATGTTCAACAGTAATGAGAAAACAACTATAGGCAGTGATTAGCACTTTAAGAGTTAATCTAATAACTACTTGTAGGATACAGTAGAGGGAGGAAGGACTTTCTTATATGTCATCAGGGGTCAACCATATATGTGACAGAGGTATCTAAATTTACCTGGAACTAATTCATGTTAAAATTCCTCATATTAAGAGCTTTCTTACAAGCATGCACATGCCTCGCATGATATGGGAAATTATTTCTATAGTTGAAACTTTTGAACAGGCCTTGGGTGGGGGTGGGCGACTGTGGGGGAGATCTTGTGGTTTGTGGTTGAGGAGGCCTTTGTTGTTTGTGGTGTAGGTTTTCAGGTAGTGGACCAACAACTGCCAGCAAGAATAGGTATTGATTGGAATCACATTTGTCATCACTGATTTGCCATTTTACTACTGACGAGTGGAGTAAAAAAAAAAAAAACAAAAAAAAAACAAAAAAAAAAAAAAAAAAACAAAAAAAACCTTAGCCTTTTTATGCAAATTGACCTTGACTGCATTCAGTGTGCATCACTTAAAGCTAAGAATTGGAGAGATTTCAGTTTCTTCAGGAAGATCATGGAGAGAAAGATATTGATTCTAGTTGGTTTCAGATGGACCAGTTGCACTGTACTGTTTAGAAAGGGCCTTCATTAGTTCAAGCAGCCATTCAGCTGGCAAGCTTAAGAGCAGATCTAATCAAGAAAACTGTGAAGGAATTTTTTGATCCTTGTGTATAATGAATGCTGGGAGAAACTCAACATGTGCTGACCAGAGTATACGCAGTTACATTACAGTGAATGGCTTTAGCAGGCAAGAGAGAGGCCTTGCATGTGCTGAAGTGGATGGGCTGGTTTTCACATGTATCATCCCTCAGGGACAAGATTAATTGAAGCCAATAAGGTTGAGGCTTAACTTTCCACAAAGTTGGCCTGATTTGGGTCAGTTGTAATAATGCAGCTGCTTGCCAGCAGAGCACAGGGCCATCCTGGTCCACAAGTTCGTGTGACAAATTTGTTGAATCAGACTCATAGAGAAAGCCAAAAGCAGGGAAAAATGTCCACATTGAGTTTCAGAGTATCGTTAACTCTTTAAGTGCCAAATTTTGGACTGAGTCAACAGATTCTCTCAGGAACTAGAGGTATGCTGATACTTGAATGAAAGTCTTTTTTTGTGAGGAATACGAATCTGAGAGCCTAATGATAATTGAGACTAGTTTCACTTTAGTAGATCAACTTTAGACGTGATTGGCACAGAAAGAGTTAAAATTGTGGCTTTTGGGTGGCATGGGTATCGTGGGTGTATACCCTCACAATGGCAAACATGCACATTTTGCATTTAACCCATTGGGTGACTGACCTGTCCTGGTTATTGCACCACATAGTGACCAGGCAACAGAATTTGCAAATTTATCAACGTCATCAACGCTTCACATAATTGAGCTTACTTCAGTGGAAACACTCAAGAAGCGGTTTGGAATACGTGTGCATACTGTCCAGAAACTAGGGCGTAGTGTTCCACATATCAATGTTTAACTCTTTTGGTGCCACCTTTGTAGATGCAGCCTGGAATATTAAATTTTATGCAATTGTAGGCATGCTGCTACTTGATGGAAAGGTCCTTTACAGCCCTTATTATATACTCCTGGCCAAAAAGAACAAAAACGTCAAACATGCATCCCCTTTGTCAACACTGGGTATGTGTAAGGATGTGTGCAGGGAGTTTATTTGATTGTACCAGTGCTTTTATTACCTCCTTCAGGAGGATGTGGTGGTCCTGAAAAGGACCTTCTTGTTTATTTGGAGGCTGCACATGTCAGTAGCAGGTGTGACCACCACACTTCCTCAAGCAAGCCTGGATTCTCTTTGGTATGCTGCTGGTGAGCCTTGCTGTCTCGGTCTGGGGAATATGGTTCCATTGGTTTGTGAGCCACACTGCCAGTTGGTCCAGGGTTACCACAGGTTTGTCATACTCATCTGACTGGATGGCCAAGCACATGCCATATATGTTCAATGGGGGATAGGTCAGGAGTTCCGGCTGGCCATGGCAGCACTTGGATGTTGTGCTGCTGGAGACACTGCATGTTGACTGGTACAGTATATGGCCATGCACTGTCTTTATGGAATAGTAGCCCAGGATATTGCTTGAACCATTTGGAAACTGTTAGCAGGATGTCATTCCAGGTGGCACTGGCCTTTTGGAGTCCCAATTGTCCTGATGAGTTTTATTCCTCATGTTGCTGTGATTGAACACTGATTCTCTTGCCACATCATGATACTGCTTCCTCCATGGTGGTCATGTTCCATTGTGCTTTCATCCACAAATCTCTCTGAAGGCATATGCCCAACCCATATCCTCTAGTCATGAAAATTGAGGCAAAATTGTGACTTGTCTGACCACATCACACTCCTCTACTGAGCTCTGGCCCAGTCAGCATGGCCCTAACCTCTGTGTCGATGGAGCCTTATGTTCAGGATGGAGAAGGGAAGCAGATGGCAGGGTGGTATGACCATTGTTCAGTCAACACCAGTGTCCTGTTGATTGTATGCCATGATGGTGCAATGTTGCAGGCTTGGTGCTACTGCTGATGAAACCTCTCTGGTGAAAGTAGCCAGTGTCCTGTTGATTGTGCATGTCGTGATGGTGCAATGTTGCAGTCCTGGCACAACTGTTGATGTACTGTTGATTGTATGCCATGGTGGTGCAATGTTGCAGTCCTGGCACAACTGTTGATGTACCGTTGATTGTATGCCGTGATGGTGCAATGTTGCAGTCCTGGCACAACTGTTGATGTCCTGTTGATTGTATGTCGTGATGGTGCAATGTTGCAGTCCTGGCACAACTGTTGATGTCCTGTTGATTGTATGCCGTGGTGGTGCAATGTTGCAGGTCTAGTGCTACTGCTGATGTGTTGATTGTACATGTTGTGGTGGTGCAATGCTGCAGGCCTGGTGCCACCACTGATGAAACCTCTCTGGTGAAAGGAACCAGTGTCTCTTTGTACACTGCACCAGGCACCAGTCGTCCCTCCCATCTGGTTGCCTTTAGTTTTTTGCATGGAGTGTATAATTCAGAGCAGTTTGTTGTAAGTATTTTTTTAGTTTGACATTAGTCACTGTTAGCAATGAAAGAGTTAAAGGGCTAATTTCTAGAGAGAGAGTCCATTGCCCCTACTGTACACTTTTTGGTGCAGTGCAGGGCACCAAAAGTTGGAGAAAAGCTGTTTACCTAAACCCTTTACTTTCTGTGGAAATGCTTAATTTAGACCGGCCATGGTGGTACTTGGTGCTGAAAGGGTTAGCATAGGTGATGATGATAAGTTGAAAAGTTTTTAAAATAGACCTTTCTTATTGCACATGGTTTTAATCCTACATAAGGTCTGAGACAAGTTCAAAGATGGATTACCTTGACCCAAATCCCAAGGTGGGGGGGGGGGAATAGATCTCGCAAACTCTGATTGCATTTTAATTTTATGCTGTTCTCGGTCACACTGGTGTTTACAACTGCATCTGCTCAACTGTTAACTATGCTACAGATAAGTCTTTGTGACACACCCCTCAAAGGAATCAGACCTTGAGAAATTTAATATTTTTGCTCATCTGAAATTTTTTGCTGTGTTGTTGTAAGGCTGTTTATACCAGTATTTATCAAACTTTTTTTTTTCAATTGACAAATTGGAAATTAATACATTTCATGTTATAAAATCAGGCAAAGACAGATATTATGGGAGGGTGTGCCCACAAACTGGAATGATAATGACACAAGTTTTGGCTGTTAATGATACCACTATTTTGATGTGTTGACCCCATACATTGTGCAGATGTTTCAGTGGCCTCTGAGCTTTTGTAATGTCATATCCATAGTTACTCATAACAAGAGAAGTGACCTGTTTCCATCCTCATCATTTCATTCTTAGTTTAAACATATTTTATTGAAAAAACAAATGGGAAACAGGGCAGTGCCCTACATTAATCCCTCTTTCATTCTTAAGAATGAGAAAAGTGAACAATTGAGTAATACCTGTGTTCAGTGATACAGTGGTCCCAGCCTTGAGAGGCCACTCCAGTGAGAGACCACCTGGCTTGAAAGACCACTTTTGGCCTGTGCTTGCTGTTATCTTTTCCATGTTACTGTACCTTGAATGAGAGGACACCTGTCTTGAGAGGCCACTTTTGGGCCTGCTGTGGGGTGGTCTCTTAAGACAGGGACCACTGTTTGTTTCCAAATTATGTCTCCTGGTGGAAGCCGGGGGACATGTTGTTTTAGTGCCGGTATCTTCCTCTTCTTCTGCTTGTTGTTGTTGTTGCTGTTGTTGTTCAGGTTCTTCAACACTTGGTTTCCATGCAATAAGTCTTGAAGGACTTGACAGAATTTGATGAAACTTGGTAGGATCATGTATCTAGGCAAGACCTAGGTTGGGATTATATTTGGATGACCTTCAGCAAATTCTCAAGGTCACAGGGTCACTTATGTGAAATTGGTTTCCGTTCGATAAGTCATGAAGAACAGCATGAAATTTGATGAAACTTGGTAGGATTATGTATTTTGGCAAGACCTAGGTTTGGATTGTATTTGGATGACCTTGAGCGAATTCTCAAGGTCACATGGTCACTGATGTGAAATTGGTTTCCGTGCTACAAGTCTTGAAGAACTTGATGGAATTTGATGAAACGTGGAGGGATAATGCATCAAGGTGAGATCCACAATTGTATCGTAGTTGGGTGACCTTGACCTAATTTTCAAGGTCACAGGGTCACTTAAATATGAAATTGGTTTCTGTGCGATAAGTCTTGAAGAACATGATGGAATTTTATGAAACTTGGTATGATGATGTATCAAGGTAAGACCTAGGTAAGCATTGTATTTGGGTGACCTTGACCGAATTCTCAAGGTCACAGGGTCATTTATGTGAAATTGGTTTCTCTGCAATAAGTCTTGAAGAACTTGATGAAAATTGCTAGAGTAATGTATCTAGGTGAGAGCTGAAATAGGATTGTAATTTTCAAGCAAACTTGGTCATTTGTAATTTGTTATCACCTGTTGCTTATTCAGAGACGTAAGTGTTCCACCGGTAGACATTTGATTTTCTGTTGGAAAATCAGTCTGTTCTAGTTTTTATTATTTCTGTACATTAGCATTTTTCAGTCTGGGAGCCATAATAAGTAGTAGTTACCCCAAGATGCCTTTGGTGTTCTGCATGTCCTCAGTGCTCATTACCCAGAAAAATGTTCAGTTTACAAAAGCAAAATGATTGATATCGACCAGAACTGCGGCAGTTTTGCCACACTTCACTACAGCATGCATGCTGGAGTTTCCTGGTGTGGTCTCTCCTCCACAGGAAATTTTTTTTTATGTCTGAACAAAGAATCTGGTTAGTTTCTGTGTTACTTGAAGAATTCTATTTGAATTATGAATTGCATGGATTCCAAACATTTTCTGTAATTGCAGTAAATTATGGGTGTTGTATGACAGGGACCAATGTGGATCAGATAGTGCATCCAATTAGATTTATCTGCATTTTATGTTATGTAATGCAAGAATTATTATTTAACATACACATACATAGCACACTCATGATGAGCACACAATTCCACATCTTTTTATTTATTTTTTTCCTGTTATTGACCAGTAACACCAAGTATATATCATTGGTAAACCAATGAACTTTGCATAGGTTGGGGATTTGGCAGAATTTATGATCAGCAGTGTGCTAGACCAGTGTAAGCAGAGGACAGTGGTGTTTCTAGCAGTGTGCTAGACCAGTGTAAAAAGAGGACAGTGGTGTTTCTAGCAGTGTGCTAGACCAGTGTTAGAAGAGAACAGTGGTGCATGGGAATGCTGATGATGCTGTCCTCCTGTTAGTAGCAAAGGGTTAATTACATGTATTGATGAGTTGGTTTGCTGTCATTATTGAGGTGCCATGTTTTAAAATGAAGAACATGACAATGAAGGTGAAATCAGAACCTTGTCTTCTTTCTGGGATCATTGATCAAATTCACCTGGTGTCTCACACTAAACTGGCTGTTCTTATCGTACATCTTACATGCAGATGGGGAGAGGCATGGAACAGAAGGTCACAAATAACATACTGCTATGAAACACCCAAGAGATGGTTACCTAAGGCGTATTGCCAGCAGCCAACTCTTCTAGCAAGATATATAGGATCTCATGGGTGGAGTGAAATACAGTGTTTTCCTGTCATGGGGTAGCACATTTGTGGGTAACATTCACAAACTGCAGGCCAGGAGTGAATGCTACCAATAAATATGCTCCTGGGTGATGGGAAACACTGTATTTCACTCCTACCCATGTGAGATTTTATGTATTCTGTGTTTGAATAGGTTTTCACTGCAAAACTTGTGCCCTGTAGTTCTAGGCCTACTTTCCATGTCAATCAGGTATGCTGTCTTTGTTTACACTGGCTGTAGTCATAGTGCCTCACACATACAATTGAACATGGCCAAGGACATTTGGGTTCATGTACCTATCAATGCACTACATCATTATTGCTGGTGGATCACAATTAGGTTTTGTCACAATGTTTTGGTCATGTGACTAGGATGGAATGTGCTTTTTGGTTTTAACTCCCCAAAAACTGTACTTAATTCCTGAACATAGAATGAAAATCTGAGTAGACTGGCAGTACACTACAGGAAGATTGTATTCCACTGCTTGTAAATTGAATCAAAAAGAAACTGGGGACCAGCACTGTTGCTTGATGTATACCATGCAAGCACAAAAAGCAGATGGGACTATAAGGACAGTTATACAGCCAGCTGTGTCATATACCATACACACTCATTATAATTGGGGGGGGGGGGGTTAAAGGGAGCGAGTAGCAAGAAGGAGCCTGATAGCTGAATGATTCTGTGTACCTGTAATCCTTGCCATGGCATTATCCCCTTGATCATAGGTACAGGTGAGTTACTGTGAACTGCAGATCTCTCCTAGAGTAAGGGTTCCCAATCCATATCAAGGTGAGCTCTTCATAGCACCCCCAGATTTATTCCAGGAGGTCTGGGGGAAGTACAGACATGAGAATTTGAATAAATTTATTTTGCAGCAATTGAATGATCAATAGCTTCGTTGGAGGTGTGTGTATCTGAAGGGGAGGTGTACAAATGATCACTCATCTAAAGTAGGCAGAAATGCCTGAGTAAATAAGTCAATTTTGCTTTTATATTTCAACCAAGTCAAGGAACATGACTGTGTAGGTTTTTGCAGCAGCGAATTTACATTATTGATGTTGGAATATTTGGATGCTGACCGAGTCTTCTGTTTGTGTATTTGCAGCTCTCACATATAAGTACATCATAGAGCAGCAGCCCATGGGACGCGAGTTATTCCGAGAATACTGCCGGACAAAACCTGTTCTAACAAAAGCCATAGATTTTTTAGATGCAGTTGTAAGTATATTTTTTTCTGATATGTAACTCCCAGCTGTGTCAGTCAATTGTTTGCATATCATTTTAACCAGATATGGTCCAACAAAAGCACTACATATTTCAAATCCACTTGTCTTCTTGCACTGTACCCAGGTTTAAGGGGAAAATATGCACATTGACATGCTTCATAAAAATATAGCTATCAGTGAAGTAGCAATATGCTGTAACTGTAAGGAGGGTTCATGTTGGGCTTTCTAAGACTAGAAAAGTCTGGAGAATTGGGACTGCCTATTAGGCAGTGGGAGGGATTGAAATTTGTGATTTTGTCCAAGGCAATGTCCAACTGATTTTGGATCATTTTGTTTTATATTAAGACGTGGGGATGTTACGGTAGACACACACACACATACATTTATACATGTGTATATATATATATAAAATATATATACAGTCAAAACTCATTACAACGACACTCAGACATCCGACATGTTCAGTTATCTGACACAATTTCAGGGAACAGATGATGTCATTATAATGAGGCTTCACTATATATATATATATATATATATATATATATATATATATATATATATATATATATATATATATATATATATGTATATATATACATATATATACACACACACATATATATATATATATATATATATATATATATATATATATATATATATATACACATATGTATATACATACATATATATGTATATATATATAAATATAATGCTCCCTCTTTATAACGCCCCTCATTACAAGGCCGTTTCTGATATAACAGCACTGTGTGTACCATGGTTCCCACTGACATAGTTTTCCCATTATTTCTATGTTAAAGTCCAGCTGTTATGAGGCGGTTTTGTTATAACACGGTCTGTTTTGTGGATCCCAAGCATTATAAAGAGGGAGGACTGTATATATATTAACATGAGAAATTTCATGGGGGATGACTTACAAAGCATTGCAGGAACCACTGACTAAGACCAGGCATGACTATACTGGAACGAAGGCACTCATTATGAGCAATGATGTCATGGGGGGGGGGGGATAACTTACGAAGCATTGCAGGAACCAGTGACTTTAGACCAGGCATGACTATAGTTGAATGGAGGCACTTGTTACGAGCAATGTCATGGGAATAACTTACAAAGCATGGCAGGAACCAGTGACTTTAGACCAGGTATGACTATACTAGAACAGAGGCACTGATTATGAGGAATTTGAATTGGACCAACCCACTTCCTGTTTTCATCCAGATCAGTTTGCACACCTTATGTAGTGTGATATGTGTCATTACAGATGCAGAGAAAGCAGCAAGGATTGTCCATTTGTGCTTTGATTGAATATGACAGCAAGCAGGCTGAATCCATAATTCATTTGGCTGCACAGTAATCAACTTAGCTGCCAGAGTGAACAATATAAAGTGAATTAGCCTAGCCATTGGTGGCTCGAGAGCACTTCTTAGAGTAATACTTGTCGGAAATGGGTGGAAATAGAAATAAAGGATACAAAGGTTGCAAACAACCAGGTCATTCTTTTCCAGCTATGCTTCTACAGTGTCCACGATACTCCACAGACATATTGATTCATCCACAAGCAGCTTGAAAGATTATGTACATATGATCAACATAATATTGAGTTGAATTGTGTATGGGCAACTTAATGAATGTTGTATTAGCCCAGAATGACGACGACGACTCCTTGCTCATTTCTGTTTAGGGCTGCTGAGGAAAGGCGGCAGAGTTGAGGTCAGGGCCAGAATTTCGGCGACAATCCGAGAAT